>VZQC01013236.1:1379053-1393080 GCA_009823505.1 Rhizomys pruinosus | reverse complement strand
TGGAGAATTTCTTTTCTGATCTTGTCTGTTTGGAGTTCTATGTGCTTCTTGTATTGGTATTGGTTTGTCCTTTTTTAGTTTGGGGAAGTTTTCATCTATTATTCTGTTGAAGATCTGATCAATACCATTCTCTTGGGATTCTTCTCCTTCCTCTATTCCTATGATGCGGAGGTTTGATCTTTTCATAGTGTCCCACAGCTCCTGGTTGTTCCATTTTTGTGTATTTTTAAATTTTTCATAATCTTTCCTTGAGGTTTTTAGTTGTTCTGTGTTGTCCTCCAGGTCTGATATTCTTTGTTCTGCTTCCTCCATTCTGCTTCTGAGGCTTTTTTCATTCCTTTCCTCTTGAATGGATGAGTGTTTGATTTCCTTTTTCATTTCCTCTTCTGATTTCTTTAGTATTTCTACTTCTTTTTGGAGCTTCTCAATCTCTTCCTGTAGCTCTTTGCTTTGCTGGTTGCTTTCCTTATCTTTCTCAGCATGGGATCTTTTCAGTGTTTCTACTTCCTTCGGGAGTTTGTCATTCTCTCTAGGTCCTTCTTGAGTTCTTCATTCTCTTTTCTTAGTTCTTTGATTTGCTCTTTATAATCTTGTAGTTCTTTAAATATGTTCCCAATTGTGTTTCTGATATCTGTGTCCTGGGCCATCCCCAGGGGTATCCCACTGTAGGAATCTTCCATAGGGTTGGTAGAGCTTGGTGCAGGATTATCCTGCCCCTTTCCTGTGTTGTCTCTTCTTCGTGTTCCTGGCATATGGACTTCTTGCCTGTATTCCAATGTGAGTCCTAAATGCCTCTTCACTGTGTAAGAGTGGGCTCGAATTCAGAGAACACTAGTTATCTATTAGAACTGTCTGTGTCCCAGAACTGTGCCAGTGGATCTTTTGTCCACTCACCGTGTGCTGATGGAAGTGACTCTGGAACCCTGTTTCTCCTACCCTGTTGTCTAACCCTGTGCCCCTCCTCAGGCCACACCCATAATTTATTCAAAATGGTTTCTTCAACCTCACTGGGAAATGTACAAGTTCAAGTTCAGCTCCATCCCTATGTAGGTAGACCATCAGGCCTCTTCATCCCTACTATCTCATTCATCTGGGGCAAGTGTGCAGTGCTTTGATACGTTAATTCTCAAGCTTCATTCATTATCCACACTCATTCATTATCCTTTTGGGTGGACCCAAGCTCATAGTTTTGCTGGAGTTACTCAAAGGTCCAGATTATGTCCATTAATAAAAATCATCCCTACAAAAAAAAGTCTAAGCTATATTTTTTGTATTTATATATAAACAACTGAGTATTATTTGTGGAGATAGTAAATTAAAACTTCCTGAAGACCAGTTGTGCTAACAAATACAAATCTCTTTGTACAAAGTTGTTTTCTTTTTAAACTGAAAACAATGATTATGTCCTTTTATGGTTCCAGAAACTGTCAAGTAAGTTCTTAGTATCCTTCTGCCTACTCCATCTTGCTCCCTCATTTCAAAGAGTTCAAGCAGTTCTGTTCTAGGAATTGTCAGGTAACAGGAGTTTCATGCCAAAACAAGTGATGGTAGATGATTATGATTGTTTATCAGTGACTTACTTAAAGAGTAAAAGCCAGTAATGATGCACAAAAACAGTAATTTGTGTTCTATAGAAGAATTACTTTAGTTGGTTCCTTAGATCTAAATTGAACACAATGAAATATTCAGTTGAGTAGAAAATGCTTTACTAATGGAAGAGTCCATTGTTGAAACCTTTTATTTCCTATAAAATTTGAGTTTCAATTAAAATGTACTTGGGGGACCTTGGGTTTCACTTTCTTGATAATATCATTTCATCTTGGTCAGCTTGCAGGCTCTGATACTGCATCATATCCGCTGAAGGGTTGAGGAAATACTTTAGGAACATCATGCCTAGCCTTGGGTTCAATCCCCAGGACCAACAATTCTGTCATGGTAGGAAATGGAGGTTACTGAAATGAGTAGAATCATCTGTGGATTGAGCGGTAGCCTCTTTCTGTTAAGTTTCTGACTTTTAATGAGTACACATAGGATCATTCTTTAATCCTTAAACTTCAATGCTACAAGAAGTTTCAGAGGTCTGGTCAGGTCTAGTCAAGCTTAGGTGTGTCCTGTTTGGCCCATATAGTATGTTTTCATGTGCAGAGTAATTAGGCCACTTTCCAGGACCGTAGCACCAGCAACCTTGTACCCAGAGCCTTACAGGGTTCCCACTTATAGGAGTGGCTGGCTCCTGGTACACATCTGAGTTTGCAATCCAGATAATCCTGCCTCTTACAGTTCCTGAGATCAAACCCCGGAAGGGTTGGGTGGTTCTGAAGTTAGACAGTCGTACAGAGCAGTTCCAGAGCTGCTTCATGGCCTGTGTTTTTCCTTGGAGTCTGCCTGTAAACTGAGAAGAGATATTGTTTATTTTTCACTATTTTGGAGGCATTGTAAAACTGCAGGGATGCTTTTTAAAAGGTTTCCTACAAATAAGAGAACTGAGTGGCAGTGATGAAATAGAGTCTAATGTAGGCCCTGTTGCTAATCGTGCTTGAAAATCCTTTCATCTCACTTGTCCAGATTTTTCATCTATGAAGAATCAGACTAAAATCTTTACATCGTACCTAAGGTAGGCTTGGTAAATAGTAAGTTTTTAACAAACAGTATTAAAACAAAGAACAATGGATATTGATTTTCTCCAGCAGCACAAATCAATAACACTCTGATTTTTCGTCAGCCTTATTTCCGTCCTTTTACTCCAGTTTATGTGGCCTACTTTCAAAGTATGGACCCATGTTGCAGAATCTTGAGCTTTTGTTTTCGCTTGGAACCTTGTTGGAGGAGTTCTTGGAGCCTGTGTACTTAATCTTTTTTTTTTTTTTTTTAATTTATTTCTGTATGTGTATGAATGTACTGTCTGCAGGCAAGTGTGTGCACCCGTGTCGTGCAATGACGCGGAGGTCAGAAGAGAGTGTCGGATTCCCCTGGAACTGGAGTTCTGGAATTGGAGGTTCAGACGGGCATCTTGTTACCTTCACTCCCCTGACACCTCCTCCGCTCCCTCAGTTTACTGCATGGCAGAGTTGTGGCGTCCTTCCCTCTAAGTGCTGCAGGAAGCAGGAAGTGCTCCTAGGTGGTTCTCCTTTCTCTCCTCTTTCTTTGATCTCCTCCTGCTTTATGCAAAAAGGGCAGCATTTCCTCCTGGCTTCTACTGAATTTTATAGGCAGGATGATACTTCAAAATTGGAAGTGGATTACTGTTTCAGTGTAGATAATGCTCGTGAATTATCAACATTTGTGAGCCTTCGTGGGCCCCCGCCACTGTTGCCAAGTCATCAGGCAACTTTTAGTTGTAGACTCAAAGTGATAGAAAGCTGTCTCCTGCCTTTTAAAAGCTTAAGAGTGGGGGATCAGAGTTACTGAAATGGAAACCAGCTCAGAATGTGAATTGTATAACTGATAGACAAAATTTTATTTATTTATTTATTTATTTATTTATTTTTATTTATTTATTTTTGTATGTGTATGAATATACTGTCTGCATGTAGGTTTGTGCACCCTTGTCGTGCAATGCTGCAGAGGTCAGAAGAGGGCGACGGATTACCTGGTACTGGAGTTAGAGACAGTTCTTAGCCGCCATGTGGTTGCTGGGGATCGAACCCCGGTCCTCTGCAAGAGCAGTCGGTGCTCTTAACCACTAGGCTATCTCTCCAGCCCCGACAAAATTTTATAACTGATAAAAAATACTCAGGGATTCAACTTTGTCATGTTAGGAAAGTCAGAATGCTTAGAATACTGAGATGCTTTTCTTCATTTGAGAGTAAATCTGATTCTTAAGAAATCCAGATTAATGCAGAGCTCGCCTTTCCTCAGAAATGCCCCTAAAGTAGTCTGTAATCTCTCAGCATCCCACACAAATCTGCTCAGCTGCAGCTTGAGTCTTCTGCTTTCATTCTAGTGTGTTTCAACTCCTGGGCCAGGTGTTTACTTCTCTGCCTGCTCATTTCTTTTGTGACAAACGTAATACAGACTACTCGATTAACCTAGAATATTCTAGAAACGCTGACTTTTATTCAGTAGAATAAATACCCAATTTGTCCTCTTTCTTTTCTCCTTCTCACTTTCCCTTCCTCAGAATTATTTGGAAGTATCAGTGGTTAATTGGAGTGTGATCTTGCTGTCTTTGTCATATTAGTCATGGCTGCAGTTTTGTCTGGAGTCCTTACCAGGGCTTCAGAAGGCATCTGGATATGTTCTTTTCCTTTTGAAATTAGCTTATTTATTGTCATAGGTTTCCTACTCAAACCAAAAATGTTTTCCTTACTTCTGCCTAAACCAAGCCACTTCCCACAACTTTATATAAATAAGATTAGTTTCAGGATCCAGTTTTTCTCAGCTTTCTGCTGCTCCTAGCCCTTCTCCTGTTAGCCCACCCGGCACCTTCCCTGATACTCAACTGGGAAGCTTTGCAGTGGCTGTAAAAGGCCCACCACGGGCTTCTGGCTGTAGTTTCACCAGCTGCAAGTTGGTGGCCACAAAGACAGCCATTGCCACTTTTTTCTTGGGGGGGGGGTGTCTCCCTTTAGTCCCAGCTACCCTGGAGATCACTCTGTAGACCAGGCTGGCCTTGAACTCACAGAGATCTGCCTGCCTCGCCTGCCTCTGCACCACCACGCCTGGCACCATTGCCATTGCTGCTTTAAAGGCCATCAGCGGGGAAGCTTCTCAGTGATCACTGTTAATACTTTCTTCTTATCCCATTCTCATACTTCCTTCCTGTTTATCCAGACATATTGCCTTTTGGAAGCGGATAAACAACTGTTCCCAGCTTCAAAGAACCACTGGCTTTGTTCAGAATGGCTCCTTTTTATCCCGTGAAAGAAAGAGCTGAAGAACATGGTTTGTCTAAAGTTCATTTTTTCTGTGTCAGCAAAGAAGAGGTGTCAACTTCACCCTAGAGTTAGCAGAAGCTGCTAAACCAGCAGGGATGGAGTCAGGTCCTGTTCCCTAGACAGCACAGCTGCTGGTAGACACTCTTTTCATGAATGAGATATGTTTCCTAGATTGAGAAGTAGATCTGGTAAAGCAGCAGTTCCTAAAGAAGAGAGAATGGCACGGTGGCATATGCCTACTATTGATTGTTTTTTGTTCCATAGGGGAACACGGGACATAGAAGCATTCCCCTGCCATCCAATCCTGTATGGCATGTTGTGCTTCCTGTGAATGTAAGCGTTTGTAAACAGCCTCATTTTCAAGCGAGGGTCTGACAGATTGAGGCTTTGCTATCTAACGAGCCCCTCTGTTATTCATCTCCATTTTAAAAAATGTGTTATTATGCTACATTTATTTGACACTTCACATTTACAGAAATTCTACGCCTGTGTTATTTTCTATCAAATGCCCATTTGCTTACCACCTGTTTTAAAATGGCAGGCAGGATACCAGGAGGTTTGGGGATTTTGTATAGAGGAGAAGGAAAGCTACTTGCAAACTGGATTGTAATTTTTTTTTTCTAATTATTTTTTGGAAACTGTCAGGATATAAATTATAAACCAATCAACAGATGCAAAGTATGAAACTTAGAAAATTATTATCTCTGGCTCTAGAATGGGACCCAGGGAAGTGATTTATAGAAAAATGTGCTTAAAATCCTGCGAGAATGACTGCAAAGGGGACAGACACATGGAATTTGTAGGGTGACGTAACTCTTATGTCTTGATTGTGGCAGTGGTTGTGTAGCGAGCATTTACCAGACATAGATGCACAGACTGAAAAATAGGAATTTCATTATTTGTACATCATATCTGTGAACCCAACCTTTTAAAAATTAGAAATTTTAAACGAAGACAGTTTTATCTATATTGTAAGGTAGCTCCTGAATTGATTGTAGATGTTCAAGTCCAGGCTTCTTATTATGATAGAGTCGGAAAAAGTATTGCTGCACATGGTACATTTAGTTAATAAAGGTCCAGTATATTTTTTTACTGAAAGGTAAAGTTACATGAAATTCTTCTAAGAATAAAAATATGGAATCTCAAGCAGCAAAGAGATTTTCATCTATGAGTGATATACTTATTTTATATTTGTGATAGTTGGAACAGCTAATGATGAGTTCTGAAGCTACCACTTCCGAAAGCAGAATTTCCAGCAGAATGGAAAAGAAACTATCTTTTTTATTACATCTTTAGAATGAGAAAGTGGGTAGCAACAATTGAATGAGATTCTGGGGTAGTCACACAATACTCTCTCACTCTTTGGTTTGAGGAAGCGCTCAACCTTTTGATAATTGCAGACTTGGCTCCATGGATTCAATTCACACTCTGCTTCAGCCGATGGAGCCAGCTGCATTTGTTTGTTGGCAGCCTTCTCCTCACTCCCTCCTCCCCACGTCTACCTAGTGTCATCGCTGAGGTTCCCATCTGGAAAGCCTGTTGCCACAGGATACAGAATCCACTGGGGAAGAGGAAGGCTCTGTGTATGCTTAAGCTTGGCTGGTGGCTCACATAATTAGGGAAACCGTGTGGAAAGCTTGCTCATTCATCTGCAAGAGCCAGTGTTGCAGCTAAGAGGTGGAGCTGCCCTGGGGCTGGAAGCCCTGACATTTGTGGCAGGGGCCTGGAGCTTTTTGAGTTGTGATCCTAAGCACTGATGAGCCTGGACACTTGCCGATCAACAATAATGAAATCTTTATTTGAATCCCATAGAAGAACAGCCATTATCTATTTTTTTCGTTGTTGTTTTTAATTAAGTGATTCAATCTATGACAAATAACCATGACGTCTCTAATCTCTGGTGTTTTCCTTTTCACTCTCGGTCACTTTCATGCGACTTCCCTTCCTAAGAAGTCTCTCAGGTGACCATGGCTGCTGCTCACATCTGTGTTAGTCTGTGACTCTGCTCTCCTGTCTTCCTGCTGACATCAGTCTTGAGTGAGCAGCTGGGCAGGCCAGTGCTCTCAACAGTTCTGAATGTGGCCTGGTTTGGGAAGAGAGGAAATTTCTCCCTTCTTGCCATTGAATTGCCCATGGTTTGGGCTCCTAGGCAAGGTCTGGAAACCCCACTTAGGAGTAGGGGCCAAGAGCTTTTCCATCATGAGCACTAACTTTTAGAACCAGAGCTAACGTTTGACAGCACATTTCCATCCCATTTTTCTCCCTCCAAGAAATCCACAGGTCTGTAGAATTCATGAGCACACT
This sequence comes from Rhizomys pruinosus, assembly GCA_009823505.1. Taxonomy (NCBI): domain Eukaryota; kingdom Metazoa; phylum Chordata; class Mammalia; order Rodentia; family Spalacidae; genus Rhizomys; species Rhizomys pruinosus. Next base: position 1,385,899 of record VZQC01013236.1, on the reverse strand, counting down.
GTGGGGTCATTTGGGTGGCATTTGTTTATCTTTTCCACACTCACAGTTTGCCTGCCTTGGCAGCCTGCTGGCCTCAGCTATAATAAAGCTTCTGTGGAGGTAAGTCCTCAGCCGATGGCATGGGGGGCAGAGGGGCCTCCTATAGTGGCTGTCTGTAATCTGCCAGGCTGGGGATGGGAGCAGAGAACAAAAGCCAGTCTGTTTGTAGGCAAATGGGAAAAATCAATGTGTCGGATTGTGTACGTCTCTCTGCCTTTCTCCTGGCTCAAAGGGAGAGTGCCGTGCTGGCCGACAGTCGACAGCATCATCTAGGCAAGCCTCTGTTCTAGAACCTAACTTGCCTTTCACATTACCATTGGAGTTCTGAAAAGGACACACTCTTATCTCCTTGAACTGCTTGTGAAATTGGGTGAGGAATTTCAATTCCAAAATTGGACCCTTTCCTGTCCAGTTTTGACTTGACCATGTTCCAGAAGCTGTATACTAATTCCTTTTTTTTTTTTTTCTCTTTAAACATTAATAGGGCTTAAAAAGGAGTTTGCTGGCTGCCTGTCTGGAAAAGGCAGTATTTACATTTTGGACAGCATATTTCATAGTATGTGTGTTACATTATTATTCCTGAAGGGTGTGATGGTGGTAGTCAGTTTAAAATGTCCTAGGCATTTATTATGCATATGACTGTTAAGCTTCACAGAGCTGCTAGGCAGCGATGATTGTATGAGATACCTGAGTAATGTTCCCTTTAGGCTTCTAAAAATAAAGTGTGAGAAGGAAAGCACTTTCCTGTCCTTACAGGTGTTGAAGCTTAGAATGTTAGCAAAAGGCTTTAAATAAATTTTAATTTAAGCTGTAGAGGTCAGCAACTAGGTTCTTACCAGTCTGTCTTCAAAGTCTAAGAACTGTCTGCTGTGCATTATTAAGAGAAAGGGGGTTTGCTTGGATATGGTCATGAATATGGTCACAGATAAGGTTTAAAGTCTGGTCAACAACAAAAAAAGCCATAGCCTCTGGCCATTGGAGACATCCTAACAGATTAAAATGATGATTAGGTTTAAAGCACTCTTGGGTAAAGGAGATAATTGGCATTTAAATTTTTATCTGCTTTAAAATGAAAAACAAATTAAATAACCACTAGACCCACAAAACCCTTCAGCATTTAGCAGTCCCCCCAGACCACCCCCTCCTTATATTATTAAGTATGTGTGTAAGGGGGCTATAAATGCACCAATATAAAACAGTCACTTTTTCATATATACTGTAGATGCCTACCATATAATTATGTACGTAATTGTGTAGAATTTATAAGTGATTGAAGCTGTTTTTATTTGCTGAAAACTTGTGTGGGCCAAGAACAATCAGGCACTGAGGAATCACGTGGAATGAGTGGGTCCCACAAACCTTGTATCCAGCCAAGAAGAACATAGCCATCACTGAGAGGGGATACCCGCTGTCTTACCTGTCATTTTTCTCTGAAAAGTAAAAATGGACTAAGGTATAGATCACTGGCAGAATGTTTGCCTCGAATGTATGTGGCTCTGAGTTCAATCTTTAGCACCCTAAAAAACTAAAATTAATTTTTAATTGGCCAAATTTTAAATCTTTTTTTTTTTTTTTTTTGAGCGATGGGGTGGGGGCCTCAAGTAGCTTAACTGTCAGCATGAAGACATGGTCAGTGTGGAAAGATGGTTTATTAGTTAGAAGCATATACTGCTCTTCGAGAGGACCAGATTCCCAGTACCCACGTCAGGATGCTTACAACTACAGGTTAACTCCAGCTCCAAGGGATCTGACTCCACTGGCCTCAACAAGCACCTGAACATATGTGCACATACCCTCACATAGACACAGCCACATAAGCATAATTAAAGTATTTTTTTGTTTTATCTAGGGTGGCTAGACATTGCCTTACAATGGCCAGCTTAGTCTCAAACTGAACTTCATTTGGCATTGTTATGTTTCTGGTTTTTAAATTATTTGTTTGTTTTATGTGTATTATGAGTATTTTCTATATTATGTAGTGTACCTGTGTCATGCAGTGCCCATGGAGGCCAGAAGAGGATGTCCGATCACCTGGAACTTGAGTTACAGATGGTTACTAGCTGCCGTATGGATGCTAGGAACTAAACCCAGGTCCTCTTCGAGAGCAGCCAGTACTATTAACCACTGAGTTATCTCCAGCCCATTTGTGGTTTTTTAAAAAATATATCTATGTTTTGTTGAATTTTTGTGTATTTCATACATAGCATCTTCGTCATCTTTATATCCTTCTTCCCCCTTGGCACCCTCCCATACCATTTCTGATTTTTAAAAGAACTAATTCTGTAAAGAAAACTGAGATATTTTCTTGCCAAACCTGTCAGACAGACAGAAGACAGACAAAGGGAACAAGTTGACTGTGTAAATGTGGGGCCTGAGTGATACCAACTGTCTCAAAAAAGGGGGTGTGGAGAATGGAGGGGGCAACCTGACGCTAAGCCTATGAAATGTCTTCTGATCATATTGTCAGCAAATCTCTCACCTTAGAACTAATAGCCCAGATTAAATATTTGTCGCTTTCCCTCCTCTCCTCAGCTTTTACTTTGGCACATAAACAACCCCAACAGCATATGGCAAAGACTAGCCAGTAGCAGATGAAGTAACCGTCCCTAAAAGCACAGAATTATCCCTTGCCCTCAGCTTTTATATATGGCAAAAAGTCCTTTAGTTACAAGGTTTTGCCTCATTTTTTCTTTTTAACCAAAGCGTTTTTGACTTTTGGGAGGCTGAGAGACTGGCCTGCTTCCTGAATGGTTAAAGAAAATGGGACTGCAGCTGACAGGATAGAATGTATGAAGATATAGCCTAATCAAAACAGATAAAAAGAGAGCACCTTCCCCTAGAAACGCTCCTCACAGTCCTGTCTCTACTCCAGCCCTGGAAGTGCCTTCCAGCCCAGACAGCAGCAACGTGTGTGGGCTAAGGCCCAAGCAGCATTTCAGGATCCCTTCCTCTATGAGGTTCCCTCTCTGGCTGCCTGCTACTGTGGGACCATGTGGGTTACTGTGCACTAAAGGGCAGCGGTCAAGCTATGGAGAGTGCAGTGGGGATGTGGATCCTAAAGGACAGGAATGTAAAGTCTTTTTCAGCCTTTATTATTTTTGTTTTCTGATCAGCAGTATCCCAGCCTCCTAAATACACTAGAAATATCAGTGTCACTCCAGGCTGATTTCCTGTGAGAGTTGCTGTGCTACTCTGCTTTTCTTACCTGTTTTATTTCCAAAGTATCAGCTCCAGTTTCACATCTCCCTTCCAGTAGGAATGCACTGACATAAAGCCATGGCTGATATTTCCCAAATCATTTTCTATAACTCTCATATTAAAGCAAGATGTTAAAACAGAGGGGGTTAAATAAGTAAAGAGAATTTTTATCATTTTTTATTATTATTTTGCCTTCCCTTTTCCATTTCAGGCCCATAGTTAACAGTTTCCACCTCACATTTTTATCAGCCGTAGACCCTCGTGACTTCTGGTCTCGTTGACTGCACCTAGTAAATATCCAAGAGAAGCCCCTGCTGATGGAAAATGTTTTAGCTTTAATATTTAAAAGATAACACTGGTTTTTTCTCTTTTATATTTTATTTAGATTTCGACACAGTCCCAACTGCTGGTACCTGAGAGACTGGATTATCCACACCTGGGTTAGGCAGTGTCTGAAATATGGTGCACAAGACAAAGCTTTATATACCCTTGTTAATAAGGTGAGGGGTTTGCAAGCATGCCTGACCTGGGTTTACATGATGTGCTATTTCTACTTTGTGCAGAACAGCAAAGACTAGTGCCAGAAATCACTTTTGAGAATTATTTACCCTCAGATATCCTAATCATGCCTCTTTCAGACTAGAGCTCCTTATCAATCTGTTAACAAATAAAAAAATCTAAAATTCCTGAAGCTGCTTGTTTTTCAAACAGAAACAGAGTAATTTAGGAGAGGGCAGGTGAAAGAGGAAGAGAATCCAGTTAGTGGTAGTTCGTTCTTTATCCCGAAGCCTCGGATTCCTTCCCAGGTTCTCTGATAAAGTGAGATGAAAGACTGCTTCTGATGCAATGTAATCTCCAGCATGTTGAGACTAGGATTTCTCAGAGCTGGAGAGATGACTCAGCGGTTAAGAGCACTGCCTGCTCTTGCAGAAGACCTGGGTTCAATTCCCAGCACTCACATGGCAGCTTACAACTATCCATAACTCCAGTTCTAGGGCCTCAGACACCCTCTTCTGACCTCTGCAGATGTTGCATGACATGGATACATTTACACATGTAGCAGTACACTTATATACATAAAAGAAAAATAAAACAATAGCTGGGCGTGGTGGCGCACACCTCTTAATCCTAGTGCTCTGGAGGCAGAGGCAGGCAGATCTTTGTGAGTTCAAGGCCAGCCTGGTCTACAGAGTGAGTTCCAGGACAGCTGGGGCTACAGGGAGACCCTGTCTTGAAAAGACCAAAAAAAAATGAAAATAAAAAAATAATTTTTTTTAAAGATAGTATTCCAGGCTAGGCGTGGTGGTACACGCCTTTTATCCCAGCACTCAAGAGGGAGAGGCAGGCGGATCTCTGTGAGTTCAAGGCTAGCCTGGTCTACATAGTGAGCTCCAGGCCAGCTGGGACTAAAGGGAGACCCTGTTTCAAAAAGACATATAGATATTATTAGATATATAATATAATAAAAACACATAGTATTCCTCGATAATTCATCCTGTCTTCTAGGTTCCTTTCTCTTCTCCCCTTAAGCTCCAGAGCCCCTATAATTAGGATCCTTCTAATGTACTCTACCCAGTGGTCCAGTCTTCATTGATGTGATAGCATGAAAGTATATGCCAAATAAGAGGAGGGGAAAAGGCAAATAAGTATGAAAAATTAGTTACTGGTGTCAGAGTCAAGTGAAATACAAAAAATACAAAATAAAAAAAAAATACAAATGTCATTTTAGCAATTTTTTATGAAAATGTGTTATTTTAATAGCATCACTGGATCTTGAATATTAAAGCTCAAGGGGAATACTGATTTTGTTGTGGGGTCCTCTCCAAAATTATTTTGATCCATAATTTAGACCCAAATCAAATTAACATATATTCTACAAAGTTTGTGTGTAAGCCTCTGGGCTGATTATGGTGCTAAAGACAGAAATGAGCAGTATCCTATCTCAGGAAGCTAATACTTCAATAAGGACAATATGCTGGATAGCTTTAGTGTCAACTTGACACACGTGGGTTGAGGGAGCCTCAATGGGGATTGGCTCCATGGCTGGCCATGGATGCGACGCCTGTGGCCAATCTGTGGAGTATTGTCTGATTGTCTGAGCAATGGGAGGGGCCCAGCCCACAAGTGAGTAGTGCCACCCTGGGCAGGTTGTTGTGTACCGTATAAGAGGGCAGGCTGGGCATGAGCCAGGGGAGCAAGCCAGTGAACAGCATTCCTCCATGGCCTGTGCTTCAGCTCCTGCCTCCAGGTTCCTGCCCTGAGTTCCTGCCTTGGGCTCCCTGAGTGATGAACTGTGACCCAGGAGATGTAAACTGAATAAACCCTTTCCTCCCCAAGTTGGTGTCAGTCAGAGTGTTTTGTCACAGCAATGGAAGACAAACTAGAACAGACAATATACCTGCCCTCTGGTAAGCCTAATGTTAGAAAAGTGTAAGTGCCACACGAGAGGACCAGTAAAAAGGGAATTAAGATATAGAAGGAAAGAATTTGAAGATCTATGAGGACCATTTAAGCTGGCCACCAGAAGATGCATTAGTCGAACAGTAATATGCTGCTCTTTTGCCTGGTGTAAAGGTATATTAAGAGGGGCATGAGTCAGAGAAGAGACTGAACTAGATCCCTGGATAGGGACAATCAAGGTTATGGCCTTCCATCTCTAGAGGAAGAAAAGGAAGGCCCAGGGGAAGGAATGGGTTGAATCTTGTCTTCATTCCAGGGATTACACTGAAGGATGAAGATTCCTATAAAAATCCAGAAGGCATTAGGAAATTAGAACAAAGGATCTCTTTTCTGTTGCTCCTGGGCCTTTTAAAGAAGAACCCATCAGTGAAGACCTAGACTATCACCCCATAAATTCTGCTAGCTCCTCAGAACAGACAAATTTCTCCTCTGTGTGTGTGTGTGTGTGTGTGTGTGTGTGTGTGTGTGTGTGTGCACGCGCGCATGCGCGTCTTAACTCCAGTTTGAGTAAGTTATATTAAATTTGTGATTTCCTACTTTGGCTGTCCATTGGAATTTTTCAGGAAGGTTTTTAAACTTTACAGTTGCTTAGTGCTGAAGGAGATAACTCAGAAGTACTTTCCATGAGGTCTTGAGCTTGTGTAGGCAGCTTTCTTTGTAATGAGCAGGTACCACGCGGCCCTGCTAAGGGAAGGGGAACATAGTACTCACCTGTGGCCACTGTAGGGAACTGGCCTCTTGACGCAGAGACCACCCCGGCCTGAGAGGTTCCTCCAACTCAGGCTCTTAGCCTGGGACAATGAGACACGTTTCCCACTCTTGGTGGTGATTTCCCACCTGCCCAGAGACTGCGGCCCCTGGACAGGAATTTCCGGCTGATGGCTGATGGCCTATCTCAGCCTATGTCCACTCACAATTCACTTCACCACACCAGCTATCCAAGTTGGTGGTCCAAGAACCTCTTTCGAACCCACTGGCCACCCGAATGAAATGGAGGCCTGCTTTTTGGCCTGTATGCACGCAAAAAATAATGATGGCCGGGAATTCTGTAATGATGGTAATGGAGAATTCCATTTATTGCCTGCTACAGCCTGTTTTTTTTGTTTTTGTTTTTGGGTTTTTTTTTTTTTTTTTTTTTTTTTTTTTTTT
>VZQC01013236.1:1060699-1376688 GCA_009823505.1 Rhizomys pruinosus | reverse complement strand
TTTTTTTTGTCTTTTTGAGACAGGGTCTCCCTGGAACTCTGGCTGTCCTGGAACTCACTCTGTAGACCAGGCTGGCCTTGAACTCACAGAGATCTACCTGCCTCTGCCTCCCAAGTGCTAGGATTAAAGGCATGCACCACCATGCCCGGCAAAGGCCTGCTTTTATAAGCCAAATAACGTCAGCTCCCAGAGCCAATCACAGGCCCCCAACTCCAGGCCACTGCACACCTTTGCCCCACCCAGCATCACACACCTCCTTGGGGCAGGGCCAGAGAAATCCGGACTCCCATCCATGTGGTGCCCTGAGGGGTGCTAGCTGAGAACCAGCCCCCAATTCAAACTGGATCTTCCTACAAGCTTGAACCCCAAATATCCACCTGAAAAGTCAAACAGGACAGCCCATACCTATAATCAAGGTACTGGGGAAGAGAGTTTGGGGGCTCACTTGCCAATAGCTGAAATGTAAACCTCTAGGTTCAGTGGGAGACCCTATCTCCAAGAATAAGGCAGAGAGTGATTGAGGAAGAAATAGACATCAGGCTCCAGCCTCTACATTTGCACACACACACACACACACCAGATACAAAAATATAATAAATAAGGGGATGGAGAGCTCAGTGGTTAAGAGTACTGTCTGCTCTTGCAGAGGACCTCAGTTTGGTTCCCAGCACCCACATGACAACTGTCGTCCATAGCTCCAGCTCCAGGGTACCCATTGCTCTTTTCTGAACCCTGAGGCACTGTCTGCATTTGATGCATTCACATACATGCCATGCAAAACACACACACACACAATAAATGAATAACTCACAGCTGTCCCAGTGCCTCGGCCTCCTGAGAGATAACACCATGAGCCACCACATTTGGCTTGGACCAGTTAATTTCTAAGGTTCTTTCCAGTGTTAATGATTTCTCTCATCCTGAAATATTTTGGTTTTAGCCTGCCCTTGGGGATAAGTGTTGACGTGGATGAGTGCTTAGAGACGTACAGGCTCTGCCCATGAGCCTTTGTAACAGTGGCTTTTCAATACTTTTCCATTTCAGCATACCTGAGGCATGCTGTGCATGCTGCCAGAGAATGAGTCAGTTCCTCAGTGACTCAGAGCTGGGCTTAGGGCTGTATTAGACCCTCCCAGGGAGCGGGTGGAGTAGGAAGAATTCCCGCTGTGTTTCTGGTAGTCGGCAAGGGTTTTGGAGGTGAATCCTATTGAAGTGCAAATTGAAGGCAAAATTATAACCGTGATCCAGATGGTTAGTAATCAGACTCAGTGCCCATAAAAGTCACACAAACAGCCCACTGAAACTTCAGCATTCTGGGCCCAGTTCCCAGACGTTCTGATTCCATGGTTCTGAGGCTTTGGGATCTATATCATTAAAGCACTCCTATCAAATTCTGAGCCTTATTCTTAAATTCTGACATCCTAACTATTCAGACATCTTCAACATTTAGCTGCTTGTAAACACAGACTCCTCAGGGGTTCACTAGTAGCAAATTGTTGTTTTTCTTGAGTCTTTAGAAAATTGAGCATAGACCAGAAAGTGTGCTTTCTCTTGATGTTTTCTTTTTGCATTGTCATTCGTGCCTGTGCCCCCCCCCAAAGCTGGCCTGGATACTTGCTCTGTAGACCAGGCTGGCCTGAACTCACCAATGTATCTGCCTGCCTCTGCCTCCCAAGTGCTAGGATTAAAGGCTTATGCCACCATGCCCGGCGGGGCTGGAGGGATGGCCTAGCGGTTAAGAGCGACGACCGCTCTTGCAGAGGACCCGGGTTCGATCCCCAGCACCCACATGGCGGCTGAGAACCGTCTGTGACTCCGGTTCCAGGAGAACTCCAGTTCCAGGGGAATCCGAGACCGTCTTCTGACCTCCGCGGCATCGCACGACACGGGTGCGCAGACCTGCATGCAGACAATACATTCATACACATAAAAATAAATAAATAAATAAAAATTAAAAAAAAATAATCACTGAGAGCAGGGCGTGGTGGTGCACGCTTTAATCCTAGTACTTGGGAGGCAGAGGCAGGTGGATCTTTGTGAATTCAAGGCCAGCCTGGTCTACAGAGCAGGTTCCAGGACAGCTGGGGCTACAGGGAGACACTGTCTCAAAAAAACCAAAAAAATAATAATAATAATCACTGAGGGGCTGGAGAGATGGCCTAGCGATTAAGAGCACTGACTGCTCTTGCAGAGGACTCAGGTTCGATCCCCAGCACCCACATGGCGGCTGAGAACCGTCTTTGACTCCAGTTCCAGGGGAGTCAGACACCCTCTTCTGACCGCGGCATTGCATGACACAGGTGCATAAACCTACATGCAGACAGTACATTTAGTCTTTTCTATTTGTTGTTTTAGCTGTGGCAGATTGTTAGCGCCGTCCCATTTCTACCTGTCAACTGTCTTGTATCAGACAGTCGCTCACAACTTTCTCACCCCGAACAACAGTTCCAGTTTCCAAATCTCATGAGTCTTGGCTTCTGTTTCACTGTCATGGATGCTGTGAAATGATATCATATAGTTTCATGCTAATGGGGCCAAGTTTCCTCCTAAATAATAGATAGGCATTATTACAGACCGTTAAAGAGGATAGTCTCATTCATATTCCTTCTCTCTCTCTCTCTCTCTCTCTCTCTCTCTCTCTCTCTGTCTTCATTTTTATTTACAGGTTCAGTATGGGATTTTTCCAGATAACTTTACATTCAATTTATTGATGGATTCTTTCATAAAGAAAGAAAATTACAAAGGTAAGAAACTAAATTAATATGCAGTTTCGAGGGCTTTTGGCCCTCAAAGGGGAGTGTGTGGATGCGGGTATCTCCCCATTCCTCAGTTCTTAATTATATCTCTTTACATTAGTCTTTGAGTCAAAACAGTTTTCATGAAGATTATTATAACTCATGCAAAAATTTTTAAGTATTTCCCTTTTTCTAAATGATTATAGAGAAAAGTTACATGGGCCAATCTAATTTCACTTACCAAGCTAATTGAAATGTAGACTATAAAGTAAAAAGTGATTTCATTTTTATGTGTAATTTTGAACAGTTGGCAGAACTTAGATTTAAATTAAGAAAAAAAAAAAAAAAAAAAAACAGAAAGCAGGGCCAGCAGGGTGGCTCAGGGGGTAAGGCACCTGCCTCCCAGCTTGAGAACTTGAATTCAGTCCCCAGGCCTGGAATGTTTGAAGGAGAGAACCAATGCCTGCAAGTTATCCTCAGACCTCTACACGTATACCATGGTAACACACTGGTCCATACTAAATAGTTTTGTGGGGTTTTTTTCTAAATTATTTTTTTTTAAAAACACATTTTTTTTTTTTTGCATTCTTTTTTTTATTATTTATTTTATTTTTTTATGTGTATGAGTGACTGTCTGCATGTAGGGCTGTGCACCGTGTCGTGCAATGCCGCGGAGAGCAGAGAGGATCTTGGATTCCCCTGGAACTGGAGTTCCCTGGAATCGAGTTACAGATGGTTCTTAGCCGCCATGTGGGTGCTGGGGATCGAACCGGGTCCTCTGCAAGAGCAGTCGGTGCTCTTAACCGCTAGGCTATCTCTCCAGCCCAATCCTTGCATTCTTTAAAAGTACTGTTGCTGTGATTATTTAAAAGAAAATGTCTTCCAGGTCCTTATTTTGTTAGATTCACTTGACACCTTCCTGGTCTGCCTATCTCATTTTCCCCTTTTGCAAAAAGAGCGAGAACTTGATACCTCTTTCTCAGCCATCCCAACCAGCTGGCTAGGAACAGCTACACAGCATGTGAACTCTTCTAAAATTATGAGTATTTGCAAAGTAAACAGAGTGACTCAGTCTATTGAAAGCATTTGTGGTGCTGGTGAACATGTAGGAATTATCTTTCAAACTAATATTAACATTCTCTACCTTAGCAACAAATTACTGAGGGAAGGAATGTATTTGAACTTGGTTTTCTTAGCTTTCCTCTGTGCTGTAGACTATCAGGAGAAACAAGGATCGTTCAAGGTCTTCTCCTGTATGCCCAGAATTCATGTGGAAATAATATCATATGTTGTATATTATACCCGGGGGCTTAAAATTTATGGAGCATTTTCCTTTCCCTTCTTTTAGGTCTTTTTTTTTTTTTTTTATTTTTATGTGTATGAATGTACTGTCTGCATGTAGGTTTGTGCACCCATGTCGTGCAATGCCTCAGAGGTCAGAAGAGGGTGTCAGATTCCCCTGGAACTGGAGTTCAAGATGGTTCAGAACCGCCATGTGGGTGCTGGGGATCGAACCCGGGTCCTCTGCAAGAGCAGTCGGCGCTCTTAACCACTAGGCTATTTCTCCAGCCCCTCTTTCAGGTCTTTTAAACTGATCTTTATTGTCCCTGTTTTACTCACTGGATTTCTGTCTTATAAATAGTACCTGTATTTGTGACTTTGTCCTGCTCTGCCTCAACAGTAAGGAGGGAGGCAGCTGTGCCTCTGCTTACTCATCAGGATGACCTTGACAATATCGTACCTCTTTTCTGTAGACAAGATGTCTTAGGATAGCTTCAAATTGTGTGAGGCATTTTCCAGTGTGTTACCTTGATGGAAGTGGATAGGGCAAACAGTCTTTGATCATTACGAAGACACTGCTGTGAGCCCAAAGAAATGCAGTGGTTTGTTCAGTCTCCTAGAGCACATCAGTGATTTAGTACAATATGAACAGGAACTACAATAGAAGCGAACGGCTTGGAAAAGACCTACTCTGGAAGAACAAGGACCAGAGCCCACAGTTTTTACTTCTTATTCTGCTTAATTTTCTATCATGCTCCACTTTGAAAGACTTTATGTGAGATTTGGTGATGCTACCTACAACTAATTCCCTCTCATGTTCACTTTCATCTCCTTGCCAGACGCTTTGTCTGTGGTTTTTGAGATCATGATGCAAGAAGCCTTTGAAGTCCCTTCCACCCAGCTTCTCTCCCTCTATGTTTTATACCACTGCCTGGCACAGAAGACAGACCTCACAGTAAGTGAACTGCCTATACAGGAGAGCTTAGAACTTGAGGAAAGGCAAGCAGTGACAGGGCTGGTTAGATGAGAGGGCACCAGAGGGAACCTTGCTCTTGGAATCTGGAGAACGATACCCAGTGTGCAGCTCTAGCCATGTGCAACCTGAAATGAGCGTTCGTTCAGTATTTCTTTTTCTTTCTTTTTTTTTTTTAGTTTTATTTTATGTGTATTCTCTGCACGTACGTAGGTGAGTTCATGTCATGTGCTCTCAGAGGTCAGAGGAGGGCATCGTATCTCTTGGAATGAGTTACAGATGGTTAGCCTCCATGTAGATGCCGGGAATTTAACCCGGGTCCTCTATAAGAGCAGCCAGTACTCTTAACCTCAGAGCCATCTCTCTAGCCCCTCTTTTCTGGTTTCTGATAGTGGATGTTTTTCCACTTGAAAGAATCCCAAGTGAAAGCCCGTATACACATTTATTTGGGGAGATTTGTTTTTCTTTTGTGATCCTGGGGACCTGTGGGCACATGCAGCTAACCCAGATTACCTGAATCCAACCCCTGCATGTTGTCCCCTGACCACCATACATGCACCATGGCATGTATGTGCACACACAGACACAGACACACATGCACACATAGATAAATATACATTCAAGGCCAACTTGGACTACATAGGGAGTTCCAGACCAGCCGAGCTACATAGTGAGACCATGTATCAAGAATAAAATAAAATATAGAAAAAAGTAAAATAATAAATATTTTTTAAAGTTTCAGGCTTTCTTATTCATTATACACTGGAAGCACTTTGCAAGCTGCTGTAAGAGAACTCAGACTTACCTGGATTAGAATGGTTTGCTTTGGAATATGCAGCTCAGTGGTACAGTGCTTGCAGCCTTGTGTTTGACACACACACACACAAACTAGAGTGATTTGCTTTCGAAAGTAAAGTGGCCTGGTCCTTAATTACCAACTCCTTATCTGAGTGCCCAGGGAGGTTTTGGTTTTTTCCCAAGGTGCCTTTTTTTTTTTTTCCGAAGGTTTAGGAAAACCTTGACAACTGGCATTTGTGTTGCATAAAATAGTCAAGAGCTCTGAGTGCCTATTAATACCTGCAGGTCCTCAGTCGTGGTGGCAGCAGCAGCAGACTGCATTCCCTTCTCTGCTTCCTTCCTCACTTCTGAGGGTAGAAATCAGTGCATGGCAGCCCCAGCTTTGTGCTCTATGGGAGAGAGGCTGTAGCTCTGACCTCTGTACTCACGGGGCGCTGAGAGGAGCATAGCTCCCGTTATCTTGGGAGTTGCCAAGCCTCCTCTGGGCCCTGTGTTTCCAGGGAGTGTCCTAGACACATCTGTTACTAGTATGTGGCAGTCTCAGCAAGGCTTGTGGGGGAACTTCCCCCCCCATTTTATTTTTTTCTTTCCATGTCTCAGAAGGCTTCAATTTTATTGAAATGTAATTTTGCACCCTGGGTTGAAAGAAATAGTCCCTAAGTGTTTCTGATTGCCTAGTTTGTTTTCAAGAGGCACAAATCTATCTAAAAGCAACTTAATAATGGTATTTACTTTAATGTTATGAAGAAGTCTTATCACTGATGAACTGTTTAAGATCCAAAAGTGTGTGTGCTTCCTCATGCTGTAGCAGTCTGAGTGCACAGCTGAAAGTGTGCAGGATCTTCATTGACTCTCTAGGTCAGGCAGCACCAGGGTGGACTCTATTTTTTCCCGATTGTAAGAGGCACCCATTCATTAGCAAAAATCTAGAAAAATGAAAAGAACAAAGAATAAAACCAAAACTACTCTGTAATTTCACCACCCAGGAATCTTTTCAGTAGAGCATTTCTTGGGGTTTTTTTTTTTTTTTATTTTTTAGAAAAAAAATAATAGTACCTTTTATTTAGTAACATTGTGGATTGGGCATTAGCGTGGGTATAGCTTTGTTATTTTGATAAGCTTACTTAATGTTATAGCATAGTCTTTTATGTACTATCATTAAAAAAATCCACATTTCATGTGACTCATTCATTGCTTGATAGACATGATCTCATCTATTCTGTTGCAGTGGGAGGAGGAGAGGGACTTTGGTGTGTCCCTGTTCTCTCCGTGGCCTAAAACAACCCCCCGCTCGGGTCTGAGCTCCCCTGTACGGCTATGCACCTTCTCGTTCGTAAGCTAAGTGATCCTTATTAATACTGTTCTTCCTGATTAGATGTGGTCCAGCTTTTTATCTAGTATTATCTAGATTTGATTTAAATTTACTAATAAAATTGTAATTATAGCCTCCTAATTAGGAAAAAAAAAAAAAAGGAAACCTCAGTTGCCTTACAGTTTTAGTTAATTTTTTTTTTTTTTTTGAGACAGGATCTCCCTGTAGCCCCAGCTGGCCTGGAACTCACTCTACAGATCAGAGTGGCCTTGAACTCACAGAGATCCGCCTGCCTCTGCCTCCCTGAGTGCTAGGATTAAAGGTGTGCGCCACCACACCCTACTTAAAGACACACGTGGGTGCTGGGAATTGAACCCAGGTCCTCCGAAAGAGCAGTCGGCACTCTTAACCAATGAGCCATCTCTCCAGCCCCAACAGTTAAATATTTTAAGACCTGTTACAACTGTCTAAATAAGAACTGGTTCAAGTTATTATAGGTAATATTCATTGTGAATATTACCTATAGTAATCTGAGGAAGGGAAAAGTTTTGTTACTCCATAAGATGAGACAACCAGGACACTTTCACAGCATTAACAAGCTACAGTCCAGGAGGTAAGAAATAGAAAATTAGGGTTCACTTTGTGTGTCCTTGACTTTGTTTTCAGGTAAGGGAAGTCCAGAGGGTACCATTAATAGCTCTTTGGAAGAATAGCCTGTTGGTCCGTGTATAGTCCAGGTGCCATGGTGACTTTAGTGCCCCGTTGCTTTGAAAATGGGGCAGGTGCAGAGGAGTGGCCTTGGCACCTGACTGTGTGGAATCTGGGAAGATAACAGTAGCCCAGCTGGCCGGGCATGGTGGCATAAGCCTTTAATCCTAGCACTTGGGAGGCAGAGGCAGGCAGATCTTTGTGAGTTCAAGGCCAGCCTGGTCTACAGAGCAAGTTCCAGGCCAGCTGGGGCTACAGGGAGACCCTGTCTCGAAAAAGACAAAACAAAAAACAAAACAAAACAAAACAAAAGAGTAGCCCAGCTACATTAAATGTGTCCCATTTACAAAGATGCACGGATGTCTCTTCCTTTGTTACCCTTCCGTTCTCTCAGATGTCAGGCCTCCGGGAAAACACCTGTTCTTCATCCATTGCTTCTGCCTGTCTTTCACAGTTAGAGCAGGTTGTCTCCTTCAAAGTGTATCTTTGCCATTCTTGGATGCTGGTTCTGATTTAGAAACTACTCAGAGAACTGTCTCAGTATTTGTCAGACTGCCTAGCAGATTAACAAAAGAATTGTCAGACCACCTAGCAGATTAACAAAAGAATTGCTTGCTGTTATTTGTGGTTGGTTTGAGATTTTTGGTTTTGCCTTTTTTTTTCTAGTTTTTGTTGTTGTTGTTGTTGTTGTTGTTTTTCTTTTAGGCAAGGTCTTGTGTATCCCAGTCTGGACTTGAACTCATTGTATAGCAAAGGAGAATGACTTTGAACTTCTGATCCTCCTGCATCTGCCTCCTGAGGGCTAAGATTACAGGTGTGTACCACTATGTTCTGTGCAGTGCTGGCAATTGAACCCAAACCCTTGTGCATGCAAAGCAAGTAACCTACCATCAGCTCCAGTGTTTGAGACAGGTCTCGATATGGAGCTCAGGCTGGATAACCAGTCTCCACTCTGTAGGTGTTGGAATTAATTACAGATGTGTACCACCACACCCAGCAACACATTTTGCTTATTTACTACCTACTTTGGACACTGATTTATACCTTTTTTTTCTTCGTTATGTTCAGGTTCATGTTCAGGGTCATTGTTTGTTCAGGAAGCTGGCAATATGGAAAACATATTGGTTGCTGTTTATAGTAGAGGCCCTGGTCCCTGGTGGCAGACAGCCTTACATCAGAATCCCCTTATTTTCATTGTGTCATGTTGTGCAGCCTTCCTCAACTCAAGCCATCTGCCCAGAATGATCCCTGTCTGGCCCCAAGCACCTTAAATATCTAAAATTAGCTGTCGCCTGATAAGCTTTGTCTGTGGGTATCCTGCTATAGCTTCCCAAATCCTCCTTCCCAGGAAGGATAAGTGGAGGTGGATTTGAGACTGGGAGCTCAAGGTGACAGGTCATGAGTGCAGAGGGTCTCTACTCCACAGTGCACACGGCCCCTCTCCTCCACAGGACCCTGCTGCTACATCCGTAGTTTATGTTCCACTTTCAGTTGTTTGAAGTACCCAGGAAAACATTCGTGTGCTGTGAGCCAAAAGGGCAGCCAGGACTCTGGTTTAAGAGCTGATAAAGCTCAAAGGAAAGAGGAAAGTGAGGGGGATTTCGTTATTGTTGTTTTGCTTTTCTTTCTTTTTTCATAAAGTCAGTAGATTGTGTATTTGATACTTTTCAAAACATGACTGATATTTCCTGGCAAGGGAGAGTTGTCAGATGTTCACAGAGTATTCACAGTAGGAAAATTGTGGAATTTCTTTTTCTGGGGAAGGTTTTGCCCTTGAAACAAAAATAGTATTTCTGTTGGCTATGTTTTAAGTGTGGCCTTCCTTAGAAGTAGCTCTGCCAACCTCTCAATTCCCTCAGCTCAGTGATTCACAGTCCCTTGTGAGAATCTCTCTAATCATATGAAAAGGATAAAAATAAGTTAACACAATTTGCATTTAAATGCTAGATAGGTTGAGACCAGGCTTCAGTAGATGAATTTACACGGAGGGACATCTGGATACACGAACTTGACTCAATAGGCCTCCATACATGACAGCATGCGTGAGACCCTGTGGATAGGCACATGGGGGAAGGGTCTAAATATGATTAGGATCTATTATATGAGATGCACAAAAATTCAATTAAAAAATATACATTGGAAAAAATGTGCAGGGTGAAGTTCACCACATCCTTCATGGGCAAGACAAGCATTCACTGGTACCCTTCAAGTCTTTGGCTGTAGACATAGTGGGAGAACATGGCTGAGGAGTCTTCATTGTTCTTTTGGTCACAGGGAAGGTGGAGCTGCAGCATGGGCTGCGAGCTGTGTACCACAACAGGCCTCTGATTTGGATACCAGGCTACATTGACAGAGCCCTTCAAGTGATGGAGAGAGTGGCCTCCTCCCCTGAGGACCTCAGGCTGTGTAGAGAAGCGGTATGTTCCTAGGCTCTTCAGCCCCCACTCAGTGAGCTGGAGCGGTCTCTGTTCTCCTGCATGGTTGAATTCATGTTTAGTGTCTTCCCCCTCCTCTACTCTGTATTTGTATAGCATAGGTATTTAGCCAGTCAAAAAGGAATGGAAAACAACAAGAAAAACTACAAACATTTTCAGTGCTGCTGACAAAAAGCACTGGAAAACAAACTTAATGTTGATTTATACTTCATTTTATAAGAGGAAAACTATTTCTCTCCTCTGAAATTCAAGCTCGCTTCAGTAAATACCATCCACTCCACTGTCCTCACCCCCATCCGAAAGAAACCAATGACAGTGGAAGAGGGTAAGATTAAATAATTTGGACGTTTTTTTTGCCCTCATGTAGTCTGGATATGAAACAAGACTCAGTCTTACTCTGCTCCCATTGGGCCATCCTGTGGTACGTGTGTGATGCTGAAGTCAATGTCAAAAAGTTCTCAGGGGTTGATTTGGCCTGTCTCAAACACCATCTCCCCACTAGCACCAAAGTTCATCTCTTTGTCCTCAAAGACCTTTGACACTATTTCACTAGACTTAGCACAGACCAGGAAAGATAGCAAGCCCTACACCCCACAGGGAGCCGTAGTGCTCTATCCAGAGTGCGGCCCAAAAGCTGTCTTATCAGCAAAGTGAAAGGTCCTCTTGGAGCCACTCTTGTTTTGCCTTGATGCTGATCACTCACTAAGGGTCACTCCTGGGCCTGAGTTTCACTCATGAGACATGCAGCCCAGTGCCCACGATGGCACCTTAGGCTGGGGTCTACTGAATCATTACCTTCTTTCCCAGACATTGTAAC
The DNA here is from genome assembly GCA_009823505.1 of Rhizomys pruinosus. Lineage (NCBI taxonomy): Eukaryota > Metazoa > Chordata > Mammalia > Rodentia > Spalacidae > Rhizomys > Rhizomys pruinosus. The sequence goes on along the minus strand of VZQC01013236.1, from coordinate 1,365,629 downwards.
CAGGGATATATACTTGTAGAGATGTGTGTTTGAAGTCTGCTATAGCCACTACTAACTTACAGGAATGTGATTCACATATCAGCAAGAAAGGGATACATATCCGGTTTGAATTTCATATATTAGAAGCAATAAAACTTTGGAGTAATTTTGGGGCTTTTGTTCTAATTGTGACATCAGTGGGATTAAGTGGTATCCAAGCAGGTGCTTCTGTAGGCCTTGCTATTGTTTCCATCCTATCTGTGATGACCAAGCCCTCCATGGGTGGGAGGTGTACCTCAAAGTAGAAGTGGAGGGAAGAGAGGCGAACAAACAAAAGACTTGTGTTAGTTAAGTCACAGATGTGATCTCATTAAAATGAACTTCATGTATGTGTCTCTGGCCTTTGCCAAAAGCTTACGTGGATTAGGCTGATCCCTAATTTATAGATACTCTCTGAGCTAAAATCATTCTCTGAGGGAGGCCTGTGCCTATATCCAGCAGCCTTAATGCGCATTCCGAATAGCCTTTTGTTAGTTTTGGTCTGTGGTGGTCTTTCCCTTTGTCCCAATTCCAGATTAACTCCAAACAAAGGCATGCAAAGGTGGGGGCATCTTTTGATGCCCATCAAATATAATTTTTGGGTTCCTACCTGGTTAATTAAAAGCAAAAACCAAATAGCGTTGTGCAGATTCACTTATACAAGCAACTTTAGCTCTTGTTTGTACCATATGTTTGATACTAAATTTTTCATGCTGAGTTTTTCTAATGTATACATATGTAATTGTTATGTTTCCTGCTTTCTTTCTTTTCTGTAGTACTGGGGATCAATCCCACCACCTCATACATAATTCCACCACTAACCCCCAGCTGTTTTCTACAGTTTTATTAGTGAAAACTCATTTTTTTACTTCTTTTTTTTAAAGTTGTTGCTGTTGTTGATTTCCTTTCCTTTCTCCTTCTCTGGCCTGTCTTTACAAAGTGAAGTCCAGACCATGTATGATGTAACTTTGACCCTCTTCTGCCCACAGGTCAGTGTGCTGGATGGAGTGCTAAAGGCAGTGACTTCCCCAGCTGAGCAGGCTTCAGAGCCACAGCCCCAAGAAGGCCAGGACAGCTCGGGCTCAGCAAAGCTGGAGCAGCTAGACATCGAGGAACTGGAACAGTCCTTGCTTCCCCAATACCTGGAACGATTCAAGGTGATTCATGGAATTGAGCCTCTCAGCTGTGCAAAAAACATCTTCCTCTATTGCAGTAGTCATTTCATGCGTCAGTCACACACAAAGGCTTTTAAGACTACGTCCTCTGTGAAGTAAAAGAAATTTCTTTTACTTCACAGAGGACGTAGTCTTAAAAGAAACCAGTGAAATTTTTATGCTTCTTTTTACACTTGAGCTAATCGGTCACAGTTCTATTCACTAAGGCAGCGTGTCAGTTCCCAAGTCAGTCCTGATATGTACCTGATGGATGGATAATAGCTTGCCTCCTCAGAACAGTAAATGACTTCCACTCTGGGTGGACAGTATCTGGTCATTTCTCCAGTTGTGTCAAATGTGCTTGATCAGAAACCCAGTTAGACACTAGAGTCCCATCTCAGCATGGAGATAAGATGCAGGCATCTTTTGTGGCTTGTCTTTGGTAGCTGGTGCTGTTCGCTAGGGCCATTAGATGTATTGTCTAACACTGCATGGCAGATTTAAAAAAGGTTTCTAGAATGGCCCTGAGCACTCAAGCTGTGTTGATGGCTTTCAACTCTGTATATCCCAGAAAGGTCCGCCATCCGTGTCAAGGAAGAACTGTTCAGTGTTTGAACCCTGGGCTTTCTCTGTGGGCTCCCTCCCACCCCCTTTAATCCAAAGAGAAAAAATACTTTGTAACTACAAAGTCATCGTGGAAGAAGAGGCTCCTGTCCTTGCCAGCTGATCATGGTGCCATTCAGCAACAGATAGGGAGAAACACTGCTGGATCTTTGCACTTAAATCTATATAGTAATTATTTTGAACCAGCAATAGAAAAACTGGTTTCTCACTTTATAATGAAGATTCCATTGTATATTGAGCAGCTGCTTCTCCCATACTTCTATAGGGAAGCTCATTGCTTAACTTCTCTCTTATATAATTTGAAACTGAGATTTAAAAATTATCATTGTAAGCTGGGCGTGGTGGCGCACGCCTTTAATCCTTGCACTCGGGAGGCAGAGGCAGACAGATCTTTGTGAGTTCAAGGCCAGCCTGGTCTACAGAGTGAGTTCCAGGACAGCTGGGGCTACAGGGAGACCCTGTCTCAAAAAGACAAAAAAAAAATTATTGTTTTGTGGTGGCACGCCTTTAATCCCAGCACTTGGGAGACCGAGGCAGGCAGAAGTCTGCGAGTCCAGCCTGGTCTACAGAGTGAGCTCCAGACCAGCTGGGACTAAAAGGAGCTCCTCTCTCAAGACTTCAGAAAAAGAATATTGTTCCCATTGTTCACAGAGAATAGGCCAGAGAGCAAAGAAGAGAATGTACATGCCAGTCCTCGCCTCTTAATGTTGCCTGTGTCCCCTTTTCCTTACAAAGGAAAGGGGAATAAAATCTTAGCCTCCAGGTTTCGTGGGCCACATTTACACTGCTCCAGTGCTCCTAGCGGTTCACACCCTTTTGCCTTGTTCTTGTGTATTGCATCATAGAGGATAGAAACCTGTTCCTCAACTCATCAGGCCTCACACTTGCACATGTATTTTATAAAAGAATCTAAGACAGAACAGAAACAAATGTTTGTTGACTTCTAGCCTAGTTAGGCCCCTCTGCACTTCCTTTATCCTCACAGGGGGTCTGGGTGGGAACATCTACTCAGGTTTCACGACATCAGGCTGAGAGAAGCATCCCCATGGGTGACGCATCTGGGTAGAAGTTCGCTGCCTCACAGTTGAGGTGTCTCGACTATCTTCTTGGCCTCAGACTGCCTAGAAAGCGATGACATCAGAAAGAAATGATCTTTGATTTACATTTCCTTTTCTTCCTGTTGCCTGATTTTTATTAGACTGAGATAATCTGTTCGGGACTAATTTTTCTATGACTCTGCTCCGGCTGCTTCTTGGAGCTCACGGACTTCCCATGCTTTCTGTCTCCTCTCCTAGCCAGATCTTATCACTGTGCCACTAACTTGCTTTGGTTTGAAAACAGGGTCGTGTGTGGATAAGCTGGGCCCATAAGTGGTGCTCTCTGATGATCTACATCTTGAAGCACTTAAATAGATTAATATTTTTAGTACTTCGGGAATACAGCACTGACCCAAGAAAGCTGCCATCTCAGATGGAGCTATAAGCCAGCAGGCAGGATGTAAGGGCTGACCTGCAGAGGAGCACAGCAGGTGGAAGCCTGCAGTGCTGCAAGCACTCATGGGAGATATTTAGCATGCATTCGCGAGAAATCCTTGAAATGATTTCCATCTGTTGAAAGGGACATTAGTGCTGCTTACTGCTGCCAAGAAATGAGAACAACCTGTGTCCCATTTCACAGAATGAATTTTATCCCCCACCCATAGATTTATGCACCTGTGAGCCTCAAAGACAAACAAGTAAGGTCAAATATGGACATGAAGGTGTGGCCCTGATTCAATAGGATTAGTGGCCTTTAAAAAAAAAAAAGAAAGAAACACTAGTAAAGCAGATACTGACTGCAGTCACTTCAGCGAAAAGACACTGGCGCTGCGGTTTATCAGGTGACCCTGCCGTCTTGTTTGCACCCTCAAATTCTGGTGCTTGGAGTTGGTGCTTGGCTCAGGGCAGGCCACAGTGGAACTGTGCATTACGCCTGTGCCGTCTTTGTGGCACAGGGAGGCACACATATGGAGTTCCACCGTGTGAGTCAAGGGGGGATCTCACACGTGATGTGTGCATCTTAGCAAAACTGCTGTGCTGGAAAAATAGCCCAGGCCACAGTGCCTGGATGAAAGGCAGAGGGCGGCTTCCCAGAGCACCCTCCTGCAGGCGGAGTATGTGGCATTTTACAAAGGACTTAATTGCTTTTCGTTCCCTTTTCTCCTGCCCCACCTTCTTACCCGCTCCCCCTACCCTTCTTTCCAACAGGCCTCTCAGTCTAAGCTGCAGGAGCTGGGCAGAATTGAGTCAGAAAGCCTTTTGACTCTGACCACCCAGCTTGTGAAAGAAAAGCTGCCCACCTGTGAGGCTGAGGACCTTGCCACCTACGAGCAGAAACTGCAGGCGTGGCACCTGGAGCGGACGCAGTTGATCCAGAGAGAGAAGGAGCAGAGGGAGAGAGCAAAGCAGGAACACCAGACTCGGATGGCGGCAAAGGAGGCAAAGGCGGCGGCAAAGGTAGCGGCCTAGCAGGCCCCACGCCAGCCGTACATGGCAACCCCAGTATGCAGGCCAGCCCAGCAGTCAGCAAAGACAGGACCCATGGGACTCAGCCTCTGCTGGCCAACTTCTTTCCTTACAGCAGGCCATGCCTGGTCTGAAAGCTATAGCATGCTACATATTAAGACACTGCCCATCCAAGAGGGGCTGGAGAACTAGGAAGGTGCTGAGTGGTTGGGGCTGAAGCCACCAGCTGAATCCGGTAAGGGACTCTTGAGGCTCACGGTGGTGTCCTGGCACAGAGTGTGGGACTTTCCCAACGTCTGGGGAGGGTGATGGGAGCAGCTCTGGCTAAACACTCAGGTCTCCTGTCCCCAGCCCACGCACAGGGGCTGAGATGAATTGTGGGTCCCGAAACCGTGTGCCCTGAATCCCCTCGCTGGCGCACGCATCCTCCTGTATAGCCGGCCCTGGGTGCTCACACATTTCTTCTGCCTCCTTCCCACCTGCTCTGGGAGAAGTCCAGGACAAGAATGACCTCGAGACCTCACCCCCACTAGATTGCTGATTTCTGGCACCCTTACTGACAATAGTAGAATGTTAGGGCTTTGAGAACTTTGCCCTAGCTGTGAAGAAGCCCTGCGGCCTGGCTTCTCTGGCCTATCTGGGTAACTTTGCCCTAGCTGTGAAGCCCTGTGGCCTACCTTCTCTGGCCTTTCTGGGTAACTTTCAAACACACTGTCTCAACTCCCTTATCAGGTATGCAAAATGAGCCTTCGGTGTTCGTGCATGCACAGGCAGGCACACACGCGCGCGCGCACACACACACATACAACTTTAGAGGAAACATTTCTGTTAAAGGAGAAAATGAGAGGTGGGATGGGTAGAACTTGTAGGACCCGGGTGAGTGTAATCATTGTAAAACTCTCAGAAGATGGACAGTTGGAGCTTCACTGTGACAGGGTCAGGGGACTTTTGCCTGCTGTGTAATGTTGCCTTTAAGTACAGTGGTGTATCTTTATTCAAGATTGTATTGTTTTATCAAGAACCTGTGGAAATAAAGTCACCAAAATAATCCCAGAACATTTATCTTTGGGGAGGAGGAGGGAGGTCTTGTCATTGTTTTTACCATATTTTTGAACAACGTACTTTCATCCCTCCTCCATCAAATGGTGGCAATTATAGTAATAACAACCATCATTCACATTTATTAAAGCCTTGCTGTGTCCCACCACCTTGAGCAGCTGGTAACACCACCATTATCCCCAGGTTATGAAGGAGATGAAGTTAAGCACCTCTCCTGGCATCTGCTACCCAGCCCCTAGTGTACCCTCCATTTATAACCACAGTGTGGGTCCAGCGGAGCCTGCAGGCTAGCAGATTAGATGATCTACAGAGTGAGTTCCAGACCAGCTACAGGGAGGCCCTGTCTCAAAAAGACCAAAAAACGCTCCCTTTCTTACTTGACACCTGGGACTTCCATACAATTGTCTTCTGTGCAGTGGACAAACTTGGTAACCTAGCCTGTGGAGAAATTACTTTCCTGCTAGCTGACCTGTGAGAGTCCCAGGCAAATTTTTGGCCTCACAGTACTGAACCAAGGTACTAGGTGTGAAGTCCCATTTGTTGCTCCCGCTGAACCAGGTTGTTCCTCTTACTCCCGCCTGCAAACCCATCACCTTTACCCTGTCACTCAGACCCTAGGTCGCCAAAATTTGGACCCTTGTTTGCCTCCCAGCCTGAGCTCCATGGCTAGTCCAAGAGAACCCTTGATAGTCTCACTCATGTCTTTCGGGCCCACTTGGCATCCTCAAACCTACATCTTTGGACCCAACTGCTACAGACTTAATTGTGTCTCCCAAAAATGTTGCTAAAGCTCTAGTCCCCAGTACCTTAGAATCTGGCCTTTGTAAGAAATAACGTCTTCTGTGGAAGGAATCAAATAGAAATGATGAGATCAAGCCGGGCGTGGTGGCGCACGCCTTTAATCCTAGCACTCGGGAGGCAGAGGCAGGCGGATCTTTGTGAGTTCAAGGCCAGCCTGGTCTACAGAGTGAGTTCCAGGACAGCCTGAGGCTCCAGGGAGACCTTGTCTCAAAAAGACAAAAAAAAAAAAAAAAAAAAGAAATGATGAGATCAGTAATCCAGTCAGACTGGTGTTCTTCAGAAGGGGAAACATGGATGCAGAGACAGACACACGCCAAAAAAAAAGTGTGAGTCTGGAGAGGGTGACCATGTCATGACTACAGGGTCCTAAACTGAGGGAGACCTACAAAACCCAAAAGCTGGAAGAAGTGAGGGAAGATTCTTCCCTAGAGCCTTCAGACCACATGGACCTACCATGACTGGACTTCAGACAATGGCCACAAAATTTTGTTTAAAATAAAATCATTGCAAGCCAGGCATGGTGGCGCACGCCTTTAATCCTAGCACTTGGGAGGCAGAGGCAGGCAGATCTTTGTGAGTTCAAGGTCAGCCTGGTCTACAGAGCGAGCTCCAGGCCAGCTGGGACTAAAAGGGAGACCCTGTCTCAAAAATACCAAAAAATAAAATAAAATAAATCATTGCACCACCACCAAATAAATAAGTAAATAATAAGACCATTGCTGAAGCCTTATGTTGAATACTCATGCCAGGTTCCAGATCTGAGCTTGGCATCTTCAGATGCCAAATGCATCTGAAAACAAAATCCATTATGGGATTTAAATGCTGGATCAAGGACTGTGGGAAAATTTTATTAATTTATGAAAGGACACTCTATCCTTTGATTACCTAATGATAGAAAACAATTTTCTCCTATGATGCTTAATTTCTGCAGAGTTCAAAACATTAAACCTTAAACACCTTTGGAAGTAAGCAAGCCTGCCACGTGGAGTCTCCTCCAGTGGCTGCATGCTGGGCCGCTGCTGGGGTGGGTGTTTCTCAGGCTGTGGCTCACCAGCCTTCAGATGCCAACTTGATTTCAAAAATCACATGGGGGGGGAGGCTGAAGAGATAGCTTAGTGGTTAAGAGCACCGACTGCTCTTGCAGAGGACCTGGGTTCGATCCCCAGCACCCACATGGTGGCTAAGAACCGTCTGTAACTCCAATTTCAGGAGAACTGCAGTTCCAGGGGAATCTGAGACCCTCTTCTGACCTCTGCAGCATTGCACGACATGGGTGCACAGACCTACATGCAGACAGCACACTCATACACATACAAAAAGAAATTTTAAAAAAAATTTAAAAAATCACATGGGAAGTCCTCCTGTTGAGTGATGGTCACTTGTTGCTGACCGCTTCCTCTAATCCTCCCTGCAGGCCACAGGGAAAGGACTATGATCTGCACTTTGCAGAGGAGAAAACAGACTTAGGGGACTTTTCTAGGGCTCTGCAATTAGTGACAAGGACAGTGTTTGACCCAAAGTTTGATTTCAAACCCATGTTCTAACATGATATAATCACTGTGCCACCTAAGACTTAGTATATATTCATTTCAGAAATATTTAGTGTGTTAGAAACTGAGGGAAAAATTTGGCAGTGATCCCTTCCTTTCTGACATTTGCATTCTATTGAAGGAGGGGTGTGTGTGTGTGTGTGTGTTTATACAGGGTCTCACGTAGCCCATACTGGCCTCCAGCTCTTCTGAGGATGACCTCAAACTGAACTTGTGATCTTTCTACATCCACCAACCATGTGCTCAGATTACAGGCCTGCACAGCGACACCTACAGGTTGAAGTCCAGAATTACCTTGGAAAGCATGTCAGACAAAGGAACAAGAGCAAGGCCCCACATGAAAGCATGGGCACCTGAAAGAATGCAGCCTCCCATGTGGCTATGATATGTGATAGATTGAGGCAGGAAAGAGAAGTGGGCATGGAGGCAAGAGGGGCTGGGTAGTGCGAGGCCTCCTAGCCTGGGAGTGAGGACTGGGTAGTGCAAGGCCTCCTAGCCTGGGAGAGGACTGGGTGGCGTAAGGCCTCCTAGCCTGGGAGAGGACTGGGTGGCGTAAGGCCTCCTAGCCTGGGAGAGGACTGGGTGGCGTAAGGCCTCCTAGCCTGGGAGTGAGGACTGGGTGGGGTGTAAGGCCTCCTAGCATGGGAGTGAGGACTGGGTGTGGTGTAAGGCCTCCTAGCCTGGGAGAGGACTGGGTGGTGTAAGGCCTCCTAGCCTGGGAGTGAGGACTGGGTGTGGTGTAAGGCCTCCTAGCCTGGGAGTGAGGACTGGGTGGTGTAAGGCCTCCTAGCCTGGGAGTGAGGACTGGGTGTGGTGTAAGGCCTCCTAGCATGGGAGTGAGGACTGGGTGGTGTAAGGCCTCCTAGCCTGGGAGTGAGGACTGGGTGTGGTGTAAGGCCTCCTAGCATGGGAGTGAGGACTGGGTGGTGTAAGGCCTCCTAGCCTGGGAGTGAGGACTGGGTGTGGTGTAAGGCCTCCTAGCATGGGAGTGAGGACTGGGTGGTGTAAGGCCTCCTAGCCTGGGAGTGAGGACTGGGTGTGGTGTAAGGCCTCCTAGCATGGGAGTGAGGACTGGGTGGTGTAAGGCCTCCTAGCCTGGGAGTGAGGACTGGGTGTGGTGTAAGGCCTCCTAGCCTGGGAGTGAGGACTGGGTGGTGTAAGGCCTCCTAGCCTGGGAGTGAGGACTGGGTGTGGTGTAAGGCCTCCTAGCATGGGAGTGAGGACTGGGTGGTGTAAGGCCTCCTAGCCTGGGAGTGAGGACTGGGTGTGGTGTAAGGCCTCCTAGCATGGGAGTGAGGACTGGGTGGTGTAAGGCCTCCTAGCCTGGGAGTGAGGACTGGGTGTGGTGTAAGGCCTCCTAGCATGGGAGTGAGGACTGGGTGGTGTAAGGCCTCCTAGCCTGGGAGTGAGGACTGGGTGTGGTGTAAGGCCTCCTAGCATGGGAGTGAGGACTGGGTGGTGTAAGGCCTCCTAGCCTGGGAGTGAGGACTGGGTGTGGTGTAAGGCCTCCTAGCCTGGGAGTGAGGACTGGGTGGTGTAAGGCCTCCTAGCCTGGGAGTGAGGACTGGGTGTGGTGTAAGGCCTCCTAGCCTGGGAGTGAGGACTGGGTGGTGTAAGGCCTCCTAGCCTGGGAGTGAGGACTGGGTGTTGTAAGGCCTCCTAGCCTGGGAGTGAGGACTGGGTGGTGTAAGGCCTCCTAGCCTGGGAGTGAGGACTGGGTGTGGTGTAAGGCCTCCTAGCCTGGGAGTGAGGACTGGGTGGTGTAAGGCCTCCTAGCCTGGGAGTGAGGACTGGGTGGTGTAAGGCCTCCTAGCCTGGGAGTGAGGACTGGGTGTGGTGTAAGGCCTCCTAGCATGGGAGTGAGGACTGGGTACTGGGTGGTGTGAGGCCTCCTAGCTTGGGAGAGGACTGGGTGGTGTGAGGCCTCCTAGCCTGGGAGTGAGGACACGGCCTTTACTCTGAAGGGAGAACCTGCTGACGGCTTTGAATGCAGGTGGAATGACCTAGCAGCGTTTTGGGGGCTTGCTCTGGCTGCTGTATGGGGGAACAACCTAAGTGGGCAAAGAGCAGGAGAGAAATGGTCCATTTTGATAAGGGAGGTAACAGTGACTGAGGAGAGGAGGGCTTGGCCAGGCATGCAGTGAGCAAGGACACATTCCACAAAGGATGTGCCAGCCAATTTGTCATGTGACCATCAGATCAGCACAAGCACACAGCGGGTACGGCCTGCCAAGTGCCATTATATATATAGAACCACTGTTGACTGGAATGTCATGTGATTTTGGGCTGTATTTTGAAGGTCAGGCCGGCAGGATTTTCTGACAGGTTGATTTTTTACCTGAGCAATTGGAATTACATATTTGCTACTTACAAAGGTAGAAATACCTAGAAGCAGAAGCAGTTCAGAGGGCTCAGCGGTTGACTTGGGGGCATAGTCTATTGGAAACTCTGTTAGACATCCAGGTGGAGATTTTTTTTTTCTTTATTTTTAGAGTGTTTTGCCTGCACCTGTGTTGTGCAACCCCCGTAGAGGCCAGAAAGGGCATCAGAGCCCCTGGAACTGTGGTTAAAGCAGTTGTTAGCCACCATGTGTGCCCTGGGAACCAAACCCAGCTCCTCTGCAAGAACAGCCAGTGCTCCTAACCCCTGAGCCCTGTAGCCCCCTAAATAAAGATCTTTTTTTTTTTTTTTTTTTTTTTTTTTTTTGAGACAAGGTCTTACTATATAGCACTGGCTGGCCAGAAACTTGCTATGTAGAGGCTGGCCTTAATCTCACAGATCTGCCTGTCCTTGCATCCTGAATGCTGGGATTAAAGATGTGTGTCACCATCCCGGTCCCAGATGGACCAATGAACTTGGAGATCCCAGAAGAAGCACAGGCTTCAGATAAGTCGATACATGTCCTCAGCATTTACAGGGCATTGAACCCACCGAGATTTCCTTAGAGTAGTATGCGTTTCTACTGTGGGAGGGGATGTACCAAACCACAAGATAGAGCTGTGTCCATCAGTGCAAGGAGAGTTCCCTGTGCTTCAGGCACTCCTTCACCATCAGGAAAAATTGCCAGCAGCCCCCAGAGTGAGCCTGTGGAAACAGCTGCCCATGCAGATGCTGCAAGTGACCACAACTGCACATAGACAATTGTTTCTGAGCCACATAACATCAGATCGAAGAGGGAATAGTGGTCCAGAATTATGCAATAATTCATGAGTCGAGTATGTTTAAAAGACCATTCTGGGTCTGGAGAGATGGCTCAGCATTTAAGAGCACTGGCTGCTCTTGCAGAGGACCCGGGTTCGATTCCAGCACCCACGTGGAAGCTAAGAACCATCTTTAACTCAAGTTCCAGGGGAATCTGATGCCCTCTTCTGACCTCCACGGCATCGCACGACATGGGTGCACCAACCTACATGCAGACAGTACATTCATACACATAAAAAAATAATAAAGTATTTAAAAGAAAGATTGGGCTGGAGAAATGGCTCAGTGGTTAAGAACACTGGCTGCTCCTGCAGAAGTCCCAGGTTTGAATCCCAACACCTACATGGTAACTAACAACCATCTGGAATGCTAGTCCCAGGAGACCTGATGTCCTTTTCTGGCTTCCCCGGGCATTGCATGACATGGCTGCACTTACATACATGCAGGCATAACACTCAGATGGAGATGATTACAGAGTTCCACAACTGGCCACACATAGATTATGAATTCCCCAAACCTAAATCACCCATCTTCACTCAAGGGTCATGGAACATGGTGGAATGAGGGGTAGAGAGAATAATAATGCATCTCTCAACACTCATCGACAAAGTTCCCTCATGCCATGAACACAAAAGGACACAAATGGCCAAATTGTAGAGAGTAAGAGTCAACAGAATGTGGCTCCTTGGACAGGACTCCTATATTAAATTTTACCCACCCACTGTGGAACAGGAGGAAGAAAGATTGTAAGAGCCAGGAAAGGTGATGCATGGCCATATGGAAGTAGAGTCTTACAGGCTCCTGCGACCTTGCTCTTATGAACCTACGGCAATGGTCTCAGCATAGGCAAGACCCATGCAAACTTAAGCAAACAAAAACCCAGCATAGAACTGTGGAAATGGGCAGCAGGACCCAGTCTTAGCTAAAGAATTATTAGCAGCTGATTACTGTTGGGTGAGGAAGACCTGATCTTCTTAAAGGGAGAGACTCTAGATAGGCTGATTAGACCCCAGTAGGGACATCTGGGAACACTAAGGACTCAATAGGTCTTAACACAAATGACAAAATGCCTGAAATCCAGTGTGTGTGTCAGGGAGGCTATGAGAGAGCCAGTGGGGCAGGGGCATGAAGATGATTAAGATGTTCTGTATGAAATAAAAATTCAATAAAAATAATGTTTTAAGAAGACCATTGTAAGGACAGAGAAAGGCAACCAGGATGAGCAATGAAATTAAAAACTGCGAAAAGGTATTTGATGATTTGCTTAGGAGACAGAAAAAATAAATAAAAAAAAAAAGCTACCTCAGATATATTTAAAAAGACCAACTGGAAGAGCTGCTAACTCTTCTGTAACATCAAAGCAGGGGTTCCCTAGGACTGAGGAGTTGCCTGGGCACGAAGACCTTCAGGGCCAGTAGGATGCCTCGTTAGGGAAAGGTGCTTGCAGCACAAGCCTAGTGACTTGAGTTCAATCCCTATAACCCATGTAAAGATTTCAGGAGAGAACCAACTCCACGAAGTTGTCTTCTGGCCTCCACGCCTGTGCTATAGCACACACGCACACGCATACACACACATACACACGCACGCACGCACGCACATGCATACGCACAGTAAATTTGTTGATAAAGCCCAACCTGCTGAACTATTCTATTGTACTCCTTAGGTAATGACAGTCCCTTGGTGACAGTTCCGTTTCCAGCTTGCTCACCCCTTTTGTTTCTGGAGTTTCTGAATCTCTTAAGCAGTTATTTCTGATGTTCAGAGCTGTCCATGCTGCCCTGTGGTTTGAAGGCACAGGCAAAACGAAAAGCTACATGTGACAAAGGGATATTGTAGTGACTCAGGACAGACTACAGTGGCCTTTTAAGGCCAAAAGCCTCTCTGTGAAGACAGGACCAAGTACTGGAGGTCGAGGTCAGAGTCTCCCTGCTGCATGCTGCCCTTCTGCTCAGTCTGCTCCCTAAGTAGCTGATCCTGCTCCCTGGGAATCCTGGGTGAGCTGCTGTAGCTGCCTGGGATTGGCTTTCTCACATATATACATTCTCCACCCCCATCTCCCTCCACACAGATTCTGAGGCTCAGCAGAGACAGCACTTCTGGTGCTTTGCCTGCTGAACTTTAGGCACCTGTGTCACAACATGATGTCATTACGACTTTGCTGGTCTCTCCTCTCTAATCAGCTAGACAGGCGTTTTCTTCCCTTTAGGCCCCTCAGTCCAGATACCAGTCACTGCTGGACCCCTGGCTACCTTCATATATCATCACTTTTCCCTAATAATTTTCTTGGGTGTTGGTGTCAGTCAAGTCAGATCCATAGCGTGTTGTTAAGAGTTTATTTGGTTTCAACAAGCAAGAACCACAGAGGGAGGGGATGAATTAAGGATGATCCCTGAGCATTGGGGAAAATTTCACTTTCTTTGTCAAGCTCTCTCCTTTTATAAGGGAGAAAATGAACTCCAGATAGGTTAAATTGAACTCACCCACCTGGGTATGGGAGAGCTAGGCTGAAAATCTGGTGGGTTTTTGTTTGGTTGTTTGTTTTGCAATTTGTGCAGGAAACCTTCCTAATACTCTACATCAATTTCACCATTCCTCCTCCCCCGCCTCCTCCTTCTTCTGCAGTAATTTTAGTTGTTCTTTTCCCCTGCCTTTTTTTTTTTTTTTATTGAGAGATGGCTCAGCAGTTAAGAGCACCGACTTCTTGCAGAGGATCGGGGTTCGATTCCCAGCATCCACATGGTGGCTAAGAACTGTCTTTAACTCCCCCTGCCTTTCATTTTCAGTCCTTATATTCTAAAATTCTCTAGGGCTTGACTAAAAAAAAAAAAAAAAGAGCCAAGTGTTGTGGTGGAACACATAATCCCAGCACTGGTGAGGCAGAGGCAGGTAGATCTCTAGTCCACATAGTGAGTTCCTGACCAGCTGGGGCTTTAGGGAGACCCTATCTCCAAAAAAAGAAAATTTGCAAAAATTAATGTGAGACCCTCTCAACTAATCCCCAATAGCCAAGGCACCCTCCTTGACTACAGTGTCCCTTGTCATGAGTGGCAAAGCAGAGGTGACAAGAAAGCGAAAGACATGTCAGCACACACAAGAACTTTTGCCACTTTTGTATTTTATTGTGGAACTGAAGTTTTTTTTTTCCTTTACATCAAATATCCTCAATGGAAGAGGGGATATTGCACACAAATATCATAAAAGCACTACATATTACTTTCACTGGAAACTAATTTTCTACATTAGATATGACTGGATAGGATAGAAGTGATGCAGGATTATAAGACATAATACCATACACAGCTGCAGACTGACACAAACACCATTCAGAACAAGAGAGAGGAGTGGAAAGCGCTTCTCAGCCACTGGGCTCAGAACAGTGCAGGCTGTGTGCAGTGCAGGAGAGCAAGACTCGGAACCGCAGCTGTGGGAAGGGCAGCCTGGTCTGAGCCACTTCTCCACTGCTCCACACAAGGGCAGAGAAGCTGGTTATTAATTTTTTGCTTCCTTTTTAGTTTTTGATGTTGCCTTTTAAATGAATTCATAAAGTCACAGTTTTGTGAAAGAGTGAATAGTTTGAATACCAGGTGAATAACCTAATTGCTGTCAAGGAAATGCTCATCTCTAGGCTGCAGTTGGTGTGGTGTTCAGTTGGTTAAACTGATGAAAGCTTACAGTTCCTTTCATATGGAAGCAGGATCTGTTCTCCTAAATCTGAAGTACAAAAAAAGAAAAGTCATTATCCTAACTCACAAATCCCATAGCCCAGCAGGCCCCTCCTGTGACTGGTGACTAAGGAGAGGCAAGAAGAGCAATTCCAGAATTGTAGAGCAGCTCCCAAGAGCTGAGATTTGGTTTCAGAGGGAAAATGGAAGATGGTAAAAATCTCCATTAGCAAATGATTAAATCTTATGAAATGAGTATCAGAAAGCCCCTACACTCCGTAACCTACTGGAAACACCTAGAACATTCATATACACTGGGGAAACCATTCACTATGATATGTAACATCAAGAAAAAAATGTTTTGTTTTGAAGTCCATGGAAAATGGTGTTTGGGGTGAGGGGGGTCAGTCATTGTATCCAGTCCCACCACAAGACTGAGAAAGCATGCATGGGGATTGGGGTTTGGAGAAAAGAGGATAGAATTAGTTAAAATTGAAACAGAGGATCATCTTTAATATTTAGTCTCTGTAGAATTTTGTTTACGAATACTACCCAAAAGGCCATGACCACGGTGCCATCTCAATGGAATCCCGTCATTTAAACAGGGCGGAAACTCCTTCCACTCAAATATTCAATCTACACAAGTGGATTAAGAAATCAGTATAAACAAAGCTCCTAGAAGTCTGTGTTGGCTTTTAGATCTCACCACCAATGTACATGGTACGTTGTGATGGCTATTACTAAACTAATTGTGTATTTATGGAACTAGCAGAATTAGGTTAGTCACGCAGGTAGGAAAGGTGTCTGGGAGGTCAGAAGCAATCTGTAAAGCAAATGATGTTCTTCCCGGTACCTTTGGCTCCACAGCCACCACAGAGAACAGGGGATGCAGTAGGCACTGACATATTTCGTAGGAAATAGAGCCAGTCTACTACTGCCAGTTTTAAAAGATATTTTCCCCATTAAATTCTTTAGAAAAAAAAAAGAGTAGGGTAGAGTGGTTATAACTGAAGTCACTATGACTCTCCTAACATACTTGTCTTTTTAAAGCAAAATAACGTATGGGCTAAGTAAATTTAATCTGAAAAAACGGAAAATAACGCCATCTTCTATCAAAGAAAAATCAACCAGAGGTCTGGATTTGGCAAGAAGGCTAGAAATTGTTTCTCTTCTCATGCATTTTGTGGACTGACTCAACAGCTAACTTTCTGAGTATTCAGCTTGTCTCATAGAAGTGTGAATTAGATGAGTTTGTATTAAATGAAATCCATTTTCATCACAATGACTTTTCCATTATGTATGACATGCTTGTACCTTTAACATGTTTTAAAGGACTTGAAAGAAATAGGGTAATAAATAAAAACTGCATTTCTAGAGAAGCCTAACAAAAATAGAATATTAATTTTCTTTAAAAAATTAAACATTTGGAAAATGTGATTCACAGCATTAAGTGTACTGCATAGGTCCCCAGTGGCGGGACCCTGAAGAAGCATTGTTTAAACCCTCATAGTAGTTAGCAGTGCAAAACATACACTTCACAGATAAAAATAAACTAAAATGTTAATTTTGAAATAAATAACATAGAAAATAAAATGAGGTCATTGTTCACTACTCCGTAGATATTAAGAGTCTGCAGGAAACGTGGTGACAAAGAACAGCGCAGTTGCCACTGAGAAGTATGCGGATCTGCCACGTGAAACTTGACATCAGTTATACTCATGATCTGGCTTCCCAGGTTCATGGTTCAATGGTACAACGATGGACGTTATGTCTGAACTCTACATGGTGAACGTAGGAGTTGGGAATTCATTTGTTTTCATCCTATTATTTCTTTCATTTATTGTTTTTCCAGAAAAGAAAATCCCAAAGCAAATTTGTGCTAGGGTGTTTTTGAACTTGGATTTTTCACCTTCTGGTTGAAGATCTTGAAAGGAGGTAGGATACCATTGGGTGATGCACTTAAGGCCCTGAAAAGTAGCCTACCCTGCCGATCACCCCATTCTCAAACAGCATATACTCAGATTTATGTTATGAGCATGAAAGGGCGGGAGATATCATCCCTCAGAGTTACAAGCTTTTAATAAGTATTATGACTTCAATGTCAGACTTCATTCGGATCTTGCCAGAACTTCAAAAAAACTTCAGTTTTGTCTTACAAAGCACTTAAAAAAAAAAAAAAAAGACCATCACTCGAAATTTTTCTTTGCATTTTCCTGTAAATGAAAGCATTTGTTAAAGAGTTCATCTATGAAAAGTTCTTANAAAAAAAAAAAAAGACCATCACTTGAAATTTTTCTTTGCATTTTCCTGTAAATGAAAGCTTTTGTTAAAAAGTTCATCTATGAAAAGTTCTTACATATCTAAAAAAATCTTCTGTACACATGTTCCCATAATTATGCTGAAATGAACAGAAAATATAAAAAGCCAATGTAAGACAAAAGAAGGTAAATACTGAGTTCTTGCTGAGAGCCTCTTCCACCGTAAGCTTCACTGTTTTCTCAGTTCTGGTCATGGAAGCCATTTCTATCTTGAACTTGCAGTAGCAAAGAAGCTATGAAAGGTGCAACTTGTTTGGCTGAGGGGCCAAGGTGCACTGGAAGTGTCGGTGCTTAACAAGCATGACTCAGCATCAAACTTTTAGCCCAATCAGATCAACTTCTAGAACTCTCCCACCCCATACCCACACACGTGCTCCTTTACTTGAAATATCTACAATCCTACATGAATGTTCTTAAAACTTGCTGTCTCACATTAAAAAATAAGTGCATCAAGTATCTTTGTACATTCAAGTCACTTCCTAAGGCAAATGTCTCCCATATGTACTCCCAACCGCTTTGGTATTTGCTTCAGTTAACGGGGGCAGACTTGGGTGTTGCGC
Organism: Rhizomys pruinosus; assembly: GCA_009823505.1. NCBI lineage: Eukaryota > Metazoa > Chordata > Mammalia > Rodentia > Spalacidae > Rhizomys > Rhizomys pruinosus. The sequence goes on along the minus strand of VZQC01013236.1, from coordinate 1,348,175 downwards.
ATGCAGGTTGACTTGGTGTGGGCTAGGTGGGTGAACAAATGCTGGGAGCATGCCTTAGATCAACCTACTCAGATGTTTACAAAGTCTGAGAGTTCTGAATGGGGCTCAAACCACTTGTATGTCCAGTCTACACTCACTACATTACACTACTACGAAGGGAGGATTTCATAGTGAAGGAGCTTAATTAAGGCATGAAAAACTCATGCTCTCATAAGAAGCTTTAGTTGTCTTTTCTTCTGGTGGACATGCTTTAGAAAATTAAAATCCTTTTTGGTGACTGACGAAAATGGAAAAGTTCTTCTGGTGTAGTCTACAGAATACCTACTGCCTGAGAAAATGCAGACCTGGTTTGCCGGCTGTCTTCTCTAGTTCCCACCCACCCCCTCTTTTCTCTCTGGGCATCTCATCAGAACTCTCCACCATTACATCTCCTTCTCTTGCATCCTTTTTCTTTCTTATTCTTTCTCCCTTTCTCTCTCCCTCTCTCCTGTATTCTTTGTGTTCTCGCTCTCTCACTCCTTTCTTTCCCCCCCTCTCTCTCTCCCTCCTTCTCTCTCTCTAAGACAAATGCCAATACCTAGCAGAAGTCAGTTGGGTGTGCAAGTGCATGGCTTCCAAATGTTCAGCAGAGATGAACGGGGGGTGGGGAATTTTGCAGTAACTTGAATCCTATTGTGGGAATACTGTTACTTCCCTTAGCAATCAGCAAAAACTGTGCAGTATTAGTGACTTTCGTCACCATGACATAGTATAGCATTTGGCAGGTAATTGTTCAGTGACTTAAATAGATGAATGGACATTTTAGAAAAGGTAGTTTCAAATTCAAGAATTTCTGGAAACAAAGTTCAAATCCTGTGGTGTGGCTGGCGATGGTTTTTACAGTTCTATCTTGCATGCAGGGAAGGACTCATCTTGCATAACCACTGTGCTGCTGCTTGCTAAAACCATGATGTTGAGGTCTTGTTGCTTCTCGTGGGTCTCCTGGTACCATTCCCGCATCACCTCTGAGTCATGGGTTGGGATCAGAGTCACCTGTACCAGGAGAGAAAACGAGGTCTTTAAGGGCAGAAGAGAAAGGTGTCAGAAGTAAATACAGAACAAGGTAATGGTCGGATCACTAGAGGGGACTAAAGGAATTTTTTTCCCACTGAGAAATACAAATGAGTTTTCAACTGATGTTTTCTAAGAACCAGAACAAAACTGTAAAAAAGAACTACGTTTTTTTTCATTGAGAGGAGAACTTGAAGACTGGAAGCAAAGTCAACTACTGACTTGTCAATTCATTCATTTTAATTCACTGTTGGTTTTTTAATGTTAAGAAGTACTTTGAGCTGGCATGGTGGTGCACACCTTTAATCCTAGCACTCTGACACAGAGGCAGATGGATCTTTGTGAGTTCAAGGCCAGCCTGGTCTACAGAGCAAGTTCCAGGACAGCTGGGGCTACAGGGAGACCCTGTCTCAAAAAGACCAAAAAAAAAAATAAAAAAAGAAAAGAAGTACTTTGATTAGGTGCAGTTTCTCAGCTTTTCTTTAACATAAGGGAAGTTTAGCTGGGCATGGTGGCATAGGACTTTAATCCCAGCACTCGGGAGGCAGAGGCAGGCGGATCTCTGTGAGTTCAAGGCCAGTCTAGTCTACAGAGTAAGCTCCAGGCCAGCTGGGACTAAAGGGAGGCCTTGTCTCAAAAATACCAAAAAAAAAGGGAAGGGGGTTAAGTTTTAGTTATCATGGGAGCTCAAAGCCTTCAGACGCCCACCTCTTGGTCTGAGAATGAAGACTTTGGGATATAGGAATGGGATACTTGGGTAGGGGCTTGAATGGTAAAAATTCCAGCTAGTATTCTTTAAGAGGCCACTGGGTATTTCTCATATGTCTAATATGAAATTATTATTAAACAATCCTATTTAGTATGTAAACATAGTTTGCTAGGTGATTCTATGCAGAAAGGTAAATTAGATAAGCAATAAAAACAGGCAGGGAGGGGGTGGGGAGGGGGTTGGGACTCATGGCCAGAGACTGAAGTTTTGGAGTTCAAAGTATCCTTTGGGAACCAATGGTCCTATTCTGGAATTTCACTCAGCGATCTGATTCCCCCCCCCTCCATGACTGTGTTCCTAGCTTTAGTCTAATGGTAAAACACAAAGGACTAAAGCAGCAATTTCATGGAAACAGTGATTCCCCCCCCCCATGACTGTGTTCCTAGCTTTAGTCTAATGGTAAAACACAAAGGACTAAAGCAGCAATTTCATGGAAACATCGTGCTGGTGTGGGGAGGCAATGCATTTCAGGCCAGTTTTGTAGATGAATGCACTCTGCTTTAGGTAAGGTTGATGGCTCTCCATCGCTATGGTTGGTGGTCGGATGAAGAATTCCACATAGGTTATCAAGAGACACTGCATGTGGATCTACAATCACAAAGATTTCTGTTCCCTCTGCCTCTGGACCCAACTCAAAGGCAGCCCAGACCTGGGCCTAGCATTCTTACCTGCATGTTGCTTCCCCACTGTGCCTTCCCTTCTAACAAGGCATCCAGGACAGCCCGGCTGGGCTCCTCAGCAGCTGGGTCATTCCCACTCACCACGTAGTAAGATGACCTCACTCTCTTGAAAAATTCAACATCGACATTCTTACTATTGCTGTGGTTGGGAATATAGCACAGGTCCAAATACACAGGGAGGCCTGGAGGCACGGTGGATGACTTAGCCGTCTTGGTAGTTCCTGGTCCTTTGGTAAACAAAGACAAAGCAAGGGTCACAGCAGTTGTGAAGACCCATATATTGACACAAGTCATGAAAACCCTGTACAGGACATCAAACACTAGCAAGCTGAAAACCTGTATCATGGTTATTCATCATCTCAATAGCAGAGATGAAGAGCGGGATGGTTTCTTCTGCAGACAACCCATCAGGAAATAAAAACAGTTTTGAGTACTTTTCGAAATAGTAATACCCTCCACCCAAAGGAACTTCTAATGTGCATGTTAATTTGCAAAGTGATCTAAGAGAGCTTCTGAAACTATGAGTCAGGATGCCACAGGGAACTGCACAACTAAACAAGAGATTGATAAAAATGTTTCAACAGTGAAAGATTTTTGATCATTTGATGACCAAATATCAATTCAAAATCAAACATGAAATGTGAATACAAGGTGCTTCTGGTTGTGTTTGCCGGTGTCCCACCACACAACTGCACTATGGCCTTGGTTCTGAACACACAGCATGTGACTGTGCACCATGCATGCTGTCACATCAGGCAACGTCAACAGATGCTGCTTGAAACACGGTCCTCTTAGATAAACACAATAGTGTAGTTACGAAAAACAAAGACTTTTCCTATTTTCTTACTGTCATTTCTGGATGTATCAAGTTAGTATAACTTCTTTGGATTTTACTGTGTTAGAATATTTGACTTTTTAAAAAAAGAAACTGCTTGGTACTGGAGAGATGGCTCATCAGTTAAGAGCACTGGCTGCTCTTGCAGAGGGGTAGGGTTTGGTTCCCAGCACTCACATGGTGGTTAACAACTGTCTATAACTTCAGATCCAGGGGGATCCAGTGCCCTCTTCTGCCCTCCCTGGCATTGCAAAACATGGGTGCATTTACATACATGCAGGCAATACACTCATTCACATAAAAAATAAATAAATAAATCAAAAAAATTAAAAACTGCTTGAGTCGATGACTTCCGCTTCACAAAAAAATCATTTGATGAATTTTGGGTTGGGATCGAGAATTTCCAATAATTTCTGGAATGGCCCTAAACATATTTCTGTCATTCTCTACTACATATTTATGTGATGCAGTGTTCTCAGCATTGATGATTATAAAATAAAAATATCAATCAACTGTGAAAATGATGATGTTCCACACTGTATAGTATCAAATATTCAGTGTGGTGGTGCATGTCTTTAATCCTAGCTCTTGGGAGGCATAGGCAAGTGGATGTCTGTGAGTTCAAGGCCAGCCTGGTCTACAGAGTGAGTTCCAGGCCAGCTGGGGCTACAGGGAGCCCCTGTCTCAAAAAGACCAAAAAAAATTAAAATTGCATTCATTTAATTAGCATGTAGATTTCCTTTTATAATAAATGCTAAAATATGTACACCAAAAGTGCTTTAAAAGGAATTTCTTAGCCAGGCATGTTACCACACACGTTTAATCTTAGCACTGGGGATGCAGAGGCAGGTGGAGCTCTGTGAGATCTCTGTTCTACACAGCAAGTTCCAGACCAAATGGTGTTAACAGGGAGACCCAGTCTCAGAAAAAAAAAATTTTCTTTATGATTTCTTATCAGAAAATGTTTGATTTATAAACCTATTTTATATGCCTGGATACCCAGGATTGTATAAAAATTTCTGGACCAAAAAGAAAAAAGTTGAAGAAACCCTGATTAAGAAACATTTTTAAAAGTCCAAAGGAAACATTTGAATTTGGCAAATCATAGTTCAGTGTCCCTAACAAACCTCTTAGGCATCTCATTTGATAGCAAGATGAGCCAGAGATGAACAGAATACCTTCGCATTTGACCTAGAAGGTGGGTCAGACCTACCTCATATGCTCTCCACGGTCCTCAGCCCCTCAGGTTCATCCAGAGAATAGGTAGAACAGCATGTTCTCCTTAGCACAGTGCTCTGAAAAGTGAAATCTCTCTCCCTGGCCAGGTTGGACAACAACCTTTGGTAAAGGAAGGACCTGAAAAACTAGGCTTTTGCCAACCAACCTGGACTTGACAGGCATCTGACAGCCAAATTCCCATCCTAGATCAGAAAGACCTGAGAAAAGTAAAGATTTGGCTGAACCAACCCCAAAGTGACCGGGCACCCTGTTTGGTTCTAGTTAAAGGCTTAATGTTTCTGAAACATTAGAGAAGGAAAGAGTGGTCTACGGCAGTCCTTCCTCACTCTACTCTATTAGAATCACCCTAGATGATCATTGATACAAGGCCTCATCCTTCAGAGTCTGGCCTAATGGGGTTAGGGATACAGCCTGGCCACACTATCACTTACACACACTCTGGATGATTCCAATGATAGCTGATTCAAGACCACTGCTGCAGATTCCACATGAATATTTAAAAACTAAACCAATAAAGCAAATATAGGTCTCCTCGAGTCAAGCAAGACTCCTCCGTCAGCACCAGCTACACCTCATCTGCCTGGAAATACTGTGCAGCAGTGGCAGCCATATGCCTGTATATCCCAAATCTAATTGGCTATTAGCTCTCTCCTTGGAGGAATAACTCACAGCTGATGCCATAAGCTTACATCCTCTAATAGTTAGGAGATGTTATAAGCCACAGTAAGACCCTGTCATATTTTACAGAAAAAACATAATTCATGGATTAACATACCATCCAAACATCTGTGTCTATACCAAAGTAACCTACCATAATAATTAGTACTGTTTAAATACCTATATATCTAATTGCTTGTGCTTCATTAGTAGGATTGAAAGGTTATTCCTGGACAAACTATCAGCCCATGAAAGGAAACAGCCAGAATTGAGCAGAGTCCAAAACAACAGCTCCAGAGAAAGTAGACTGTTTTGCTTCTCGTCCACCTGTGCCCCTTTTCTAAGCCTAGGGAACAATCTGCGGAAGAGGGGGCATGGTAGAATGTAAGGGCTGCAGTTAGGGTGAATGGTGAAACTACAGCAATATAGACTGGACACTTATTTGATCAACTTTGATTGTACATACAAGGCCCCCCCCAGCTGGATGGTGGGACCCTTGGACTGTGTGGGTTTGGGCACAACTGCTTGCAAAATGGTTTTACACGAAGGATGCTTATACTCATAAATTATCACTTATTGTTAAAAAATTAAAAAAAAAAAAGAATAGAAAAAATAAAACCTGCCATCCTAGAATTCCCTCCGTTTCATTGGGGTGAAGGGTAGGGAGGTAGCGAGAGATGTCAAACTGATACTTAAACTCTTTTTGGGGGGGTCTTTTTGAGACAGGGTCTCCCTGTAGCCCCAGCTCTCCTGGAACTCGCTCTACAGACCAGGCTGGCCTTGAACTCACAAAGATCTGCCTGCCTCTGCCTCCCGAGCGCTGGGATTAAAGGCATGCGCCACTATACCCGGCTTAAAACTGACTCATTTTATAAATAGATCAGCAGACCATTTTTAATGAATCTGAGCTGAAAAACCCTCAAAATATCCACTTGAGGATTCCCTAAAGAATTCTGACTTAGAAGCCAAGTATGGTGGTACACACCTGTAATCTCCGAATATTGGAAGTAAAAAGAGGTGGTTCAGGAAGATCTGGTATTCAGGCCATCCTCCACTATAAAGTGAGTTAGAGATAGCTTAGGCTATAGTGGATTCTACCTCAGAAAAGGGGGAGAGGGAGGATTCTGGCTTATAACAGAATTTTATGAAATTTTGTTCTAATAATTAAAGGTACCTACAATTTCCCCTTGAACACTAAAAGCTTTTTCAACAAGTGAATATTGTTCATAGACATACAAGCGATAAAAACTGTCAAATGTCTGCCCAGATTTGTTTTCAAAATCAAATAATATAACTTGGGGTGTGTGTGTGTGTGTGTGTGTGTGTGTGTGTGACAGAGAGAGGGAGATAGTGCTCAGGAGCACACACATGCCATGTACACAGATAGAGGTCATGAGATCAAGGACAGCTTTCTGAAGAGGTCTCCTTCTACGCTGAGATCCAAGGCTTGTGCTCCAGTCCTCAGCTTGTGTGTTAAGTGTTCTCCCCACTAAACTATCTCACCAGCCCTGTCTTATCTCTTTAAATGTCAAAAGAAAAAAAAAATCAGTTGTGTAGCTAAAAACAGCTAAAATCAGCTGGTTTTTTTTTACCTCTTTGGATGAATTTCAGGCTTTCTCCTGAGTGTAGGTCAGCTATCAATGCTTTTAGGCCAGGGAGTTGACTATCTGGTAGTTTTACATTCATTCTAACCATGAACAAATGTTCAGTTTGTTTTCTATGTGTATGTAAAAATTTAAACTGACAAAAATTGAGCTCTAAAATTAATGCTCCACATAAAATAAAAATCCTGTCTCAAAAAGACCAAAAATAAAATAAAATAAAATAAAATAAAAATCCTCAGCTATAACACATCCAAACATGTACTGAGTTTGCAGGCTCCCAAATTTTCATCTCAGATTTTCCCTCATATCAAGGAAATGCTTAAATTGTCACTGCTTTTTGCCTTACATGTTTGGATACATTTGTATTATTTTTGTGATCTAAAATCCTTGGGTGAAGCAAACAAAATGTATTACTGCAATTTCTTATAAAAAGATTCCAAGCAAAGGGTGTGGTGGCGCACACCTTTAATCCTAGCACTCGGGAGGCAGAGACAGGCAAATCTCTGAGTTCAATGCCAGCCTGGTCTATATAGCGAGTCGTAGGCCAGCAACGGCTACAGGGAGATCCTGTCTCAAACAGGTGGAGAAAAAAATTATTTGAAGCAACAAGATGCATCTGTGCTGCCAGGAGGCAGTTTTATCAAAAACCTACTCACAATGCTTAGTATGGTAGTACACCCCTGTAATCCCAGCACTCAGGAGACTGAGGCAGGGAGATCACAAGTTCAAAGCCAGGCTGGGCTCTAAAGCAAGAACCTGTCTGAAAAAACAAAAACAAAAACAAAAACTCCACTCATTGCTAAGAACGGACACATCTGAGAACTAGTGACAAACCCAGTCAGTGGAAGCCTTCTTGGAGACTGCTAAGTAGAATTTCAGTCTGAAAAAGTACTCTGAGGCTGTGGGGCAAGGAAGAGGAAAGCCATCTTTAATGCTTGCCTCTCCTGTACTAGACACTCAGTGGTCAGCTGGAACGGTGGCATTCATCATCAGATAAGAAAACCCAGCAGGTTTTTCAATGCCTATATATTGCCTAATTGGTAGCTTTTTAATTTAGAAAGTCTTAAACTTTTTATAATTTCCCATTTTAAATTTTTCAAAAGGACTAAATTTGGGGCCCGGATTGGACCATCCAGGTTTGCCCTGGAACCTCTGATGTTGTCACGGGCCTTGGGAGCTCCTGGCCTGTTACCTCAGCACGGTTCTAGGACTAGCATGCCTTGTCTGACAGAACAGCTTGAGACACACATTCGTAGTTCAGGGCTGTAGCTGCTATCCAGCCTGGTGCCAACCCAGCAATCCCATCTGATGGATCCCAGCTGTGCTGGGCATACACTCTGCTGTCCCTAAGCCTGGGAGCCACACTGGGCTAAGACATGTACCTTTAGGCAGAAGAGGACAACTGAGGGCAGATAAAGCATCAATCCGTGCTCACTGGCTTCCCCAGTAAAAAGTCAAATGGAGAAATGGACAGGTTTCAAGTACTCCTCAACCCACCTGCAGTTGCCGTCTTCACGGACTTCGACGTGGAGGCGTTCGCAGCATTCTTAGTCTCCTTGTCTTTCTCTTCCCCACGAGTGGCTTTCACCTCAGGAGTGGCGGTAGTTTTTGTAGCCTTTTCCACAGATTCTTTCTTCTTAGGGGAAGCCACTCTGGACACCTTATCTGAGGATTCCTTCAAGGCTCCCGGCTTGGGGGAGGCTGCCAAGGGCTTAGGTTTCCCGTCACCCTTTTTCACCGGTGAAGAGGACTTGGTCTTTGTGCCTGGCTTCTTGGTCTTGGTCTTGTCTTTCAGGTCTTTCTTCAGAGCTTTGCCCAGGTTCTGCTCAATGGCCAAGGCCTCTGGGTCCACCATGGACACGTCAGGGTGACGAGGAGATGGGCTGCGGTCTTGCATGGGGGCTGGAGGAGGGTCCATGTGTTTGTACGTGATGGTTTTGTCTGTGGGGATGGTTTCTGACTCATCTTCGGAGTCGATATTGGCATCAGCTGTGATGGAGGGGCACTCTTCTGTCTCCGGGGGAACATCAGAGTCAGTCTGGGATGGCGCTGACTCACTGACTGAGGTGGGAGGGGTTTCATCACACTGTCGACCCTGCTGCTTTCCTCCTGGAGGTGGTGGAGCCCCTCCGGACTGAGTGAGGGGCTTCTCGGATTCTTCAGTGGGCTCTTCACTGGCGAACCACTCGAGAGGATTGGGGTTAATGAAGGAGGGCGAGAGCTCTGTCTTGGGATGCTTGTATTCACAGGAGGACACGAGGCATAAGTCAACATCCTGGCGTGCCTCTGAGGGGGTCTTCTCTGTAGTGTAGCATCGGTCTGAAGTCTCATAGGAGTATGAGGATGCCTGTGGGGTCTTAGTGATTTTCTCCATGGTCTCATAACAGTATGTGGATGTATCTGGACTCCGTGTTGTTTTTGTAGATGTCTCATAAGAGTAGCTTTCCGATTCAGGAAAGCTGGTAATTTTCTCAGTGGTTTCATAAGAGTAGCTACAGTCTCCAAGTGTGTGACCACCATCCTCAGAGTCGTCATAGCCGTTGCTGATGTCATCCAGGAGCCTTCTAGACCTCTCGGTCTTTTCATAGCAGTAACCACTCACTTCGGGGGTCCTCGTCGTCTTTTCACTGATCTCATAGGAGTACCCACCCTCTTCCGGGGTGCGGATGGTCTTTTCGGTAATTTCACAGGCATAGCCGCCATCTTCTGGGGTCTTGGTGGTTTTCTCAATGGTCTCATAGGAGTATCCACTGTCACATGGGGATTTTATGGTTCTCTCTGTCTTCTCATAGTAATAGCCACTCACATCTGGGGTCCGGGTGGGTTTCTCATAAGACTCATAGTCGTAATCTTCCTCATCTGGGGATCCGGTGGTTTTCTCCGGCTTTTGATAGGCATAGTTAAAGTCACCAGGTGTCTTCCCTCCAGTGTCCTTATCCATACCAGGCGTGGTCAAATCTCTATTCAAGGCTAGATGATGCTGCATTGTATCAAATAACATAGAGGTGCGGAAGCCATAGGGCTCTGCAGATGCTGCATCTCCTGGTGGAGAAGAGGAGGTATGGCAAGCTGCTGCACTCTCTTTCGCTGCAGAGGTAGAATCTGAAAAGCCAGGTGAATATAAAGGTGAGGACTCTCGTGGGGTGAGTGGAGAAATATCGGATTTTGGAGAGAGCTTCTCTCCTTCTAGACTTTGCACTTTCTCAGAGGTGAGGGAGGCATATAAGGACATATCTCTGGGGGGAGCAACATCAGAGAGAGTGTCTTCCTGGAGAGGAGAGGCTATCTGAGAAGGAGTGTGAGCAGAAGAGGTGGATGGGGAAGCTTCCACCTGAGATACAGAGATGAGCTCAGACAGATCATTATCCTGGGTGAAGGATGGCTCCTCCATTGGCGGGATCTTATGTGACAAGCTGGAGTCCTGCATGTCAGAAGGACTATAGTCCACCTCAGTTGGTCCATTCTCAGTGATGTGAAGCATGCCTGCACCCATGGTGGGGTGATCTGGAGACTGGCGACTAAAGTCCATGGCAACAGAGTGCTCAGGAGATTCCTGTCCGAATTCAATGGACATTGAAGACTGTTCAGACTGGTGATCTTGAACTGGTGTCCTGGATTTGGCTGTCTTAGGGGAGAAGTCTGGAGGAGAGATTGACATTGGTCTTGGGCACTCTTCTTTAGATGGAGACATTTCCGTTTCCTGGAAAGTAGTAGGTGTTTGCACGACAGATACCGAAAGGGAGTCATCTACCTCTGTGGAATGTGGGGAGCCCACTTCAGCATGCAGAGAAGGAGACACGTCGTCTGTGGTTGGCTCTGGAAATGAGCTTGTAGCCACAGAAGCTGTAGAGACCGAGGCCACACCCTCCATGTGAGAGTATGTGTCTTCCGCCACACCCTCGTCGACAGGAGTGGCTGACTTGTCCGAGACAGTGCCTTCCGAAATGGACATCTTAGTGTCTTCTTTGAAAGAGCCAAACTGACTGACGTCGATTTGTGTTGGAGAAACATCTCCTCCCAGCTTCCTCTCATCCAATGCCAGTGCTGGTTGAGAACTCATGGTTTCAACATCATCGGTTTTCTTTTCTGGACTGAAGTCTTCCTTTATTGGTATAAAGTCTGTGCTCTTCCCTTCCTGTTGGTCTTGGTAAAGCCCAGCAGAAGTCATTTCAGAAACTGGACTTATGCGGTCTGGGAAGCCTTGTTTTCCATTCTTTCCTTCAAAAGGGCTTTCAGCATATCTGCCAAGAGCTTGGCCATCAGCACTTAGGAAGTCTTCATACGCCGATTCAGAGCCAAGAAGGGGAGGGCTGCGTAAAGGAGACAGAACTTTCTCAATAGGAGACTCCGAGTCAGGCACAGGTTCATCCATGGGGCTGATGGAAGCTCTTTCACTCTCATCTTTGGCATCGCTGAATTCAAAACTCACTGGAACTCCCTGTGGTTTTTCAATGACGTCTGTAGGGAGATGACTGGACTTCTCATCAGTGGGAGACTGGTAGTAAGGTGTGTGGCCAGCACTGCCAGTCACAGATTGAGATGGTGACACTACTTCCAGAGTCTTCTCCTCAGGACTGGCACAATGCTCTTCAACTACTGCTTGGGTCACCTCAGGAGACACTGAGACTACTTCTGCCTCTGTGGAGACTTTAATCTCATTGGGCGTCAGAGAGAAGTTCACACTACGTTCACCCAAGGGGGTTGTCTTCTCTATGGGTGATGGTGGAGATGGACTCAGAGACGGACTCTTGGCTGGGCTGAGTCTTTCATCTGAAACTGCTGATGTGGTATCTTTCATGTCTAACATGGCGCTGGCTTTCACTTCTCTCTCCTCAGAACAGTAAGCATCACGTAAAGCAGACTTGCTGAATTTGTCTTCTTCCATGGATGAGGGTGGGGATATGGTGGAGGCAGAGGCGTTATAATCCTTGCCATCGGTGGCATCTGTTTTTGATCCTTCTGACAGTCCATTGAATGAGGCAACAGCAGGTTTGGAGTATTCCTGAGAATACAGTGAAGACTCATATTTGGTGATGTTTACAAACTCCTGAGATGGGGATTCTGTCTCCTCGTTGTTGGTCTCATCACTCATCACATCGCGAGGAGTAGACATCTCATCCATTGGAGTGGGCTCACTTGAGATCTCAATGGTAGACTGAGTGTATCCAGAGGTGGCTGTGAATTCCTCGGGCTGGTCTTCTCGATTCTCCTCGTCTGAAGCAGTGGCCTCACTCTCTGAGCCTCCAGGTAAAGTCTCATCATGAATTGAAGAGGCAGGTTCTCGGCCAGGAGACTGGGCTCCAGGAAGCTTGCCTGCTGTGCTAAGGAATCCGTACTGCTCCTCAGCACTGCCAGCCTCTGCTGCCTTGTCAACCACAGCCATCACGTAATCTTCAGCCTCGATTTTTTCCCGCTCATAGTCTTCCTCTCTGGTATCTTCTGCTTTGTCCTCCTCTTCACCCTCCTCCTCCTCGGATTGTTCAGCTTCTTTCTCAAGAGCTTCATCCATGTCTTCTTCAGCGCGGTCATCACCACTGGTCACAGACTCCCTCTTTTCCTTGATGTGCGCATCGGCCTCAGCCTTGGCGCTTTCATCATCTTCAGTGGGGCTGTGCTTGGACGCACTACCACTCACAATGTCTTCTCCGTCCTCCTCTGGCTCCTCAGCCTCCTCAGTTTCTGCCTTCTCTTCATAGTCTCCAGTCTCTGAGGATTCTTCGAAGCCAGCTCCTTCGTCTTCAAATTTTTCAATGTCGTCCACCCTCTGCTTCTCAGCTGGCTCCAGCTCTTCAGGGGTCTGCTCACACTCACCCTCCCCTTCAGTGGTAGTGATCCCCTCATCAGGGGACTCAGCAGAACCTTTGATGACTTCTGTCTCTTTCTGGATGACGTAGGCTTCTACTGGCTCGGTTTCCTTTAGTTTCTCTTCATCTTCGAGAAGTTCCAGCTGAGGCTTGATGTCCTTTGCCACATCAATCTCCTCAGCCTTTAACTCCTCAAAATCCTTGGTTAGATCCTCGGGGGATGACATTAGGGAGCGCTCTGCTTCGAGTTCTTTGGCAGGGCCAGTGGCTGCAATTCCAGCTGCTGCAACTGCGGGTGCGGCAGCGGCTGCACTGCCGACGGCGGCTGCAGCCTCTGTGGTCTTGCCCTCCTTTTTGATCACTTTAATCTTCCCCTTCTCCTTGGGCTTCCCAGCAGTGATGGGCTCCTTCTTGGCGGGCTCTTCCTTCTTCGGTACTTTTGGCTTTGATGCAGTTGGTTTTTTTGTTTCTGATAGAGGAGTCGATTTCTTTATGTCTTTGGAGATCTTCTTCACTTCCTTTTTGGGTTCCTTTTCTTCTTTTTTAATGTCCTTCTTTTCATCTTTCTTCACTTCCTTCTTGACTTCCTTCAGGGGCGTCTCCTTTTTAACCTCTTTCTTGGGTTCTTTTTTCTCTTCTTTCTTGATTTCTTTTTTGACCTCCTTCTTCACCTCTTCCTTTTTTAGTTTTTCGTCTTTCTTGACAGGTGTTTTCTCCTCCTTTTTAGCCACTTCTTTCTTGGGCTTTTCCTCTTTCTTTTCTTCTGGTTTTGCCTTTACGTCCTTCTTCAGCACCTTGTCTTTGGTGACTTTGGGTTTGCTGTCAGCAGCTTGCTTCTCGGCCACCTCGGCTTTCACCGGGGACTGCTCCTCTTTGCTGGGTGCCTCCTTTTCGGTCACAGGAGGCTTGGCCTCTACTTTTACTGGTTTGTCTTTTTTCACTATTACCTTCTCTTTGCTTTCCACTTTGGGTGTTTTTTCCAGTTGGTTAGTTTTTGTGCCTTCAGTGGCTCCTTCTTTGGATTTGCTGGGCAGCGGCTTTGTGGCCGGCTTCAGACTCTCCTTGCTGTCGGCCTTCTGTTTCAGTTTGACTTGTTTCACGGCAGGGCTGGGCACCTGGCCAGTGAGCTCTTTTTGGGTGGCCAGTGGCTGCTTTAGGAAGTCTAGATGTTTGAGTTTTTCTAGCCCTTCCAGTATGTTGTATTGGGTGCTGTTTCCGGGAAACAGAACACGGATGATTTTCTCGGCAGGGTTGGCTGGATGCCACACGATCAAAGAGGAGACTGAGGTCAAGTAGGAAACTGGAATATCTACTTCTTGACCACTGGGCAGGATAAGTTCTGCCTTGTCTTTGTTGGTGCCAGTCCACTGCTGCATAAAATATTGCATTTCCTTGCTGCTCTTGACTGGATTAAGCACATACATCTCAAGTTTGCCTACTCCCATCTTTTGGAAAAGGATGACAGGCTCGATGGTATTGCCGACACTTCTAAACAGAGGCTCGGGTTTCATGGACAGTTTGTTTAGATACTGGAGGGTGAAGCATGCTTCCTCTATGCTTCTCTTCATTTTGATGTTAGGCTCTGGGTTTTTCAGATTTTCAGGTACATTGAGAAACACAACCCCTAAGTCGGGGGAGATGAGGTTTTTCATCCAGTCACTGTTGGTGGTGGAGCCTTGGGACTGCTCCTCTTCCAACTCTGCGATTTTCCGCTGCAGCATGCTATTGATTCCAGGCAAATTGTCATCCCCAATGTGGGTGAGCAGGATGGAGTCCACGCGGTCCAAGTGCCGAATGAGCTTCCAGAAGCAAGATTTTCTTTCTGATCCTCCGTTGATGAGCATGTTGAATCCGTTCACCGCAAACAGGGCAGAATCACCCCGCCCCCCTGGAAAAATGTAACAGCAGGGCTTGGAGAGCTTGAGAAATCCGCCTGAGGTCGGGGGTTCCAGGATGTCAAAGGGGGATGGGACTTCCACCGATTCTGAGAGATATTCGGTAAACTCAGAGAGTCCTTCCATTTCTGGCAAGATAGAAGCTGAGTTGAGCTTAATATTGATGAAGTCTTGGAGATTGTGTCTGTCAAGATTGGAATTCTTCCAGTCCCCCTCCTCAGGACAGAAGAGGGTTAGGCTGGCTTTGTTGGCAGGATGGGTGGTGCTCAGTAGCTCCCCAATCTGGGTTTGAAAAAAAAGGAAGGAAGGAAAGACTAAGTGACTGTCACCACCATTATTGTTTTTTACAGGATCACTGACTTCATGTAGGACCTGTTTCAGAAATGCACTTGGGCAGTGCTACTGTTTCAGTACTGATAAGTTTGCGTCTTGGATGGTAGAACCTCTGTCCTGAGTTCCCCTGCGTACTTTCTGTGACTACCAAGACCCCTCCTGCTTGGCCCCTTCTCTGGAATCCTTTTCCCATGTTTCTGCTCCAGTTGCAAAACTCAGAGATCGTCTGCATGATTGGTGTCTGTGCCACAGCAGTTATGAACTACCTTAAATATTTCCCCTGGCTATTTACCATGCCAAGATGCCCTTTAACAAATATTAGACTATTGGGCTAGAGAGATGGCTCAGTGGTTAAGAGCTCAGCTGCTCTTGCAGAGGGCCTGGGCTGGGTTCCCAGCACCCACATGGCAGCTAATAACTCCCTATAACTCCAGTTCCACAGATCCAATGCCCTCTTCTGACCTCCTTGGGCATATGAGTGTACTGCCTACATGACACAGGCAATACACTCATACACATAAAAATAATTTTTTTAAAATATTAGACTACCCAGGAAAAAACTGTGGCAGAATCTAACATGTACAAAAGAAAAAAAAAAGTCTGGTGGGTTTTTTCCTCCCCTCTGGGAGACAAGAAGTTATGGATTGACCATTACTACTAAATTACTAGTTTATAGCACCAGTGCTCACTACTTATAACTAAGTGATGGACCTGGCACATCCTCTAATACAAAATGTCTTTATTGAAGCTGTGATGATTCAAATGGTTAGACACATTTTTAAAATTTTTATTTAATGTGTATGAGTGTATTGCCTGGATATAGGTAGGTGCACCCCTGTTGTACAATGCCCTCGGAGGTCAGAAGAGGTGTCAGATCCCCTGGAACTGGAGTTACAGATGGTTGTTAGCCACCATGTGGGTGCTGGGAACTGAACCCAGGACTTCTGCAAGAGCAATCAGTGCTCTTAACCATTGAGCCACCCGTCCAGGCGGTTAGACAATTATATGAGCCAGTGGCTACTTTCAGTCCTCACAAAACGAATGAAAAAAGGAAATAAATAAATTCAAGGTGATCCATTCTTCTCTCTGCCTATTCTCAACCATCTCAGGACAAGCTGGCTGAGTGGCTAAGATCTCCTTTGGCTCAAACATTTTCAACATACTGTTTAGTACTTTCCAAGGAAGGGAATATGGAAAAGTGAATCAGGACTGAAACAACTATTGTGGTTTGATGCAAACAGTTTTCTTTCTCTGTATCAAGGCCATATGTTTCTGTCTTAGCTCAGCAAACAGCAAGGGAAAAATACTGCCACAGACTCCAGACTTCTTCCTGCTTCAGCAAATCTCATACATCAGCTCAGAGTTTCAAGTGGAAAGCTCTGCATACTGACGCAAATCATGAAGGGCCAAAGCAAGGATTTCGCCTGGTCCAGGTATTCTTGAGCCATCAGCTCTGAACCCTTGTTCCTAGCATTAGTTTCTTTCCATTTATTTTTGATTATGTGTGTATATGTGTCTGTGTGGGGTGTGTGCATATGAATGCAGGTGCCCATAGAGGTCAGAGGTGTAGGATCCCCTGGAACTACAATTATAGGTGACTGTGAGCTTGCTGCCCAGTGTAGGTGCTGGAAACTCAACTCTCATCCTTTGCAAGAGCAATATATACTCTTAACCACTGAGCTATTGATTCAGCCCTTAGTCTTAGTGTCTTACATCAGTAAGTCCCAGGATATTAACATTCCAAAGCTATGAGTGTATGTGTATGCAAAGATAATGTATAGAACCTGAATTTTCCTATATTAGATTGCAGCAAAATAGTCATTATGTTCATTAGCCTGTCAGTCTTAAGCGTAATATTGTGTCACAAAATAACAAAATAACAAAACTTTGCTATTTTCCTTTGACTTAACTTCACAATGTCTCACAAGAGATACAAGAATCAACTCCTATTTTGGAAGCTAAGAAAACTGAAACAGCAAATGCCAAGTATCTTTGGGGTGAGGAGGGAATCGCTGATCAAAATATTACCTATGCATACCAACCATCCTTGGGGGAATTTTTGCTCAGCTTATTTAGTGGCCAAAGCAAACATGAACCTAAAATATGGTTTTATTTTTATTACATTTATTTATTTAGGAGAGGAGGCACGTTTAGGTCACAGTGCACGGTGCCGGTCAGAGGACAACTTGCAGGAGTCATTTCTCCATTTCCATCTTGTGGGACCCAGGGATCAAACTCAGATTGACAGCTTGGCAGCAAGCACCTTCACCCATTGAGCTATCTTGCTGCCCTTTTAAAAATTTTTATATTAGATTTTTTTTACTTTATTTTTGAGATGAGGTATAACCTGGGCTGGCCTAGAACTCACTATGTAGACCAAGTTGACCTCAAACTCACAGAGACCCACCTGCCTCTGCCTCCAGAGCACTGGGATTAAAGGTGTCCACCACCATGTCTGGCATATTTTTAAATATAGTTTCTCGTCCAATAATTGACACACAGACCCTCATCACCACAATTTCAGCACAATGAGGATTTTTCTCATTCCTAACTTTCACAAAAAGTACATGAAACGTATTCATGGTTTACATTTTAGAGGGCAAATCAAGAATAAACAACTGCTAAGTCTTTCATTATGAAAGGATAAAACGAAGTTTAGTTTAGTTTAATCTTTGAAATTCTACTATAGCTGAATTGGGGCAGCTGAAGGCATAGACTAGCTGTGTGTGTCAGGGGTATCCAATGATTATCTTTTAAAATATAAAATATATAATCACCAAATTCAAGGAGAAGGTAAGAAGACTATATTGAGGAATATAATCTATATTTTTACATATACCCAGAGAGTTCCTATGAGGTGTAGGAAATGACTCAAAAACAAAAGAAGTTGGCCTAGGATTCTGCGGAAGGAAGAGGGCATGAAAGACAGCCAAGCGCAGGCAGTCGCTGAACAGAAACTATGGGGAACAGGGAGGCGGCAGCAGTGCTGGACGAGCTGCTTTTCAGAAAGAGAAAAATCTGATCCTTTGGAAAAACAGCAACATACTATACCCAGTTAGGCAAGAACACAGAGACAGGAGGTGGGGAGAGCCAGTCAAAGAAGGATGGGGCGGGGGTGGGGGGGACGACACACATCCTTGGAGCACTGTGCACTCCCATGGTGACAACACAGACTCAGTGACTGATGAGATCAATAAGAAGGATTTGACAATGTTGGCTTCAGTGAGGAAAGTACGAGGGTCAGAAAACAGGGTGGCTTCTAACTGCATCGGGAAGCCATGTCAACAGTAAAACAACCATACAGCAAACTCATTACACTGAAAGCAGCTAGTCAGCAAAAACACATTTTCTGTATCTTTGTATCTCACTTATCCTTGCTTCTCAAATACCTAACCAGACTCGGTACATTTGATTAGACTGTACTACATCTGGTCATTTCAACATATGTTGTCTTCCTGCAGATGCGACAGGAACCTGGCGATGCTTATCAAACACACAGACTGTTACCATGGCTCTTACAAGGATGGATAACAGACATGAATAGAAGTCCTGCTTGGGGGAGATCATCTTTTTTATTAATTACCTTTCCTGATTAAATGCAAACATACTGCAAGAGGAAGGAAGGTAAGGAGAATAAATGGCTTGGCTAGATATGCTATTAACAAAACAAGATTTTAATTTCAAACCATAGCCTTCTAACCACATTTCCTTTTTTTGATTAGGTTACTTGCTTAGCTGAGGAAATACTGTAGCCAGTGTATCTCTGGACTTTAGCAAGACATTTAACAGGATCTCAAAACAGTGTGATAGCAGAATTAGGTGGATTTGTAGGCAGTCATCTAAGTAGCTACTTAGTGTCAACCTGGAGGAAGGTCTGTGATAGGCTGCTTGGAGGTTCACTTCTGTCCCGTCCAGCATGGACTGGGATGGAAATGGATCACACATGTTTATCTAATTCGTGGAGGGTGGGCATAAAATGACAGGCATGGCAGAAAGTAGAACTGCAGAGCTATGGTGTTTATGAAAGCTCTTGACTCAGGGATAAAAAGACAAGGCAATGTTTAACAGAATGACATTCTAAAGGGATAAATGTTAGGTTCAGCAGGGTAGAGTATGGGATTGGGAAATGTAGCTTAATAACAATATCCATGGAGACTTGGGGATTTTAGTTGACAGTCAAATGGATTTATAGGAAGTTAAAGAAGCTTAAACTTCAAGGCCGCTCACTGGCTTGGTCCTCTACAGAGTCCTGTACTCAAAAGTGTATTAATAATACGTTTTTCTTTTTCTTAATGGGAGTCTCTAAATTATGTAAATTGCAGAGCTCCTCAAGACCTGTATTTCTTCTCTGCTGACATGCAGTCATGCATTGAGATAGTCAGAAGCTACTTTCAACCTTATTTATTAATTGGATTAAAAACTACACAAGTCAGTGACTCAGGTGACTTGAATCTGGTCGTATGACTACTGAAATGTTGTCTAGTTTAAGTCATGACATTTTTACAAGTTTTTTAATTTATTCTCTCTCTCTCTCTCTGTATGCATGTGTGTGCGCGCATGCGTGCAAACACATGCTGCTTGTCAAACCCAGAGTGTTGGGAATGCTAGGCCAACTCTACCACTGAGCTACACCCCCATCCCTATCATGACATTTTAGGGAAACAAGATCGAAAGTTCTTTCTGGCTCTTCCTTCTTGACCTTAATCTCTACAGCTCTTCTTAATAAACCTCTCTCTCTAGAGTACCATATCTATCTTCTGAGCTTTAAATACCCCTAATACAAAACTGGATTACAGGGGTTGGAGAGATGGCTCAGTGGTTAAGAGCATTGGATGCTCTTGCAGAGAATCCAGGTTTGATTCTCAGCACCCACATAGATAGCCAATAATTGTCTGTAACTCCAGTTTCAGGGAATCCAACACTCTCTTCTGATTTCTGCACCTCATGACATGAGTGCACTTACATACATACAAGCAACATACTCATATACATAACATAAAAATAATAAAGTTTTCTTTTGGTCTTTTTGAGCCAGGGTCTACCTATAGCCCCAGCTGGCCTGGAGCTCACTATGTAGACCAGGCGAGCCTTGAACTCACAGAGATCCACCTGCCTCTGCCTCCCAAGTGCTAGGATTAAAAGCATGCACCACTACACCTGGCTAATAATACAGTATTTTTAAAAACTGGATTAAAATAATTATCTCTAGCCAACTAGATTCTCTGGCTCTGGATCCAAATATCCATCTGTCTAATAACCACAGGATGCCAAAGAATGACCAGGACTGGGTGCTTGGACTCCCCCATTCCCACTGTAATGGGAAGCAAAAGGAACCTTTCATATTTTATGAAGAACTATGAATAAAACCAAAGATGATTGTCTAAGGGATGGGTAGGAAGGCTGCCGTAGGTGAAAATGGGCAGGGGAGGGTATAATCCTTTCTTGAACATACAATGAAAGAAGAAGAAGAAAAAACCTTTCCTATGGAGAGGTTAAAAAATGGTGACTTTACCTAGATTTCATGAAGTACTGGGTTAGCCTGATGAGATGCCTGCTGTCTGACCTTTGATGATTAAGACACCAAAACTCTGAAGTTCTGTGACAGCTCTGATGTTCTATCTCTCAGTGCATTTATATTTAGCTATCCCCCCTACCACCTTCCAAAAGTATGTCATTTTTGTTTTTCTAAAGTTATGTTTCTGATTTTTAATTGGCTAGTATGTTTCAGGTTTGAATAAAAGGAGTAAGACTAGACACCATATGACCCATACTGAGTCATTCTGCAAGACCTTTTCCAAGGCAACAACAGGGAATCAAGGCTCCAAAGATGCCTATCTATTGGCTTAGTCTACTTGTGTTCAATCCACTGTAGCTGTGGCCTTCTTTCTTCAATGTCTATGTCATAAAAGAGATAAAGGCTGGGTTGCTCTGGTTGGGCAGGAGGGCAAACATGAATTCCACACACCACCCTGTCTCGCCTTCATCCACCACTCATCTGTCTGTGGCCTCAGTGATGGCTGCTTGGGTGCAATAACAATGGAAGCCCCTCCTAACCCACTTCTAGGATTAAAAACCCTGGGGAAGTTGCCTGTCTATATAACTTGATTTTTTTTTTAAATATATTTTATTTGTTTTTAGTTTATGTATTCTCTGCATGTATGTAAGTGCATCCATGTCATGCAATGCCTCTGAAGAGGGTTATCAGATTCCCGAAGACCTTGTGGTTGTTAGCCACCATGTGGGTACTGAGAATTGAGCCCAGGTCCTCTGCAAGAGCAGTCAGTGCTCTTAACCACTGAGCCATCTCTTCAGCCCCAGAACTTGAATTCTGTAGATAAGGCTGTTTCTTTTATTTGACACGTGCACAGCTCACTGTACAAAAGCCTCCATCCCCACGATCTGTAAAAGTGACTGAAGTGCTTCATATATGACATTATTCCTTTAAAAGAGGGGGGGTATTTGAGTTCCAGATGAATGACATCTGATACCTTCTTTTTTTTATTTTTTTTTTAATTTTTATTTTATTTTATTCATTTTTGGATGTGTATGAGTGTACTGTCTGCATGTAGGTTTGTGCACCCGTGTCGTGCAATGCCACGGAGGTCAGAAGAGGGTGTCGGATTCCCCTGGAACTGGAGTTCTCCTGGAATTGGAGTTTCAGACAGTTCTCAGCCGCCATGTGGGTGCTGGGGATCGAACCCGGGTCCTCTGTAAGAGCGGTCAGCGCTCTCAACCGCTAGGCCATCTCTCCAGCCCAACATCTGATACCTTCTTATGTAGACTCTTGGCAAAGATAAAAATGCTTTTCTTTTCACATTTCTTTTTGGTTTGGTTTCATGGCAAAAAAAAAAAAATGATGTGGGTAGAAACCAAATACTGCAGAAGAAGTTCAGAACAGCATAGGAATGCAAGAAGGCACACATGTGTATGTAAATGAGCCAAGGCTCAGGGCTGAGCTGAGCTGACCAGGAAATCACTTGACTGCCCACCATGACACAGGCCACTTTCAGGCCTCAACAGCCCGCTCCTCACCCTGGGTCAAGATATTGTCTGAAATGCTGGGCAAATGCTCAGGTGCCTGCAAACAACATGAACTTGGGAACACAGTCTTGGAAGAGACCTGACATTCCAATGACTACACAGAACGTAGCTCTTCCTCTGCCTTTCAGTGACTGCACAATGAGTCACTGGGTCCTTAACCACGTGAATGCAACGCATCGTGATGCCTGAGTCAGCCCTGGAGGAAGAGAGAGCACAAGCTCTGGAGAAAGACAAAGCCAACACTCTCATCTTAAAGTGAAATGGACAGAGCAGCTGTGAGTGAGCCCCAAGGCCTGGAGGAAGGAACCACTCACCTGCCCATCTCTTCCTCTCACTTTGGGGAGCTAGTTATGTGTCTATATTCAGATGACCTCACACCTCCTCAGAGAGCCACAGTACTAAGCAAAAATGTTCCTTTTCACAGTTTTGTGTTGGAGAACTGTTATGGCATCTGATCAGGATTTACTGAGGCCAGGGGGTGAATGAAATGAAGCTGGGCAGTTTGCTTAGAGCTCTTGCCAGTGAGGACAAGCACACAGAGACCTCTCTGTGAAGGATGGGGCTGAGGAAGATTAGAAGCAGAAAGACTTGTGGTCCCTTCCCAGCACATATGGGACGGTCTTCCATCTCAGCAGAGATGGGTGTAAATGGATGCAGTAGCTCTTGTCTCTGCATCCCTCAGCCTCTCCATTTAGGAATCTCCCATCAGCTACAGGCCCCGACCTGCCATGAGGATGGCCCTGTTAACAGCACTGTTCTATGCTGGCTGTGAACAAACAGACCAGATGAAAAAGGCACAGAAGGTGAAAGTTTCCCAGCCAGGAGAAATTCTCAAGCAGAAATAAATTAAAACTTTTCATCTGGTTTTATTAAAAGCCACAAATGTTTCTATAGTTTCCAAAGCATCATTTCTTTAGACAGTTTTCACTATGCAGCCTAGGCAGGCTACAGATCACCATGTAATTCAGACTGACTTCAAACTTGTGACTCTTGCCTTAGCCTCCTGGGTGCTGGGATCACAGGTATGGCCAGTCACACCTCACTGATCATTGAAAAATAGAGATTTGTGAGAAATATTAATGATCCAGCTCCAGTCTGGCTACTTCAACCATGAGCTTCATTTTCCTATATGCTTCCTTCCCCCCCAACTTTCTCTCTCTCTCTCTCTCTCTCTCTCTCTCTCTCTCTCTCTCTCTCTCTCTCTCTCTCTCTCTCTCTCTCTCTCTCTCTCTCTCCAGCTTTAAACACTGGGTCCAGGCATTAGAAGAGATGTCATAAGTAATTAGGGCAGGAAGACCTGAGAGATGAAGGCAGTGACCCCTGCCAAAGACATGTATGGGGTACTCCTCCTATGGAATGCTCCCCAGAAAACAGGAAAGCTGGGTTTCCCCTGAGGTTCTGTCCTTTCAATGTTCTCTCCACTTGTGTCACCTATAAATGCTGAGATATCCCAACAGTCCTCCTCTCCCACTGCCCATCTATGTCTCCAGGACACCAGAAGTGGTTCCAATCACTACAGGTGATAATGATGACCTACCACAGGTCTAAGGTGTTTTTTTTTTTCCTAAGGCATTTTTTAAATCACAGTTTTGCTCATTTTAAAGGGGCCCATCCAGCTCCCTTGGCCCACCCTCATGCAGCCAAAGGGTAGATCAAACGCCCACCTCTTGATCCGTGAAAATCTCTATGAAGTTCTGAAAGGAGAAAGAGCCGGACTGAAGAATGAGCTCTCCGGTGTTCTCAAAGCACTGTCCAGTCAGCACCAGCAGCTTATGGCGGGCGGCGTCAGTGATCATCAAGCGCACCTGAAACACAGCACAGATGCTGAGCATGAGTGCGGATGCCAAGGGTAAGGTCTGGGGCACCGCATCCCACCACCTGCACAGCACAGGTAACTTACTACCCACCAAGCATGTTCATTCTGAGAGTCTAACTTCTGCTGAGGGTGGGGCAGTGAAGGTTGGACTGAACCCTGGCTGTAGGAGTTATCAGTAAAATGTATCCGTGTGGCTATTAGTGCAACTGTGAATACCGTTTTACCAACCAAAACAGGAGTGGTAGTTGACTTTCTCCCTCCACTTTCCTCCTCTTTTCAAAAACAGTCTTCACAGCTGGCAAACATTTGTTCCACAGCTGTCGAGAAGTGTCTGTTAGCAGCCTGTGGCCTATGAGACCAGGAGAGACTAGCGCGTATCTCAGGGGCTCAGTCCAGGCCCCACAACTGCCCTCAGGAAAGACAGTTTTCCAAGTAGGGTCTCAAGTAATCCCTTCCCTGTCCAGGTCTGTTCTTTCCAAGCCAGAGCAAGCACACCATGCCAAAGGTGAACTCTACTGATTATTAGCAAGGTGTTCGACATCGAACAAAAAGAAAAAGTGACCTTTGAATAGCAATCTGAGAAACTGAATTGCAAATGGTTTGCACTGAAGAACTCTCAGTGAACTTTCAGTGGCAAGAGGCCAGCTGTCCTTCCGCAGAAACAGCACTCTCAGCACCTAGGTATTCGTTCTGAGCCCAGTTCCTGAGTGTTCAGCACACACTATGTGCCCTGCATCACGTTCCACACTGGGGAGAATTCAAAACTAAACAGGTTATGACCTCTGCCCAACAACTTCCAGGCCAATCATAGAAAAACACATCTACCTAGGCAATTGTTTGGGCCCCATCTAAGCCACAGGCTAGCCTGCATTCCTCAAAAAAAGCATTCCTTATTTCTTTGGCTTTCCCCTTCTCACAGCTGTTCCAGGCACTCTGCCTGGACATAGATTAATCCCCCAGCTTTTTTCAAGTTGCAATTACTTCCTGAATCTGCTAGTCATGGAGATTGCTGATGTTTTTTGCAACTTCACGCCTTAATGGATTGTCTAAGAGGTTTGCTAATCTGAGGCAGGTAGAAGGGGTCAAAACAGGCTAGATTATAAAACCCCCAAGTGGAAGCAACCTAAATATCCAGCAGCTGAGAAATGCATAACCTGATGTGATATACACATACAAAAGGATACTATACAGCCATCAAAACGCACATAGAATTAACATATGCTGCAACATGGGGAGGGTCTTGAAACAGTTAAGCTAAGTGAATTAAGCTGAACATAAATGCCATGTGTGGCATGAGTCCATTTATATGAAATGTCTAGGAAAATCTGGAGAAAAAACATAGGGTTACCGAAAGCCAAGAGGTGGTGGGGAGTGGCTGCTAATGGGCTTAGGCAGTTTTAGGATGGTTTAGGTGGGCATGTTTTAAATTTAGACTGTGGGGATGTTTGTACAACTTTGCAAATATGCTTAAAAATCATAAAATGACACACTTTAAGAGAATGGATTCTATGAGTTACATCCCAACTTGAAAAACAAACAAAATAATCAAAGACTTGCTTAAAGCATGAGCAGAAAACAGGGTAAGCAATGTTTCCAGGGCCTGTCGACTGCCTTGCTGATCAAGAAGCAATGCAATTCCAAGGAGCTAGACTGTAATCAAGGAAGTGGCAGTGAGGCACGATCAACTCTTTGCCCCGAGTGACCAGGGATTCTTGGCTTCCACCCAATTATGTCACAGTGAGCCCTGAAATTCCCAGTTACTCTCTAGCAACAATTTCATGTGGTACTAACCAGACAGTTGTAGTCAGACATTTACATCTTAGCTACCTACCTCTACTACACTCTGTCCTAGGCCCCCAGCACTTCAAAGTACATTAACTGGGGACATTAAATGTAGGGACTTGTCTTGATCTCCTCTTCACAGAGGTAGGTGCAAAGAGAAACAATCAGAAGTTACTAGGTTGAAGCCCCTGTGGCAGACCTGAGATGCTGAAGCCAGGTGATGAAGCCTGTGCTGGCCTTTCAGTGTAAGGGGGGACAGGGTGGCCGGATGGCTCTGAATAGGAGTACAACTCGATGCCTTTCTATTCTGAGTTCCATTCCTGTACATTCCAGCCCTAGGGCTTATTGTCTATTTCCCCTGCTACCTTCTTGCTAGACTCCCAACCCTGGCAGCAACTTACCCTACGCACGCCCCAATTCTACATCCCTCCACAAATGTTATGCTTCCAGCTGGCACTTTCCACTGTGTCCTCGCCGGAAGAAGCATTCTGGGGTGCTGCTAGATGCAGAGAACCAGGCACTGGGACCAGTGGTTTCTTGCATCCCTCTCTAGCCCCACCTGTTCAGCCCCTCTAATCAGCCCGGTCTCCATCCCAAGATGGAGACCCCAACCCAAGACCCCTCAGAGTTGAATGCTCACCTCAGTGCTGACTGCTTCATCTGAAGGATTGATCAGGACTACGGTCTCTAAGACGTCACTTCGGTGATGAAGAATCTTTTGTCCTGAGGCACAAAAACACACACAAAGAAGAAAACTTTAGTTATTCTAGATGAAAGCTGCTGGCTGCCTTCTGGAATAGCAGATGAATTTCTATCTCAGATGTGGTAGAGGGACTGGGAAACACAGCAGTGCTACTGAACAGGAGGGTGTAGGCACAGTAGCTGGACCTGGGGCCCCCAGGCTCACACACTTAGCCTTTCATCGAGGATGGCTAAGCAGCCTTTGGGCCCCAGTGGCGGGTTTGCATCTGAGACCAGGCAGGGAAGCCAGGAAAACTCAACTGGGCTCTTGACATTTCCTTTCTCATGGTAATTGGGGATGTTTCTCCCTAACCGCCTTTCTTCTGGTGAGAACTGCTTAGAGATTAATTAGGAGCCTTATTGTGAAGTGAATGACTGACGGGCCAGAAACCCAGCTAACAATTAACCGAACAGCCAGAATGGCTGTCTGAAGCAGGCTCCCGGTCTGTTGGGGTATTCACTAATTAATTCACTTGCTCACAGAAAAGTGGAGAAGCTGTGGGCAAAAGAAAAGTGGAGAACAACCGTTGTGCAGGACAGGGTGGTCACAGCGCTCCCCAAGACAAAGTTGATGGATAACAACAAAGCAAGGTGTGCCTGGGATGAGGGAGGCTGTCTAAGGAAGGACAGGCACTCTCTGCAAAGCTTTTGCCTACACACGTCTGATGTCCCATGCCTTAAAGGGCCACCCCATGGCAGACTGAAGTGGGCTGAGACTATGGATACCCCTCTACAAATACTTCCCTGCCTGACAAAGAGATGAAAGCCATCAAAATGAATGTGGCCAGATTCTTTGATACCAGCTCCCAAGGGACAGAGAGGGGCATTCCCTTGGAAATATGGGAGGGAGCCACGTGGTTGGGAGGGAGAACATGTCTGTTGCTTAGAAGTACAAAGAAGCTCGATTGAAAGACAGGAAGAAATAGAAGAAAATCTAAGGGAGATAGCAATAGAGAAAAACAGACAAGGACCAAAAGTAATTGTTTACCAGGAAATTATTTCAAAGTTCTTGAAAAAGCTAAAATAAAATTCTATGAGACCCGGCCATTCCATTTTTATGTAGGAATTGAAAGCAATATTGCATTCCATTTAGGTGTGCATGAACAAATATTTACATGCCAATATAAATTACAGCATTATTACCACAGCCAATAGTAAAACAACCTGAGTGTCTGCCTATAAATGGTGATTAAAGCTACCCATACAATGGAATACTAGTCAAGCAGAGAAAGAATGAAGTTCTCATCATGCTTGCAAGGATGATGCTAGAAAACATGCTACTAAATGAAATAAGCTGGAACTAAAGGATAAAAATTATGATATGATTTCACGACTTTAAATATCTAGAATAGGGTCAGGAGAGATGGCTCAGCAGTTAAGAGCACTGGCTACTCTTGCAGAGGACCAGAATTCAATTCCCAGCACCCACAGGGCAGCTAACCACCATCCATAACTCCAGTTCCAAGGGATCCTACACCCTCTTCTAACCTGCATGTGCACTGCATGACAGGGGTGTACCAACACGGGTGCACAGATGCACATGCAAACAATACACTCATACTCATTAAAAAAATAATATCTAGAATAGACCAATTCAGACTCCAAGGGTAGACTAGTGGTTACCAGAGGCTAGAGGAGGGGATATGGGGGGCTATGGTTTAATGGGTACTATTTCATGTTTGGAATGAGGAAAACATTTTGAAAATGGAAGTAAGCAATGGTTCATACAACCTCGTGATTGTATAATGATCACCACTTAAAAATAGTTAAAATGGCATTTAAAAATAGTTAAAATGGCAAATTTTGTTTCATACATATTTTAGCACAAGCTGAAGAATTAGCAAAGGAATAGACCATCAATTCCTGAAGAGAATGCTTCACACACATGAGGGGCCTGGTATGCAAACAATCTCAGTGAGTGGTTAGAAAGGAGTCGGTTCCCAGATGCAGGCAGGCTTTTCCCCTTTGTCTCCCCAAGGACCAGAGACACTGCAGAAACAGCAACATGGTGGAATTCTTTTTTTTTTTTTGTTCAGGGCTGACTCCCAGTCTTCTGTTGTTTAATTTCTTGTTTTCATTGCATATGTTTGTACAAAATACCTTAAAAGGCATCAGGTCAGTTTCCTTTTCTATAAAGTGGGGAATTTTTTTTTTNTTTTTTTTATTTCTGTATGTGTATGAATGTACTGTCTGCATGCAAGTTTGTGCACCCGTGTCATGCAGTGCCGCGGAGGTCAGAAGAGGGTCTCGGATTCCCCTGGAACTGGATTTCTCCTGGAATTGGAGTTTCAGATGGTTCTCAGCCACCATGTGGGTGCTGGGGATTGAACCCGGGTCCTCTGTAAGAGCAGTCAGCGCTCTTAACCTCTAGGCCATCTCTCCAGCCCCTCGGCTTGATTTTCTTAACACCATCACCATTACCAACAATTCTCTTCTCCATCCTGCTTTTCCTAACAGCTACTATTTACCATTATCCCTAATCATAGACGCTGCCCAAACTAAGCACTAGTGGCATTAAGCACTGTTCGGAGATAATGTACAATTTTATTTCAATCCCTTCAAAAGCTCTCAGACATGGTACTGATTATCTCCCACTACTGTCAAAGACAGAGTCTACAGAGAAAAAAAAAAAATGATTAACTCAAGATCACATAACTAGTCAGTGGTTGAGCTGGGATCTGGCCCTAGGCTGCCTGGCTCTGGATTCCTTTGAGTCACTTCCTGTGGTGCTAGCCTAGCACTGGGACTTAGGTTTAGAAAAACAGACATCAAATGCTGAAGGAGAGTTAGGAGAAAGAGCAATGGAATAAAATCAGAGATGTGGTTAAAGGAGCAAGAGAAGGTCAGCAAAGAATACTGGGCAAAAAGCGGGGCACAGAGCACCTACACAAAAGAAAACAGGCAAAACTCGCAGAATCTTACTGCAGATGACTGAAAATGAAAAAAATTCCAAATAAGAACAATGTTAACAGTTGGAGCAGGCAAAGAACAGGCTGAGACCTGTGAAAATAAACTAAACCACAGAAAACAAAATCATTTATTATGAATGCTATATTTTGTGGTTGATTAGAAATTGCTTCTCAGAGTGTTGGCTGTTTTTGCTTTTGACGACCATGTTTATTTAAAGCTAAAGCAAAAGAAACTCAAATAAGCAAATGATAAAATAAAAACCAGCAAAAAACCTAAATCTAATCACTATCAAGTGGCCTCTAAGTCCTTCTATTAGTGGCTTCCTTGGAACAAAGATTTCAGGATTTTCCAAGGCATGAAACATGAAGCTAACATTCAGAACCAAGAAGTGAATGGCGATTTCTTCATCATACCCTTGACGTGAGGAGCCCAGAACATCAAGCCTGGTATGATTGTCATTAACTGTGCTCTGCAGGAATTTACCGAAGCAAATCAGAACAAAAAGGTTCATGGAAGCAGCCCCCTCCTCAAGAGTCCATAATCAGAGTCCTTTCTTTCCTGAGTGATCCTGCATGCTGGCGGCAAGGCTGCTGACCACAAGGCTGCTGACCACACCCTTCCAAAGCAACAATAGTCAACATAGCTGGGCTCCTGCCCACACAGTCCACCCCCCCCAACCAAGACAGCTCGCCAGCTGCTCCCTGCCAGGGCCTTCTTACCATCCACCAGACGTTCTCTCCTTCCTTGGCTTCCACACTTACAAAGAGAACAAATGCCAAGTGACAGCTGCCGGTTACCTCCACTCTTCCTAAGTCTCTTTTCAGACCAGTCCGCTCAGGAATTCAGCCAATGATGCTCTTTTTGTCCATCTTCGCAAGAACTGGGAGGAAAGACCCTGCTGATGTATGCGTATCAACATGCCCCGGCCATTCCTTCAACAAAAGCCTTTTTATAAGATTGATTTGAATGAAGGAGGGGATTTAAAGTCAGGAAGAGAAGCTTCCAGCTCTTGTTGCGGCTGGACTGTTGGCCAGATTCAACCACAGGACACGTAAACAGAGGCTGGACCTCCCCAGCATCTGGCAAAGCCAGGGCCTGGCTGGGGGATCTGTCTCGCCCCCACACCCTGCAGCCCGTGGGTGCCAGATCTTTGGCAGCTGGAGGCTGTTGGCTTAAGCTTCAGGGACACTCAACAAAGTTGCGTATTTGGGGAATGTTTCACACTGGGATGCCAGCCAGGCATTCTGGGGAGAAGCCACCACCCTTGCCTATAAAGGTCCCATTCGGCTGCTTCAGAAAAGAAGTACTTAGGAAAGAAAGGCAACTGGGTCTCGGCCCCTCTGCTTACTCTCCAGTCCTCCCTCCCCACAGACATCACATAGAAGAAACATGGGGTACCCCATGAATGGTTAGCCCCCCTCAACCTTGTGAAGGCCAGACATGGAATGATGGAGTTGTGTCACCCTTCGTTACTCTATGAAAGTCTTTGGAGTCTTCCTCACAAAACTGCACACTCTGAGGCTGGAGCTGGTGAAGTGGGGCAGCAGAGGGGTCTGTGACAAAGAGGGTCTGCTCCACTCGGGAATCAAAAGAGGATGGTCTGGGAGCCCCTTGAAGCAGCAGGGTCCTTGCAGACAATGGGACTTTTGTCTGTGCTGTCCTGGAGCAACAGTGTTCAAAACTCCAAAGGCAGCCTTTATTTTTCAGTCATTGTTGGAATATTTTTTTTTTCTGTTTTGAAATCTGATAGATTAATTGAATCTAGGTGTCTCTTAAACTTGGGCTATTTTGGTGGCTTATGTTTTAATAGTCTAGGTGATTTTTGAAATCTCTTAAAGCAAAATGGTATTTTTCCATGCTTAGGATACTTATGGGATTGCTTCCTAGAGTTCGCATACACAAAACACAGGCTTTCTCCTGGGTTTCAGAAATCGAGTATGGCTAAATTCACAGATGAGACACTCACCACAGAGGGACAGACACAACCAAAGCCTCACAAAGTCCAGAACCCCAGCTGGGATGTAGCTCTGTTGGTAGAATGGTCGCTTAGCATGTCTGACTCCCTGGGTTTGAGCCCCAGCACTGTATAAATCAATTGTGGTGACACGTGCCTGTAATCCCAGCACTTGGGAAGTAGAAGCTGGAGGATACAAAGATAAAGGCCACCCCTGAGTTGAATTTGAAGCAGGTCTAGGCTATATAAGACCCTGTCTCCCAAAAGAAAGGAGAAAAAGCCCAGAACCTTCTTTTGCACATAACGAGGTCTTCTCTCCCCCACACAGACCCCAGAAGACAGCCACTAGGAGACTAATGAATGCATCTTTGCTGGGGCTACAGCAGCCTCCCTCCACCCTCAGCCTAGGCAAACTACTAATGCAACAGCCTAGCACATAAAAGAGGGGGCCAGATCCAAAGCAGCAAGGGGCCCAGGAGCCAGAGTAAAGCCCCAGTGAACATGATGCTCTTAAAGCCCTCTAAGTCATCCTTATGACCACAAGGGCCGTGTTTCATTCCTTTTCCACTAATGATCACAAGCCGGAACTTCATTTGGCAACTTTCTTTTCCTCAGAAATGAATACTTTCTAAGCACAATCTAAAAATGGCAAATGAAGAATCAAGAACTTCTTCAATTTATATTTCGTATGGAAAGGAGAAGTTGAAAAGGGCCCCAAATCATTTTCATAGCCAAGATGGAGGGTCAGGGGACTCTGGGAAGGACAAAAGCCCTGTTGGCCCCATCCTTATCCCTGCTTCTGCCAGTTCCATTGCTGCCACATCTTTGCCTGTCACCTCTCTCCAGCCCTTGCAAGGTAAAAAGCAGAAGACTTATTAGAAAAAGTATCTGGCCTTAGGAATCAACACTAGAAAGACCCCCATCGTAAAGGCACAAAAATCTTAGCGAACATTAAAGGATGTCCTAAGGTTAAGATGGGAAATGTATGAGACAAAGAAGGCTTGTGACTGTATAGCTAGAAATACGATTTCGTTGCTCGGAGGCCCTGAATATTCCTGGATGTTAAAACAGGGAAGGAGGTGGAGTTGACACCGAGGGAGCTTCAACTCTTCTCTACAATGAGGCCGTGGAGGATAAACCTCTCATTTCCAATCTATGTGCACAAAACACTCGGCAGGTAAAGTTTGGCTAAATAGATAAAAGCACCAAAATGAACTGAAATCACCAACTGGTGGTAGGTAATTACCAATGGGCTCCAGGAAGCTTTTAATAACAGCTTTTTATTTGAAATCATAACCAGACCTCCTTACTGCAGGAACCCACATAATATGCAAAGCAAATGTGTGGTCAGTCTGAAGAGAAGCAGAGCTGGTATGGAAGGACTTAACTCAGCACAGCAGGTCCCTGCTTGGCTGGGCAGGAACCTTTCCTCTCAGGGGAGAAGGTACCAGCAGCTGCAGAAGGTACTGGCATTGTCAGGAGATGGATGGGGTTCTCCAGAGCTCTGTCCCACCTGTGTTTCTGAGCAGGAAAATCAGAACGAGTGGGGTAAACATAGGTTACCTGGTGACAGAGCTTCTAATAGGCCGCATTAGCTGAGCCTGTTCTTGGGCATCCTGGACTAGAGATCAGAAGAAGCATCCAGCAGAAGCTGAGGCGACATGCCCAGTGAGAAACAAGAGCACGAGGCAGGGCAGACAACTAAGCCCCTTTAAACCCACCACTGAGGAACTTGACAAAACAGAGGTGCTGGGGGACTTGGTATCTCCTGATTGCTAGGATCCCCAAAGACTAAAAACATCAGCACGGAAAACAGTCAAGCATTACCAGGTGATGTCGATTCCCTCCTGGGGAGACAAAGCTGCTCCCTCTACAGAGTTGGATTTCTCATGGGAGGTAAAAATCAAATCAGCTACTGCGCCTCTTCTCATTTATCTGCTCGACCTGAGGCTTGAGAAGGAGCCCTTTCTAGGCTGGTGTCTCAGAGGCAGGCAGCACAAACATACATACACAATGGAGTAGGAGAACCTTCCACATGGTAGGTGTCAATCTACCTGGATCAAAAAAAAAGTGACTATGAGGCTGAAAGCCAATACCAGAAACATAGAATCAAACCTCATATGCAGAGAGTGGCTTAGAATTCTCTACGCATTTGGTCTTACAGGTGGGGTCTGGTTCAAGTCACCTAACACTCCTGAGAAGTGCTGGGGGCAAATATTCTCTCTTCATGAACCAAGGGCCTTTGGTCTTCTGACATGCCCCACACCTTACCAACAAGGTGGAAGTGCAGGATCACAGCTGGGTCACACTCTACCATGGCCACTCATGGCCAAGGACAGGGCTGTAACACTCTTTCTTTCTCCTTTTCCTGATCCGTTCCTATCCAAAATAAAGGCTGTCCAGTTGTGGTGCCAGGATTCCACTTTGAAGAGGTAAACACACATCCAGGCCCAGTTTGGGTCATCCAAAGTCTGCTGAGCTGTGAAGCGTACTTGCTCAACCCTCCTACAAGGCACCCTGGCCTCCTGTGTGCCCGCGAAGCCAGTTCTTTCTTGGTTTCAACTCAGTAGTGAGCCAGGTTCTCTCCTACCTTTCCCCCAGTATTTCTGGAATTTGCATTTCTTTTCTGTTGAAAATGAATTTTTGTTTCCGGTGTGTTTCATCTCTAATGAGTGTTTGTGAATGCCACGCTGCTCTACAAATTTGGGCCATTTATGGATTTGCTGTTGTTGTTGTTTTGTTTATGTCTTTTTGAGACAGGGTCTCCCTGGAACTCTGGCTATCCTAGAACTTTCTCTGTAGACCAGGCTGGTCTTGAACTCACAAAGATCTGCCTGCCTCTGCCTCCCAAGTGCTAGGATTAAAGGCGTGCGCCACCACGCACAGCTGCATTTGTTTTTTTTTTGTTTTTGTTTTTGTTTTTTTTTTGGTCTTTTTGAGACAGGGTCTTCCTGTAGTCCCAGCTGGCCTGGAACTCACTCTGTAGACCAGGTTGGCCTTGAACTCACAAAGATCCACCTGCCTCTGCCTCCCGAGTGCTAGGATTAAAGGCGTGCGCCACCACGCCCGGCTTGTTTTGTTTTGTTTTTTAAGAGAACTGAAAAATCAAATCCCATTCTAAACAAGCTCAGGACACTTTGTAAATAATCTTTTTCAACATAAATAAGTTTACAGCTTGGGAATAACATAACTTGTCACCCTCACCTTGGATATCTTTCATGTTGTAGAAAATTCAGTGATTTGAGACTATATCTCATTTTCTCTACATTCCCTGAACTTTATTGCTATTATCTATTTCTTCTTTGTTGTCACTGGTTTTGGCCTGTGTTTTCATATGTCTGCTGGGCCTTCAATCCATCCTTCCCTTGGGTGCTCAGCCCTCCTGTGTTTTATGTATCCCCAACCTGGAAACAAATAACCAAAGCCCCTGATTCCCAGGGTGCTCTCTTTATTCCAAGCTGGTCCTAGTGGGCAGGAGCCATCCCAGCCTTGGCTACAGGCACTGGCTTTGCTCTTGCTGGAGACGAAGGCTTGTTTTCTATTCCACACTCCCTCATGTCACAACTGAGCACCAGGAACAGGATTTGCAGAGCTGGATGTGAGGCTAGAGTGGGCTTCGTTCCTTCTGCAGGGTTCTGAACATCTCAATGCCCTCTGGCAAGCTATTCTCCTACCCCAGGCTTTTCTCTTAGGCTCTTATTGGGCCTTTTTATTTCTCTCTCCCTCTATTTCTCCCCGCCCCCCCCCTTTTTTTTTAGAAATTTATGTGTATGTGTATGTGTATGTGTGTGGTTGCATGTATACATGTGCACATGTGTGCACATGCCCTTGGAGGCCAGAAGAGTACATTGGATACCCTGGAGCTGGAGTTACAGGCAGTTATGAGCTGTGTGAGGTGAATGCTGAGAACTGAATTGGGTCCTTGAAAGAGGAGCAAGCACTCTTGACCACTGAGCCATTTCTCCAGCTGTTTTGAGCCAGAGTTTCCCTATGGAGCTCAGGCCTGCCTCAGCCTTCTGGGTACTTAGATGGTAAGCATTTGCTACCACACCCTTCTCATCTCTCTGTTTTTGAATTCTCAAGGTCAACTGTCAAAGGTTAGAAGTCAAAGATGGTAACACAGTCCCAGAAAAACAAATGACAAATGGTGTCCCTAATAAGTGGATGCTAGTGCCTATAACCCAGTTATAAATATTTCTTGTGGAGAGGGATGCATATTAAAAGAACAACAACAGAAAGACTGCATCAGAAAACTGACTGAAATGGTAATTGGGAAGGGTGAGAGGGGCGGGAGAAGGACACGGGTGTATATTCGATTAATGCATATTTAATTGAAATGAGTTCAACAAGTATCCAGTTTTGCCCAGAAACTGTCTACAGGTTACATGGTGTTTTTAGGACTTAGTAAAATATGGTGTAATATTTAAAAACATTTATATTATTTGTGGTTAAAGGCTCTGATATAAAAGGTAATGAATCTGAAGTTCAGAAGGAGATATAAATTCTGTTGTCCCACATTGTGTTTACATAAAATCTGCTTTTTGATAACAAATAACTTTGGGATTGGTTCCTATCCAGATGTTCTCTATAATTTTTTCTGTCTGTACATATCACCTTGTCAGCAATTCTCTTTCACCTATAGGATGATATTAACTTTAAAAATTAAGTTTTGCTTCCCAATGTTAATCAATATAGTCACCCAAAACAGCTATGGTTGAATTTGATGGAAATCTGTTCCTGATCCACCCTATAGGTATGTGATAATACAACTGCCTTCTGGAGACTCCATGGAGTCAAAAAAAAAAAACCTAAAAAAAAAAGGGGGGGATACAGATAGATATGAAACCTTTTTGTCAAATGACCTTTCGCCAAATCAAATCTTAAAACTAAACTATGGAAAAGATTTTGTATGTTCCAAAGTCAAAATGTCGAACACAAAACTTAACGGCTGAGAAAGGAAAGATCACAGCTTTTGCAATTGGTAGGACTATTGCAGTACGCGAGTGTACAGAGTGACGGGGGCATTTAGATAGAAGAGTGATTCTGAACGACGTGCTGGTTTACGTCTGAGACATTCACAAGGAAGAAAAGAGCCGCTCAGAATTTGCTGTAAAACATCAAAACCCCTCTGCTGGATCCTACTTGTGACAACTTATTTTATAATGAGTCCTAACAACTGTTACCTTCTAGGTGGCACAAAGGTTTTAATACAAGAGAGCTTTCTTACCTCCCCCCCATAGAACAAGGAGAACATGATGATGGATAGTCGTTCTCAACAATTTAAATTGGAGACAACTATTTTAGAGGTAGTCTCTTATAAAACGTGTAAAACTGCCGTTCTTTTTTTTTAATTTTATTTATTTTTTGTATGTGTATGAATGTACTGTCTTGCCATGTATTTGTGCAACCCATGTCCGTGCATGCTTGCGGAGGTCAGAAGAAGGGGTGCATCAGATTCCCTGGAAACTGAGTTCTCTGGAATGGAGTTACAGACGTTCTTAGCCGCCATGTGGGCGCTGGGGATCAAACCCAGTCCTCCACAAGAGCAGTCGGTGCTCTTACCGTAGGCTTATCTCTCCAGGCCCCAAAACTGCCTTCTTTTAATTGACTAATAGACATAGGAACTGTGAAAAATAGGATTATTCTCAGTTTCAGAACCAAATATAATACTAAAGTCTCCTTTAAGCTATGCACTTAAGCAAAATATATAATACAGGAGCTCTTGACATCAAGCATAGAGATTATTCTACCAAGGGAGATGTATGGCCAGGGGATCCAAGCCCCCCAAAAGGTAAAGGCTCCTTGCTCTAAAACTGGATACCTGCAAGAAGAGAGCCAATAAGTCCCGCCTGTTGCAATGACCTGACGTTAACATGGGAAAGATGTATTGAGACATACTTGCAAGTGTACAGATTGCTCTGGAATGCCAGAGAGTGTTACCAAAGGCCACTCAAACCAATAAAGTAAATATTGGTCTCTTTGAGTCAAGCAAGGACTCCTCCGTTCAGCGACCAGCTACACCTCACCTTGCTGGAAATACTGTGCAAGCAAGCACCATATGCCTGTATTATCCGAAATCTAATTGGCTATTAGCTCTTCTCCTGGAGGAATAACCCATGGGCTGATGCACAAGCTTACATCCTCTAATGGTTAGGAGAGTGTTATAGCCACAGTAAAAGACCCTGTCAAATTTAACAGAAAACATGTAATTCATGGATAACATACCACCCAAACATCTGCGTCTATACAAAGATAACCTACCATAACAATTATACTGGTTTAAATACCTATTGTATCTAATGGCTTGGTTCAATTAGTAGGATCAAAAGGTTTATTCCTGGGACAAAAAACTGTCAGCCCATGAAAGGTAAACAGCCAGAATTGACCAGAATCCAAGACAAACAGCTCCAGAGAAAGTAGACTGTTTTGCTTCTCCATCCACCTGTGCCCTTTTCTAAGACTAGGGAACAATTCTGCAGAAGAGCGGGGGTGTGGTAGAATGTAAGGGGCTGCGATTGGGGTTGAAATGCGTGAAACACTATTGCAATATAGTCTGGACACTCCATTTGATCAACTTGAATTGAACATACAAGGCTCCCCCTGCTGTGATGGTGGATCCCATGGGCTGTGTGGGTTTGGGCACAACTGCTTGCAGATTGGTTTTACATGAAGGATGCTTGTACTCATAAATTATCACTTATTGTTAAAAAATGAAAAAACTGAGAGAAAGATGCAGGACAGTTATGGCAGAATGCATGATCTGGGATGGGGTGGGGTGGGGTGGGGGGAAGGGAAAGGGAAATATGCCTGAACTGAATTGGAAAATGATGTATGAAATACACAAAGCATCAATAAAAAATGAAAATTAAAAAGTAAATTAATTAATTAATTAATTGCATTATTATTTATCATAAAAAGGAAGTAAAAAATGGCAGAAGTAAAAATCAATAAAGCAGGTGGAACCGGGCACTCTGGATGTCACCCAAAGAGCTCCAGTCACCAGCAATTTGTGCATATTATAGAATTTTTCTTCTTTTAAAGGCACACTTAGTGCAGAGCTATCTATCCTGTCAGGGCAGCCAAGATTATGTTCAGTAAAGCCAAGTCCAGGCTGATTAGAAGCAGATCAGTACCCAGGATGCAGCACTTCCAATGAGCTTTCCTCTGGGCTCACTTGATTAAGCCTGTTCCAGGCCTCTAAACCTGCTTTCTTGGGTGGAGAGGAGGCCAGGCCTCTCTAAACAAAGAAAACCAGACTGCACCTCACTAGCCAGCGTGGAGCCCCTTCCTCTCCTTTGAAGATGTGAGAGTCTTGCTGCCAAGAAGGAAGTGTCCTC
This sequence comes from Rhizomys pruinosus, assembly GCA_009823505.1. Taxonomy (NCBI): domain Eukaryota; kingdom Metazoa; phylum Chordata; class Mammalia; order Rodentia; family Spalacidae; genus Rhizomys; species Rhizomys pruinosus. Next base: position 1,309,728 of record VZQC01013236.1, on the reverse strand, counting down.
TCCGGGAAGGAACCTGAACTTCCTCCTCTCACACTGGACACCTGACAGAGCCCTGGTGGCAATGTCCCCCGCCCTCCTATTTTATAAAAGAGGAAGTGTCAGAAACAACCATGTCCATGATCTTAGATGACAGTCCTGCATTTGTTAAGCGGCCAAAGGCATTTCCTGCGTCTACTGCAGCCGCTTCTGTTGGAAGCAGGTACCAGATGCTAGCACTGCCTTTGTTTGTCATGCACCAAATGATCTAATTAGCATTTATTTGCCTTTTGCCTTATCTGCATATTAGGAAATGAATCATCATAATTCCCATTCTACAGGTGGAGAAATTGAGGCTGATGGGGCTGTTTAAGGAGAGTTGGCTTTCTTGATCACACAGCTACAGTGAGCGTCCAGCCAGGCTTTCAGTCCAGCCCATCTTTCATCACCCATCACTGCTTCTCAGACTGTTTTCAGACTTTTTTAATTCTTATTTTATTTTATTAACTTTTGAAATTTCTTGGTGTTGAGGAATGAACACAGGCCCTTATGCATGCTAGGGAAGTGCTCTGCTACTGAGCTATCTCCTCTGCCCCCAAGTCTCTACTTTTCTTAAAATATTTTATTCATTTTTATTTTATGTGTATAAATGTTTTGCCATCATGTGTCTAAGTGAACTGTATGCATGTAATGTCAGTGGAACTCAGAAAAGGGTGTTAGATCCCCTGGAACTGGAGTTACAGATGGTTGTTAGCCATCAGGTGTGTGCTAGGAACTGAACCAGGGTCTACTGGAAGAACAGTAAGTACTCTTAATTGCTGAGGTATCTCTTTAGCCCCTCCCAAGTCTTTACTTTTCTAAAAATAAGATTTATGCCAGGTGTGGTTTTAATCCCAGCACTCAGGAGGCAGAGGCAGAAGATCTCTGAGTTCAAGGCCAGCTTGGTCTACATAGTGAGTTCCAGGACAGCTAGGGCTACAGGGAAATCCTGTCTCAAAAAGACAACAGCAACAACAACAAAATATTTATATGGGAGAGATTTTCTTAGAATGATCCTAGCCTCTGAGATATAGATTTGGGGATTTTTTTTTTAATTTGAAAAATACCTAACATGTGCCAGCTGCTTTGTCAAGAATTAGGTAGAAACAGATTACCAGTATCAGTGTTTTCACCCTAAAACAGCACTTTCACAAGTTTTCACGATGAAAGCTAACTTTGTTTTTTTTAAACTTTTCATTTATTTATTTTTATTTTATGTGTCTAAGTGTTGTGCCTGCATGTATGTAAGTGCACCCATGTCATGCAGTGCCCAAGAAAGCCAGAAGAGGGTGTTGGATCTCCTGGAACTGGAGTTACAGATTGTTAGCCAGCATGTGGGTGCTTGGATTCAAATCCAGGACTTCTGTACGAGTAGCCGGTGCCTTAACCTCCAAGCCATCTCTCCAGCCCCTAGACCTAGCTTTCTTCAGTTTTATAATTGTTGGTTTGGGTATGGGGTTGTTTGTCTGCTGGTTTTGTTTTTTTTTGGTGGTTGTTTAGGGATTGAAACTAGGGCCTTATAGATGTTAGGCAAGAGTTCAAGCTATATCCCTGGTCCCCCTTTTAAAATTTTTTTTGTTTGGAGACAAGGTCCCACTAAGTTGACCAGTGAAGCCTTGAGTTTGTGAGTCTCTGGTTGTCTCTCATCTCAGCTTCCTGAGTAGCTGGGATTTCTGGCCTGGACCACTAGGCCTGGCTAGAAGTAACTTTCTTGTGAACAAAGTAAGTTTCAAAGAATGTTATTTAAAACTTAGTGGTCCTCTGCTGCCTTGGTAAAGGCAATATGAATTTTTGAAGACAATATGAATTACTTATAAAATACAGAGCTTCGGGGGCTGGAGAGATGGCCTAGCGGTTAAGAGCGCCGACCGCTCTTACAGAGGACCCGGGTTCGATCCCCAGCACCCACATGGCGGCTGAGAACCGTCTGAAGCTCCAATTCCAGGAGAACTCCAGTTCCAGGGGAATCCGAGACCCTCTTCTGACCTCCGCAGCGTTGCACGACACGGGTGCACAGACTTGCATGCAGACAGTACATTCATACACATACAGAAATAAATAAACATTAATAAAAAAAAAAAAAAAAAAAAAAAAAAATACAGAGCTTCTAGAATTTAATTCAGAAAGATCAGTAGTACTTTCATATTAATGAGCTCTGGGGTCAAAATGTGAATGGGTTACTACTTCCGCCTGAAGTGAGCACAGTTTAACGGGGAGGCTTGGCGTTCTTACCACCTTCTAATTCAGGAAACCTAAGTGTGAAACAGTGTCTGATACACTGTAGGAGTTCAATCAATATTTGATAAAGGAATAAATAATAAAAATGATATATTGAATGTCTGTCCTGGGTCAAACATTGACCTAAGTTCTGTAGGTCTGACATCTCTTTTAATGTGCATTTAAGCAGTGTTGGGAAGGCACGCCTCTCATTTAACAGATGAGGGTGAAGAAACTGAACCCCAGGACTTTAGCTGCTCCATGTGCAAGGCCCAGAGACAGTAGTTAGTCTATGGCGCTCAAACTGAATTGGGGTGCCATTTTATTTTATTATTTCATTTCATTTTGAAAAATGAAATGAAATAATAAAATACAGTTCTTACTATGACTAGCTCAGGATGGCCTCAAACTTGCTATTTAGCCTCCTGAGTTCTGAGATTATAGGCATGGGCTACCCCATACAAGTGTGAGGCCCCATATTAAAAGTGTTAGGTTTGGGGAAAAAATGAGATTAGAGAGGGTGAGAGAGTATGAGAGAGAGAGAATGAGAGAGAGAGAGAGAGAGAGAGAGAGAGAGAGAGAGAGAATCAAAGAGAGACAGATGACAATGAATTTGGAGTGGGGTAGGCTGCATTAAACATCCCTGTGAAGTGCCCAGGCTCTGTCCAGTCTCAGGCAGAGATGAGGTTAGAATGCATGGGCCGGATAAGGGGGCCAGATGAGGGTATATTTTTAGTTGATGCTGTTGGAAAGCACGGCAAGCTTCTCCTTGATTACTGTCTTGGGAAATGCCCTTAATTAAAGGGCAGGCAAAAGCCGGAAAAAACTATAGGAGGTGCTATTGGACAAAAGGCAGGAGAGAGGAAGCCCTGTCTCCTCTGCTGATCATTAGTCTCACCTCAAGGTGACCTTAACTGTAGTGCTATTCTGACCTCAAACTAACACCATCTCTGCACAGGAGAATAGGGGCAGAATAGTCTAGAAATTAACCTAATGAAAACTCATATCCGGTGTTCAAATTTCAGCCTCAAATGCCTTGGTTTGACCTCCATATTGTGGGCACAGGCTTGCCCAGATACCAAGGAGCTCTGTAAAATGCACCTATATGGACCACCCTTAGGCATTGTGACTCAGGAGACCTGTAGGGCCTGGGGCTCTGCTTTTCTGCAATCTTGCAGGTGATTCAGATGGGTCTGTGTTCCCTAATTTAAGAAGAGTATAACAATGACTACCTATTGATGAGTAAGAACCTGGTAAGTGGCCTATTTAAACTCAATCTTACTTTGTTTTTCTATATTACTGTCCTAATGTCTGAACATACTGCTAGAATTATTTCCCATGGGAGCAAATGTGATCATTAAAGTTTCAACTAATGTTTCCCACTAAGTATTGATTCTTAGAATCCTTTGACATGTTTGTCTGACATTTAATTTGCCATCAAACTGCCACCATTGATTAAATCCAAGAAAACAGTTTTGACCTTTAAAAACCCTCCTCCATTCCTCTCAGAACCAAACCAACACATTATTGCTCATCCTCAAAGCCAAAACTTAAAAACAAAAACTGTGCTGGTCCCTTTTAGTATTTAGCTATTGAAAAGGAAAAAAGAGAAAAATACAAATAGCTGACATAACACACATTAAACCTTGAATCTAACAATTACCCATCCCTTGGCAAGGGAAATAGTATGAATTGGATTTATTTATGGTTTTTTTTTTTTTTGAGACAGTACCCCCAGGCTGGTCTCAAATTCACTATGCTGCTGAGGATGACCCTGAACTCTTGATCCTTTTGCCTGTACCTACTGAGTGATGAGCTTACAGGTGTGTGTGTGTGTGTGTGTGTGTGTGTGTGTGTGTGGTGAGGCACCTCAAGATTGTCCATGGCTATGCCATATTGTGAGCCCCAGCTGAGCCCAGAAGTTAAAACTTAACTCAAAGTATGGGAATAAAAAAAAGTTTTATTCAACTGAACTAGGACAGGAGTTCTGAGAACATGTCAGTATGTACCTGGTTCCTTAGAAACTAACTCAGTCTGCATGGCTTCTGTACTCTATGCTTGGCTTGCTTTTAGAGAATAGAAATTGTTAGATGATCTTACCACCCCTACCCATGGGAACTTAAACTTTTAACCCCTAAATATGGTTTTTTCCTAGATAAAATGCCTCCCAACTGTAGCTCTTTGCTACATACCCTCAACTGAATGTCTGGTATGTAGTAGTCAGCTGACTAAAGGTTTTCATTGACTTCATTTTGTGTCTGAATGGTCTTCTCTGGTGAAATTACATGGCAGGTATACCCCACACCTGGTTCTTCTAGTGCTGGAGATTAAACCCAGGACTTTGTGCATGCGCTTTACCAGCTGAGCCACACCACCAGCTCCATGAGCCAGTTCCTCCCTCCCTCAGTAAAGACTAAAGGAGCAAAACTACCTGTAGCAGAAACATGAAGTTAGTCATAGCAACCAACCTAGTGACCCACCAGGAAGGGCTGTCTTAGGATCAAGATCCCGACCTAAATAAATGAATGAGACTCAAGAGACGTGAGAGCCAGCTGAATTGGGGCCCCAGGTGCCACCATCTGTAATAAGTGATACGCAGGTTGTGTCTCAGGTCCAATCAGGCTAACTAAATCTAGCCATTTCTCCAAATATTTCACATAAAGTCTCAGCCCAACCCCAAGGGCCTGTGATTTTTGTCATTTGCTTGAATTGTGCATATTTATACACTGCCTCATTCAAAGGGGTGGTGGTGGTGGTGGTGGAATGATTAATTCATCCATGTGGACTGACCCAGCATCTGATATTCCCACCCTAATCAATGTTTGAGTTGCTCAGTCACGGCTAGACATTTGGCTGCCTGAAAAAGTACACCCTGACCATAGCCTTCCCCCTCTCAGAGCACAAGGGTGATATTCAACACACCACTGAACCTTCTCATCTTTTTCTTTTTAGCCCTAAGTGGTACTCTCTGTGTGGGAACCAATCTGAGGTCTCCCTGCAGCCGGATTATCAATGTCTCTCAGTTAGGTCTGAGTGAATCCCAAGCATGTACCTTCCATACTTTTCAGTGTGCTCTCTTTAAACCCAAGGTCCATTCAAGATCTGTTACATCTGCAGATTCCTCTGCTATACTAATCTCTTCTGTGAACAATACCTCTTTTAAAATTCCTGTGACATTGCAATTACTCTGTAGCTCTTGAAGTCTAGATCAGAGCCTCCCACACGCAGGTATCCAGGACATACTGGTGTTTTGTTGTGGGAAAATTTAGTTAAGATGGGTAGCATTCTAAACCAATGGGACCTCCCTGGCCACACCCATGGGGTGGGATATAGTGATGAAAAGGTTTAGGATTTGGCCCTGGGAGTTGAGTCATGCTGTCTATATAATCAGACATTTTGGAATAAAACTCTCTCTGTATTTGGACCTTAACATGCGTCCATGCAGTGTGCTTTCCTGCACGTGTTTTCCACATGGATTGTCCTGGGAATAATTAGGAGCCCCCCACATTTTGTGAACAGAATTAACATATGGGTACCCAGAGTTATACACAAGTACCTATTCATTTTCTGAGTGGGATTAACCATAGTAGTATAAATTGCCTTTAGAAGTGAGCTGACCAGCATGCAGGATCGATAAAACAAACTCATGTGTCAGCCTTACTGGCAAGCCCACTCTTCTGTATCAAAGGACAATACTTCCTGGTTCTGTACTGCCTGGTTCTTTTTACATGATCAAGGCTCCAGACTGCCTAGAAATGCCAAGGATTACTTGTATCTGTCTGGTTTTCTCATGAGTGCCTTGGATTTTGCCTATCATTATTCAGTTAGCACTTAAGAAATTAAAATTAGGTATCCTTAGAATTACTTCATTTTTAAGAAGTTTACTTATTATTTTATGTGTATGAGTTTATTGCCTGCCTGTATGTAAGTGCACCCATGTCGTGCAATCCCCATGGAGGTCAGAAGAGGGGATCAGATCCCGGGAACTGGAGTTGTGGATGGTCATTAGCCACAATGTAGGTAACTGAATCTTGGTCCTCTGCAAGAACAGCCAGTGCTCTTAACTGCTGAACCATCTCCCCAAGTTCAGCAGGTCAGAGTGCTTGATGTACAGTGATGACAACCCGAGTTCGTGAGCCCCACAGTGCAGGCAGGGAGTTGTCATCTGACTTTCACACCTGTGTTCACAATCAATGCATCATATACACAATAGTACTAAAATTTAAATAGATGGACATATCTGCATTACACTAATCGAAGCTCTTACAATGAATTATTCTTGGCTCTTTCATAAACAAATAGTGTGAACAGGGAGTTCATTTTGTCTTTGTAAAAATAAATGAAAATGGGTAAACCAACTCTACAGAATGGCTCAAATCAGACTCTTAGTGTCCTCTACCAGAGAAAATGACTACAACTCCTGACTCCCATACAGAACACACCACGGAATGTCTCCCTGTTTCTTCTGGAGAAAGAAGGTGATATTGGCACCCTAAGGTTATAGAGGGCACCACTGCCCAGTGTAAACTCAGACAGGTGGAGGATGGGATCCCAAACTAAGAGTTAAAAAGGTGGAGGTCCAGCAAGCCCAAGGCCCTAGTCAGCCTGGGGTGTAGGCAGGGCAGCAAGGACCAAAAACAGACCTGATGCTTGGCCAGTTTTATTCGTAGGATAGCCTAACCTTGTTCCCAATTCCAGTCTATTTCAGGACAAAAGACCTCCAAAACAAGGAGATTTTTACCTGTGTCCTGGGCCTACTTTCAGGTTGTGAATCGTGCTGAAAATGAAAACGCTCTGGTATATTCCTGACTGTAGGAAGACGTGGAGGCCAGAGACTGACGTGTGCTGATAAGACAGAAGGGCTGCCCAAGTGCATGGCAGAGTTCTGGCACTCTCCCTAATCCTGTTTCTGGGAATCTTCAGCCCTTTATGAAGAACTGGATGCCAGCAGGTTTACTGTCCTCCAAGTAGTTACATGCAAGATACATTATTGAAGAAAAGGAATCAGCACTCACCTTGTTTCCAAGGGGACCTGCATTTAAGAACTGACACCTTTTCCTTTTTATTGTTAAATTTCTTGGTTAGAATACAAAGTCATGGGTTTCATAATGAAGTATAAATAGGTAGACAGACAATAGAGATAGACAGATGGCAGATGATAGATAGATAGATAGATAGATAGATAGATAGATAGATAGATAGAATAACGTATTCACTTATGGTGAGGTTCTGATGCTGCAGAATAAAGCCATCTTGTAAGTCTGCACTCTCTATTTCCCTTTGTTCCCCCTCTCTGCTTTCTAATGTCTACATTTCAGCATTTCTGCTTCACCTCTCAGGCTTCCAGGCTTTCCAATTGAGCATTTCCCATGGAAACAACAACCAAAAAAGGAAATCTACCAATTAGCATACATTGTGCAGCTGCACCAAACTGACATGCTCACCAACATGTCTGCAGGCAGACCCATGGGCCGGCCCAGTTTTGTCTTGTTTCCTGGCCCACCCCGCCCTGCTCCCAGCTTAGCATTTGCCAACTAGAGACGCCCACCCCTTCCCTTCCTCCGCTTTCAGTGTTCCCAGCCACTGCACAGGCTTTTTTGCTCAAGTACTTAATGAGGTTTTAATTCAGTTTTGAGTCTGGAACCAGGCCAGCCACTGCTAGAGGGTTTGCATTTCCTTTTACCCATCATCTGAGAATACTCATGAAGACAAGTTGAGTCACCACTGGCTTCTGGAGGCTCCAGGGGAGGACCCACAGGGTCTAATTTTATCACAAGTTCTTGCTAGCTCTAGACGATAAAAAAGCTCAACAGGGAGATGAGGAAAACATCCCCAGCCTTTCTACAGAGTGAACACTACTATGAGCATCAGCAGTTTTGGTCTGGTGAGAAGACAGAGAACTATGGTATATGGAATAGTCTGTGGGGCAAAATCACATGGATTCTTTTTTTTTTTACAAACAGATGCCTGCCATCTAATAGTTCTGGAATATTCTTCTCCCCTGTGATTACCAGATGCTGGAAAGGGGTCTGAGGGCTGCTCTTATCCCCCTGGACTTTGGTCTAGATAATAAATAGTAATAATAAATGTTAAGAAGGCTCTCTAAAGCTTAATGTGCCAGGATTTACCTCATAAACGATGCAATTTTTTCTTAAATTTGACAAGCCATTACTAGGGTCTCATGGTCTAGAATTTCAGAGCCTGGGACTGCAGCCAGAAGACAGAGGTTTGAATTATTTTGCCAACTATGTGATCCTTGGAACAAATGATCTTGAGTCCTTTGAAAGAATGACCATAATAATGCTACCTCTAGTAGGTAGACCATGGGGTGGGGAAGAAGTGTCAGAACTGCAGAAAGGACTGCCATTAGGAGTTCTTTCACCCAGTCTCACTGGTTCTCCAATTAAGAAACTTTGTACCTCTTGGAGTGCTCTATTAACATGTGCCTGTTCAGTTGGCAGTGTGCAAAATTACAGTGACACATTTGATGAGCTTTAAAACGTTTTATGAATATGGGCTGGAGAGGTGGCTCAGGAGTTAAGAGCACTTGTTATTCTTCCAGAGGACCTGGGTTCAATTCCCAGCACTGTGTGCATGGTGGCTCTATTGCCCTCTTCCATCCTTTGAGGGTACTATGCACATACCAATAAACATACTGGAAATCAAAACATTTGTACAAATAAAAATAAGTAAATCATTAATTTTTTATGGATGTATATTTTCACATGTAATATATGTTTAAAATTATATGACATTGCTTTTCCATCTAGTGTACCGAAACAGTCCTTCTTGATGAATAGTTATGTGAATTAATGATCATTATATCCAATTTCTTATTGAAAGGATTAAAAAACTGAACCCATGGGCTGGAGAGATGGCCTAGCAGTTAAGAGTGCAGACTGCTCTTGCAGAGGACCCAGGTTCGATCCCCAGCACCCATGTGATGGCTGAGAACCATCTTTAACTCCAGTTCCAGGGGAATCCGACACCCTCTTCTGACCTCCGTGGCTTTGCATGACATGGGTGCACAAACCCCCATGCAGACAGTACATTCATACACACTAAAAAAAAAATAAAATAAAAAAACTGAACCCAAAAGGTCACGTGACTTACTAAGGTCAAGCCTGGCCTTGGTCAACAACAGGACTCTTCTTTTGTCCTCCCATACTGCTTCAGCAATATCTAATGCCATAATATCTAATGTTTCAGTAACATCTCTATTCCATTAGCACTTCTACCAGTAGAAACATGCCTTTGTGCATGTGTACATGTTCACATGTTAGCATGGGTGTGCATGCATTTGGTCTCATGCACACACCTGTGCATGTAAAGGCCAGAGGTTGATACTGACAGGAATTTTCCTCAGTCACTTCTCCCTCTTACTTTTTGAGGCAGGGTCTCTCACTGAATCTGGAACTGACTGATTGGCTATGCTGGCTGGCCCCAAGTCCTAGGGATCTTTCATGTATCTTTAAACAATGTTTTATTTATTATTATTTTGTGTCTATGAGTATATTGCTAGATATGTGTAAGTACACCTGTGTCATGCAATGCCTGAGGAAGTCAGAAGAGGGTGTTAGATTCCCCCAGGAACTGGAGTTATAGAAGGTTATCAACCATATGGGTGATGGAAACTGAACCCAGGTCCTCTGTAAGAGCAACTAGTGCTCTTAACCACTGAGCCACTGAGCAATCTCTCCAGCCCCCATGCAGCTTTTAATGTGGATTCTAATGATCCAAATCAGGTCCTTATGCTTGCTCTGTGAAGCACTTTATGAACTTAGCTATCTCTCTAGTTATCTGATCTATTCCTTTTAAAACCTGGTTTGTTTTAGAAGCTTGGTCTGAAGACATGATCAAAACAGTATTACTTAAATGTTCATGCGGTCAGTCACTCATTTAGTAAGTCTATAATAAGAAGTTCCAGGGTTGGAGAGCTGGCTCACCAGTTAAGGGTATTTGCTGCTCTTGCACAGGACTGAGGTTCAGTTCCCAGCACAAACATGGAGGCTAATAACCATCTGTAAGTACTGTCCCAAAGGATCCAATGCCCCCTTCTGGCTTCTATATGTGCCATATGCATGGGTGCACTTACATACATCCAGGCAAAACACTCACATGTCAAAAAATTTTAAAAAGATAAAACTCCCTAACAAATTGATAATAAAATATAATAATAATAAATATTTTATTTATGGGGCCACCACCCAGGCAAGCAAATGGTCCACTCAATGACCCAAGAGCTGTACTGTGAGAGAGTATGAAAGGAAGATGATCTGAGATCTCTACTGTGAGAGAGTCTGGAAAAAGGAAGATCCTGGAGGGTATATACAGGAGCTAGAGATGGGTTCTACCTATCTTGGAGTGAAAGACTTTTTCTTTGTTGTTGTTCTTTGAGATAGGATTTTGATTTTGAGATCCTCCTGCCTCAGCCTCCTGAGTCCTATAATTAAATTATAGATGTTCACCCCCATGTCTGTCCTGAAAGCCTTTATTTAATTACCGAAGGCACCTGCTATGGCTCCCTGCCTATTCTGCATTCGATCTGCATCTTTGCTGCTGTCTTGTCACTGCACAGGGTCTGACCTAGCAAAGAGCTAAGGTGGGAGTACCACCAGGGTGGTTCCCATCCAACTCAGCACCAGTTCCTTTTCCCAACATAAGAAGAGACTCAGAGAACAGCCCAATTAGGGTCATTCAGTAAAAAACAAAATGGCACTGCTGTTCAACCCAGGATATCCCAAAGACTTTGAGCTATCACACACACACGTACACACACACCATACACACACCACACACACCACACACCATACACACACACACACACACACACACAGACATGCACATGCACACATACGACACACACACCACACACATACCACACACACACCATACACACACACAACACACACCATATACACACACAGACACACACACACACCAGTCTACAGTAACATTAAACATATGATGTAGAAGAATTGAAAAGAGGCTTTGTAAATGAGTCAGAGAGGTACAAAGAAAGATCACAACTAATATTATGATGATTATTATTATTTATTATTATTATTTGGTCTTTCTGAGACAGGGTCTGCCTGTAGCCCTGGCTGTCCTGGAACTCACTCTGTAGACCAGGCTGGCCTTGAACTCACAAAGATCCACCTGCTTTTGCCTCCCAAGTGCTAGGATTAAAGGTATATGCCATCACGCCTGGCCTCATTTATTATTTTTATTTTATGTATATAGTGTATTGCCTGCATATATGTAAGTGCACCCATGTTGTGTAATATCCAAGGAGAAGAAGGCACTGGATCCTCTGGAACTAGAGTTATGGCCTATTGTTAACTAAAATGTGGGTGCTGGGAATCAAACCCGGGTCCTTTGCAAGAGCAGCCAGTGCTCTTAACCAGTGAGGCATCTTTCCAGCCCAACAGTCAGTATTTTTAAATAGCCACATAAATACATCCCACACAAGCAATGGTTCTTCCTATTCATGAATACCAGAGAACACATAGTCAAAAATAGGCATCCTATTTAATCTAGTCATCAAATAAATTACTGTTTTACCTCAAATGTGGTTTTTCAATGTGCCAGACAGATGAAAGGGGTTAGACATCTTCTAAGTGAGTAGTCAACTCCCAATCCCCACGTGGAGACAGATCCCAAACTAGAGCTGCTGTTCTCTTGCCAGGGGTCCTGGGCCTGCTGGTCTACTGCTGGGGTCCCCGGCCTGCTGGCCATTAGAAGCACAAGGATGCCCCCCTAAAATGACATATTGATAGATCAGACCTAGACATCCCCAATAGGAATATTTTAGGTGTGAAGGGTCTGTCAGTAGGCAGACTGGGAGCCTGTATTGTAGACACTGCTAGATGCCAACTGGAGGGCTGATCATGAAAGAAGCTTGGGAACCCTTACACATCCAAGCTCCCAATCTGTCCCTGTTCAATTAAAGATGTTATCCATCATCATGCTGCTAGATCTTATGACTTGAGTCTTTCTCTAGTTAGAGAATAAGAAAGAGATGGCTGTCTGAAATGAGAGAAAAGACTTCTAGCCAGAAGAAAATCAGGAGAGAAGAGTCAAATAATAATGGGAAGGAGCACTGGTTAATGTGAGACGTGAACACCCGGCCAGGCGGCCTCACTGTGATTCAACCCACCAAATGCCAACAGGGCTGCCCCCCAACACTGAGGAGCGGAGGTCAGCAGAACACAATGGCCTCTACTTTCCAGCTCACATATGCTCACTCTGGCAGGAGAGATGAGGTGCTTGAGAACAACAGATGAGATTGAGGAGATGGCTTGCTCAGTGGTTAGCATTGGCTGCCCTTCCAGAGGACCTGGGTTTGGTTCCCAGCACCCACATGGTGGTTAACAACTACCCATAATTCTAGTCCCAGAGGATCTGATGCCCTCTTGTGGCCTCCCTGGATATTGCATGCACAGGTGCGCTTACATGCAGGGAAAACAGTCATACTAATAAAAATAAATCAAAAAACATTTTAGAGAATGACAGAGGTGAGCCATGAAGGTTAAGGAGAGCTTGAGAAGGCTTTAATAAGATGGCATATAGGCTGGACTTAATCAGTGGAGAATGGTGGGTAAAGTTAGGCAAAGAGACATCAGAGAGGAAGCTACAAGCCCTGGGAAATGTCCTCTGGGATAGAGATAGGATGGATTATAAATCCCGGTTTAAAGCAAAGACACTAAGGTTCAGAAAGGCTGACTATTCTTTGTCTTTCACTTTGCTGTGTAAGGTAACGGTAGAGCTGGGGATCAGGATTGGAAAGCCACTGCGGTCACTCTTACATGACTTGGGGACCCTTTACAGCTGTGATGGGACACCCTCCCTCCCATCCCTGCCTCTATCACATGGTAACAGGAACAGTCTATTATCAATGATATCTCAGGCAGCATAAAGATGTCTTTTATTCTTAATCTAGATACTGCTCAAATTCCTCCTTGGAAGCCACAGCTAGGCTGCACGAGAAGTTAAATTCAACTCTTAGATTACAGATTTGAGTCACTGATGGTGAAATCATGGAATCTCATCCATTTAGCTAAGATGGTTGTCTTAGAGTTGGCCACCTATCCTATCCTTCTGGAAAAGGAACAGCTAGGAAACACAATTGTCTTACTTACAGAACTATTTTGAGAGGAGGCGGGGAGGTTTTAGCATAAAACTTCCAGTGTCTTTGGCTGTCTATGCTTTGGTTCTAGTCTTCAGGAGGCCCTTGTGGCAATCTCCAAGGATGGGTGAAAGGAAAGGCTACACCCACCACATAGGCAGGCCTTGAGCTGGGTGGCATAATTTCCCCTTAGTAATAGCTGCTGTGCTGTAATGAATGAGCATTCATAAAACTTGAAGGACTCAAAGAGGAAAGAAAAGTGCTTTTCCATGGTGATGAGTTCATACATGCCCTTCCCATGTCTGTCCACTCATAATGCATGTAAACAGCTAATTCCCTCAGACCTGCAGAAATGGAAGACTCTATTTGAAGAGAAAAAAATTCTGTAAACAGCCTTATATTTCCTCAGAAATCCTTCAAAAGTACAACATAAAGTGAGGTGAGTGGCTGTGGGGACCAACCAGTAAGCTGGATAGAAAGAGCTGTTTCCTTTTAGTTCTGGGTTAACTTTTTTTTTTTGGTATTTTTGAGACAGGGTCTCCCTTTTAGTCCCAGCTGGCCTGGAGCTCTCCATGTAGACCAGGCTGGCCTTGAACTCACAGAGATCTGCCTGCCTCTGTCTCCCGAGTGCTGGGATTAAAGGCCTATGTCACCACGCCCAGCCTGGGTTAATTTTTTCTTTCTCCTCCAAGGAATAAGAAAAAAGGGGAGGAAAAGAAAGAAGCCATCCAAATGCTCTCGAAGATTTTCAAGTTAGTTTCTTTGAAAATAGCACAGAGATGGAAAGGTCTTTAAATTGCCCCATTAACAAGGACTTTGACAGGGGAAAAATACTACTGTCACTATCTCAGTTGTTCTCTTCTCCATTCAGCTCTGCTAAGTGGCATGTGGCCTTTCCTGATGACAGACAATTAGTTCTCAGGCACCAATGAGTCCAGTTCCCTGCCATGGTGACTCACATGCTTCTACGGGGGGGGGGGGGTTCACTGCCTGTTCATGATAACCCCAGCTGGACATGAGGCACAGAACTGGCTCTAAATTCTGTTTTTTTTTTACACCATTAACATGGCCCATGTAAGCCGAGAAGGTAGAAAAGGTCTGGAAGTAGGAACATCACTGTGTCTGTCTTCTCTGAGAATCTCCCTGTCCCCATTTCTGTAGGTAGTTAGTATTTATAAGGGCCATATCAGCTATCATTTTCTGACAGTCTATGTCTTTTGCATATTGTAACATCAATTCTAACCTTCCACAAGAGCTTTATGACGGACCTTATTGCATATACAGAGAAAGTGGGGTGTAGGGAAAGTGACTGATTGGTCTAAAGATACACAGTGGCTGGACAGCACCAAAGCTGGGACCTGGCCCCAAAATTCAACTTTCCTCCTGAGCCACTAAAGCACCACTGGTCCAAATGCCTTGGTAACTCGGGGCTGGCTCTTCTCAACCCCCTGGCCTGGGGTTCTTGAATGTGGATGTGACAAAACTTTCAGGAAAAACAACCGGTTCCCCCAGGGTCACTGTGCTGCCCAGACATGGGGCCATCACTCAACAGGCCTATGATGTAAATGGTATGGTCAGGAGTTAACCAAAGAGAACTGTGCTGCTGCTATTTCTGACCTGAAAAAAAAATCTCTCTCTCTCTCTCTCTCTCTCTCTCTCTCTCTCTCTCTCTCTCTCTCTCTCAAGACTAGATCCACTTATCCACCCAAGTAACACTGTAAGACCCAAGATGAAGGACCAATCATTGATATCCATAGTCAGTCTGACTTATTCTTAAAGATCAGTTTCCAGCAAGTCAAAGGCAGAGCTTCTGACCTTGAGTGGAAAGGGTAAGTTTCCTACTGTCTGTCCCATTCTCCACTTTCAGAGAGTGAAGAGGTTTTTCATAAGTCCTTTTGGGGGTATAGGGGTTGAAATAGGGCCCTACACATAGGCTGATCTCGAACTCACAGCAATCCTCTTCCCTTAGCCTTCCAATTGCTGGGTTTACAGTCATGCATCACTGCGCTCAGCTTTACAAGTCTTTAATACTGTCTCTGTATTTACCTCATGGAATAAGACCAGCCCTCTTCACGCTACAAAAGGCTTAAAATGATATAGAATGAAATGATTACATCTTGACATTACTGAGTTGATATAAAGAGAAGGCACAATGGAGTGATCACAGGGACGTTTATGAATCCTTCCTACCTCAAAAGAGTGCAAAAAATAAGGTTTATTTCCAAACAGTATAATCAGTGAGTCTACTCCCAGCCCACACTCATGTTGTTGACAATAGTCATGGTTGTTTAAATAACTTCAGTTATTTCTAACTGGGAAAATAAGTATAGACTCCTAGGAAAAAAATATAACTTGTAGTAAAAGACCTAATACTACTACTGCTCTTGATTAAAGACGTTTTTCTCTTTTTAGTCCTCTCAAAAACAGACAGGAAGTAGCTACAGGAAATGTTTGGGCTGGGAAGGAGTTGCTTAGTTCCAAACATATGCTGAGCCTCATTTTATGCTTGGTCCCTAATCCACAATAAGGAAAGTTTCTCCATGATTTCCAGATTCTCATTTGTGCTCAGTCTGAAAACGGAAACACAAAGGAGGGATGATGAAGAAAGAGCTAGAACTTCTTCCCTTATTCAAGTCAAAGACACATTCTTAACCTTACCCATAAAAACCTTACCCATAAAAACTCTATCATTGGGGTGTAAAAAAGATGGCCGAAAGTAACGGACACCAGAGAAAGACGGATGATAAAGAGCCAGCTGGGGATGATTCTGAGGAAGCCCATCCTCTCCCAGGTGAAGGTATGGTTTCCTGTGGATTGAAGCAAGCCCTGGATCTCACATTGTTCAGTGCTGGAAAACTAATTCCCTTAAAATGGGATTCAAGCCTGGCATGGTGGCACACGCCTTTAATCCTAGCACTTGGGAGGCAGAGGCAGGTGGATCTTTGTGAGTTCAAGGCCAGCCTGGTCTACAGAGTGAGTTCCAGGACAGCTGGGGCTATAGGGAGACCCTGTCTCGAAAAGACCAAAAAAAAAGGGGGGGGGGATTCAGACTCCAATGTGAACTTAATACAAAATGCGTTAGTTCTTAGAGGTCCCTGCGGTTCTTGCTGAATCTTCACAAACGCTTCTTTCTTTATTTCCATCATTTCATGTGCTGAAAGCTTCCTCTAAAATCCATCAATGCCAACTTTTCATGACTATTAAGAGAATAAGAAGGCACTTTTCTCGAGGGCATAGGTTAAATCACTGGAGTAATAGTGTTTACCAACGATACAACACCAGATGGTCAATGCCAACAGATAATTATATACACACAGCCCGGAGCAAAGATGCCCTGTGCTACCCTGTGCTAATAACATTCCAGTCCACAGCAGTCTGCACCCAGTGACATGGCAGTAACAGATCTGATCTGCCTTCTCTGGACCCCGGACACCTTTGTTCTTTCTAATTCCAAAGAGGCCCCAAAGAATGCCTAAAAACAAAGTCCAAATGTAGGTATTAACTGAATAGCAATACACTTTTTTTTTTTTTTTTGGTCTTTTGAGACCCTGTAGCCCCAGCTGTACTTGAACTTGCTCTGTAGACCAGGCTGACCTTGAACTCACAAAGATCCGCCTGCCTCTGCCTCCCAAGTGCTAGGATTAAAGGCATGGGCCACCATGCCTGGCACGATACACTTTTTTAACTAAGTCCTGAATACTCTTGAAGGAAGATCACCTCTCTGCAATATTTTATCAAGAATTGATTCACTTTCTTCAGTCCTGATTA
The DNA here is from genome assembly GCA_009823505.1 of Rhizomys pruinosus. Taxonomy (NCBI): domain Eukaryota; kingdom Metazoa; phylum Chordata; class Mammalia; order Rodentia; family Spalacidae; genus Rhizomys; species Rhizomys pruinosus. The sequence continues at coordinate 1,292,600 of VZQC01013236.1, read as the reverse complement.
TAGAAGATTCTTTTTTTTTTTTTGGTCTTTTCAAGACAGGGTCTCCCTTTAGTCCCAGCTGTCCTGGAACTTGCTCTGTAGACCAGGCTGGCTTTGAACTCACAAAGATCCCCGTTCCTCTGCCTCCCGAGTGCTAGGATTAAAGGCATGTGCCACCATGCCCAGCGTAGAAGATTCTTAACGGTAGTGAAAGAACCCTTGGAAAGGGCACACATGTCTACTCACATCGCTGCTCACATCTCCATGCTAAAACTTGCTACTATTACCTTGGGCAGTTAACTTCATCTCTATGACCTTGGGCAGGTTACTTCATCTCTATGACCTTGGGCAGGTTACTTCATCTCTATGACCTTGGGCAGGTTACTTCATCTCTATGACCTTGGGCAGGTTACTTCATCTCTATGACCTTGGGCAGGTTACTTCATCTCTATGACCTTGGGCAGGTTACTTCATCTCTATGACCTTGGGCAGGTTACTTCATCTCTATGACCTTGGGCAGGTTACTTCATCTCTATGACCTTGGGCAGGTTACTTCATCTCTATGACCTTGGGCAGGTTACTTCATCTCTATGACCTTGGGCAGGTTACTTCATCTCTATGACCTTGGGCAGGTTACTTCATCTCTATGACCTTGGGCAGGTTACTTCATCTCTATGACCTTGGGCAGGTTACTTCATCTCTATGACCTTGGGCAGGTTACTTCATCTCTATGACCTTGGGCAGGTTACTTCATCTCTATGACCTTGGGCAGGTTACTTCATCTCTATGACCTTGGGCAGGTTACTTCATCTCTATGACCTTGGGCAGGTTACTTCATCTCTATGACCTTGGGCAGGTTACTTCATCTCTATGACCTTGGGCAGGTTACTTCATCTCTATGACCTTGGGCAGGTTACTTCATCTCTATGACCTTGGGCAGGTTACTTCATCTCTATGACCTTGGGCAGGTTACTTCATCTCTCTGGCCTCAGGAATAGAAGCCATCCTACTTCACAGGGCTACTGGGAGAACTGGTGAGGTCTCCTTCATAAGGAGCCTGGCCCCACGAGTGCTCAGTGCGGTGGGGTAGTTACAGTAGCTGCGTCGATGTAGTACCCCACTCCCTAACTTCTTGCATAAATGAACTCTTCAAACACCAAAATAAATATTTTCATAAAACTTCATTGGATTGGACTAGCGAGATGGCTCAGTGGGTCAAGGCACTGGCCATCAAGCACACCTGATGACTTGAATAAGATCCCTGGGGTCCACCTGGAGAAGAAGAGTACTGACTCCCAAAAGTTATCCTCTGACCAGCATAAAAGTGCATGCCTGTACACATACCCATTCACAATAAATAAGTAAATAAATGTAAAAGTAGAATAAAACAAACTTCCACAGACCCTAGTTCTCTGCCCCTCTCTCAGCAATGCCAACCATCCCTGGCACACTCTGCACATTCTTCTCCCATCCACCAGCACTTACCTTTAAATGGCTGCATCAGTCAGAGTCCTGGAACAAAACCAGCACTAGCTCCTTCCTGCCTCAGGCTTACCTGTGGCTTTCCTTGGTTCATTTCCACTGAGCACTAGTTTTGTGCCTCACTAGGAAATCACCAAGTTCCAAGCTGCCTTTACTTCTCCAATCAACACATTGGTGGTCATCTCTGAATTTGTCACCCCCAAATCACATAAGTCCCACATCATTGAAAACCTCCCCCATTCAGCCCCACGATAGCTCCCATGTGTATCCACTGCTTGCTGTATTTATGGCAACCCACAGTTTTCAAACACTTCTCTTATTCTGTTTTAACTCCAACTGTTTTAACCTCCATATGACATGAGAGAAACTACATGGCTAAGTTAGATTTGCATTATTAAGAGATTTCCACTACCTCTTACTAATCCACATGATTATCAGGACTGCCGTAGCTCCTATGAGAGAAAGAGTGGTAAGAGCTAGCATTTAGTAACTTCTTCCAAGTTGCAAAGTGCAAGGAGATTTGTGTGATATATTTCCTTCATCATGGCCCCTTCCCTATCATCCAGAAGCAATTACAGGAAGGTTTGGAATTGCTTTTATGGCGAAAACTCATTAGGGGATGGCTATGAATCTTATCAGGAAGGTTAGGGATGGCTAGTCATTTTTCTCCACTCTCAGGGACTGTGATCAATAATTCCTTTATTGCTGTCCAATTGCCCCACTGAGACCTCCTCCCTCCCCAGTCAGCCCTCATCTGGCTGCCCTCAGAATCCCATTTCCATCTTGTTTCTTGGCTCCCGCTCTGTGCCCACAGCTGCAGCTGGTGACCTGTGTTTTGCTGTTGTTTGCATTCCAAACAAGTTAATAAAAGCAACAGGCTCAATAATAAATTGGAAATTTGTGTTTAAAACAACAATGACAAAGGCCTTTCATTAACCCACAACATGACAAGAAAAAAAAAAAAGAAAGAAAGAACCTCAATAATGCCACTGCTGGGAATTCACTGGCACACAGCGCCCATCCCTGTCTTACTTGGGATTTTTACAAATGTTATCCTCTCATTCCAACCTAGCATAAACAACATCTTTGGGTAGGAAAAGTAGGTCAAGACAGAGACAAAAGAAAAGTGCTGATTTGCATACAGTTATAATTAATGTCAGGCAACCATTCATCCATCTGTTTAGTACATACATACTAAGTACTGACAACAGTTGGGCTTAGCCCATTGGGCTGTAGTGGGGTACTGACCCACAATCAATTCCTTTCTACTAATTAACCTACCATAGTGTGGTAGGGAAAGCCTGAGGTCTGTCCCACAACATGGTGCCGCCAACCTACAGAGTCCCCCTGGATTTGTTGTTGCATCTGAAAAGTAGGTGGGGATTATAGGATAGAAATTTGGACTGCCTGGGGCAAGAGCCTCTTTTCATGCTTTGACACTCAGGGGTAGCTGTGGGGTCCTCTGGTCTTGCTCTGTGTCCCTATGTGTGTCAGAGAAAGCATTGCACCAATACTGTACACTGAAATGCATGGTAAGGGTTGTTGGAACCAGAACCACATATAAGTCCCTGAATTCTACTAGGTCTTGGTTTCCTGTATTTAAACTGGAGTACTGACACGTTTTTGTGGGATTGATGCTTCATTTGGCTAGAGCATCAGAGAGGGGTGTCTGACCTTTTTACCCCGATCACCTGTGAAAGGCCCAGGCTAGGCCAACCCCCCACTCACTTGCCAAAGTGAGAAATCAAGCCTTACAATTCTGCTTTGAAGTTCTGGGCAAAAATGTCACATTCTCAAACTATGTCAGAGCCCATCTTGGTTTCACTAGCCTGGTATAGACTCTACCGGCTTGTGCCTTCCATAGACACTGAAATTCCCGTGTACCTCCCAAACCCCCATTCTCACCCCAAAAGCCTGCCAAATGCCAGTATATAAAACCTCAGACTCCTGCAAATAAACGAGTTCTGGTCTGTCATGGCCAGCTCCCAGGTTAGTGACCTGCTGAGTTTACCAGCCTTTCCTGTCCTTCCTTTCTCCCCTCCCCAGCATGCAGCTCTGTGGCTTGGGATGCTAGCGGCTGGTCTTGCAAGAGAGAAATGGCTTTATGCTAAACAGGGAAGCTGGCGCTTGTGTGTCTCCCCGACATGGGGAACCCCACTGCCTCACAACCTTTAATCCCAGCAGTTGAGAGGCAGAGGCAGGCAGATCTCTTTGAGATCAAGGCCAGCCTGGGAAACCAGTTGCAGGCCAGCTGGGGCTACTGGGAGACCCTATTTCAAAATTACCAAAACCAAACCAAATGGCAGTACTGGCAATTGTAATCTACACTGCTAATCTGAGATTGAAATGAGGTAACTTACAGGAACCCTGTTGGAAATCACTGTACAGACAGACCTGAGTTATCACTAACATCCCTGAGATTTAACAGCCATTTTCAGAATCAAAACTCAATATATTGTCCTCCAAAGCATCTCTATCAGATTCATGCTTTTACTGTTAAATTGGTACCTAATGGCTCCTATTGTTGTCCATACCACTTCATTTTCAGTTTACCATTTTAGAGTATTTCAGTTTTTTGTTACTTGTTTTCTAAGAGAATGAGATCTAGAAATTTCCTGCCTCCATCTATTTAGGCTTCTTAGACCATAAGCAAATGTATTATATATCAGCCAAATTCTGTTTTCTTTTTTTCAAGAGAGAAGGTTGAAGAAATTTAGCACATAAGAAACTGAGGCTGAAGAACAAAGCAGTCTGGGCCAGAGGCCAGATCTTCCCTAGAAGCCAGGTCTGCCTCTGTCTGGTGGGGATCATCCCCTGCTGCCTTGCATGAGATGCTGGGATGAGAGGGAGGAAGGGAAGTCAGTTTTCAGAAGGGAAGAGCAAGGGAGGAAGGTGCGGGGCATCAGCCTGACAGGGCCAGAGGTCTGTCCAAAATGAAAACCCTTCCACTACCTCTTAAGCTCTCTCCATCAAATGTACTACTGGGAGGAAACTGTCAATAAACGCAGTGCTGTGCATTTCTCTGGCAGCCACTCTGTGTGGAAGGGAACTGCTGTTGTTGCATATGCTGATGTGGGGAGTGAAGCATGGAGAGGTCCTAAAGGAGGCTGCATGCATGAGCCTGACAGGATGGCTGCAGGATTTCACAAAGCGCGTTATCTTTGTACAGATGGACACTCTGCCCTGCATACCAAGAGATTTTCATTTACTTTCATCACCCATTTTTGGTCTTTAGCATTACTACCAGAAATTTCCAAGGAAGGACAGAAACATACACTAAATCACATTCTCAGCCACTGCTTCCATTGTTACAAACCTCCAATGGCTCTCTAGCCGCTCTGGACTAAGTCTAAGCTCCTTAGCTCGAACACAAACTGTTTCCTCAGCTAAGAAGGTCCTAGAAAAAGCAAAATGTGAAAAAAAGAGAGATTATCATTCTCAAGTAGTTAACAACTGTTCAACCAAGCCCTGAGTCAGTGAAAGAACACAGCACAGGAGGACATGGAGGACACAGCCCTCCCCAAGCAGCTCGTGCTGTCTGTCTCATAATCCAGGGCTGGAGAGATGGCTCAGTGGTTAAAAACTGGCTGCTCTTGTAGAGGGCCTGGGTTCGATCCTAGCACCCACATGGTGACTAACAATCATCTGTTGACTCTAGTTCCTGGGGATCTGACACCTTCTTTTGGCCTCCTTGAGCACTGCACTAGCGGATCTGGGGAAGAGGCAGCAGCAGTAAGCCTGGTCTCACAGCATGGCTGAGTCACTAGGCCCAGAGGCTTGACCCCACGAGCACTTCACCATCTGGTTGAAGACCTGTTTGTTTACTCAGGAAAACCCTTGTTGGCAAAGTTCAGGAACTCAGCTGGGCAGGGTGCTGGGCATAGCCAAATGATCAACTTCACTCTTCCAACACTTCCCTCTGACTCTCGTGGCCATCTGTATTGACCAAATTAAGTACAAGTTGTCAAATCTCCCTTCTTACTGTAGAGACTACCTCTGTGTCTGTTTACAAATAGATGAAGTTGCTAACAGCACACTGGAAAAGGACCAAAACCAAATCACTCAGTTGGTCCAAAAATGCGTCAACCTAACATCCACTTGGAAGAAATTCTCTCTGCTTGGGTGGCACCGTAGTAATGACACAAACAGTATTTTGTTTTGACTTTTTTTTATTAATTTTTATTTATTTCTGTATGTGTATGAATGTACTGTCTGCATGCAAGTCTGTGCACCCGTGTCGTGCAATGCCGTGGAGGTCAGAAGTGGGTGTCAGATTCCCCTGGAGCTGGAGTTCTCCTAGAATTGGAGTTTCAGACGGTTCTCAGCCACCATATATGAGTCCTTTGAAGACAAGATAATGAACTGTATCCAAGTTCCAACCTGAAGATTGTGGTCAGAAATTGTGTTTTCTTTTTTCAAGGTGTTTGTTTGTTTGTTTTGTATAAGTGTATTTTTAAATATATTTTATTTATTTTATGTGTATGCATGTATCTGCCTGCATGTATGCTGTGTACCCGAATCATGCAATCCCCATGGAGGACAGAAGAAGGCATCAGATCTCCTAGAACTGAAGTTATGGACACTTGTTAGCTGCTATGTGGGTGCTGAGATTCAAACCCCGATCTTCTCCAAGAACAGCTGGGCCATCTCTCCAGCCTAAGAAAGGTTTATTTCGTGTGTGTCTTTTTGTATAAGCGTATTGCCTGCATGTATGTAAGTACACCTGTGCCTGAGGACAGCAGAAGCAGGTATCAGATTCCCTGGAACTGGAGTTATGGATGGTTGCTAGCTACCATGTGAGTGCTGAGAATCAAACCCAGGTCTGCAAGAGCTGTCAGTGTTCTTAACTGCTAAGCCATCTCTCCAGCCCCTCAAGTTCTTTCTTTTTTAATTGAGAAATTATGGGGTATTTGTTTTTGAGACAGATCTTTTTTTTTTTTTGAGACAGGGTCCCCCTGTAGCCCCAGCCATCCTGGAACTCACTATGTAGACCAGACTGGCCTTGAACTCACAGAGATCCACCTGCCTCTGCCTCCCGAATGCCGGGATTAAAGGTGTGTGCCACCATGCCCAGAGACAAGATCTTATTCTGTAGCCCAGGATGGTCTGGAAATAACTGTATGGCTCAGGTTAATACAAAACTCACAGCAATCCTGCCTCAGCCTCCTGAGTACTAAGATCATGGTAATGAGCCTCGTGCTGGGCTACTTATTTTTGTTGAAAAAGTATGTGCTGGAGGTTGTCTTGTCAGTTTATATGTGGGGAAGGGGTGATTATTTGCCTGTGTGGTGTTGTTTTACTGGTCATCATATAAGCAATAGTAGGAGGATTTGGGAGAGCAGAGCATCCCTGCAATGCGCTGCCCACAGGTACCATAGCTCAAAGCTCAGCGGTCCCTAAGCAAAGGGGAAGGGAATCTGAATTCTCCATTCTGTCCTTGACAGAAGGCCAACAGAAGGGATGGGGGCGGGGTGATACAGAGAGGGAAGAGACAGTCTGACATATGTAGGGAGCATCTTCTTAAGGACCTGTGTTAGCCGCCAACATCAGGCATGTAACACTCCACTGTGTGTGTGTGTGTGTGTGTGTGTGTGTGTGTGTGTGTGTGGTCTCCCGGGGCCAATTTCCAACTGGTCATTACAAATAACCCCTGAGTATCTCTAGGCCTGAGTTCTACTTGCCTTTGATTTACTGTTGGGTAAGAGATTGTGGTGGACAACTGACATTCACAGATACAGAAAAACACCACTGTCTTTGAACAAAGGTGTGCTAAGACTGCACACCTCTGCATGACTAACTTCAGTGAGCAATTCTTGTCAAATTAAATGTGGTCCCTGAATATCTTAGAAACAGTTTCCTACAGGGAAGATGACATGGCCTTGGCATACCGACACCCCCTCCCAGGCTCTCCTGTGAGAACTCTGGTCAGGCAAGCAGCACAGCCTGTTGCTAGGTAACTAAGTACAGCTAACATGTTGCCTCATGTTTGTAAATGGCAAGGAAGGAAAGACAAATCTGTGCAGAAAGATTCAGCAAACACAGTTCTAAAGCAAATATGAGGTACCTCAGCAAATCCTTGGCCGTAGTCTGGTCAGAATTTACAGAACCAGACGCCAGACATATCCACAGTGCAATTTCCGGACTGCATTTTGTTTTCTTACATTCACTCCTGGGACCCTAGACAAGCTTTCCTCTCAGATTTCAGACCGCCTTGGTTTCCTTGTGGTTCCCTGATGGAACTATGTTACTGCTTCCTGTTCTAGCAAGATCAGCAAGTGAGTGGTTTAGAAGTCCCATGGAGGCCCCTACCTCCAAGAACATAACTGTATGATGGACACTTGCCTCACTCAGAACCCTAGTTCTACACCAATGTACAGTTAAAAAATTTTTTTTAAAGTTGGTTGGTGTGTAAGGAATGCTAGAAAAAGGACATGGGATTTTCTAAATGCTTTCTGTTCCTTTTTTAAAAAATAATATTATTGGGCTGGAGAGATGGCCTAGTGGTTAAGAGCGCCAACTGCTCTTACAGAGGACCTGGGTTCGATCCCCAGCACCCACATGGCGGCCAAGAACCGTCTGAAACTCCAATTCCAGGAGAACTCCAGTTCCAGAGGAATCTGACACCCTCTTCTGACCTCCGCAGCATTGCACGACATGGGTGCACAAACTTGCATGCAGACAGTACATTCATACACATACAGAAATAAATAAAATTAATGAAAAAAATTTTAAAAATAAATAATATTATTATTTATGTGTATGGGTGTGTATTTATATAAACTTCGGTGCCCCATGTGTGTGCAGATGCCCACAGAGGCCACGGAAAGCAGGCAACCTGGAACTTGAATCACAAACCCAGGTCCTCTGCAAGAGCAATAAGTACTCTTAACTCCTGAGCCATCTTTCCACCCCCCCCCCATGCTTTCTTTATTCTACAAGTTTCTCTTCATCAACCTGCTGTTGGCCAACACAAGGCTCAAGGGAAAGGAATGGCAGAAACAGAGTCAGAGTCCTGGGTTTGTAGAAGGAAATCTTGTTCCCAGAAGCCTATTGCATCAGTAGCTCCACTCCCTGAGGATAAACAGCTAGTGTTTGTGTTCACAGAACAGGCCCAGTGCTTGGATAAGTCACACACACACACACACTTTGTCCTGATTTGTACCTTTGAAAGAGCAGCCATCTAGGACCCTGAAATGGTACAAGAACATTTCACAGAAGACCTGGAGAAATCTGTACTTTAATTAATTAATACCATTTTACTAATGCTAATTTCTTCATTTTGATAAAAAGTAGCACAGGTGAGTTGGTTATGACAGTGGGCAAAGGAGGTGAATGGACCCAAGAACTCTGTATCATCTTTGCAACTCTTCTGGAAGTCTAAAATTACAAATAAAACTTTTAAAAAGACCCCCCCCCACTGTCAAATGTGACTATACAGTCATGTCCTAGGAGTTACATACTATGTAACAAACAATCACACACACGCGTACACACACACACACACACACACACACCCACACCCCACACACACACCCACACGCACACAAATACCCACTCAAAACAAAGGATCTGTGAAAACCACAGAGACCAAACTCGGCCCCTTTTAGCACTGCTGGTTAGATAACATTCATCTCAGCTCCATACATAAGATGTTTCTCTTAAACTCTTTACAAATTTCTAAAAATTTGTACATTCCTATTGTGGACAATTAAGATACCATAGATGGGGGCTGGAGAGATGCCTCAGCTGTTTAGACCACTGGCTGTTCTTGCAGAGGACCCAGGTTTTGTTCCCAGCAACCACGTCAAACAGCCACCTGTGATTCCAGTTCAGGGGAACTTGTGCCCTCTTTCGATCTCTGTGGGTCTGGACACATGTGGTGTACTTACAGACATGCAGGAAAAACACTCATACACGTAAAGTTAACTTTTTTAATTAAAAAGATGCTCCAGATGAAGGAACAGACACGTAAGTGTGCGGTGACCTGACCCTGGACAGTCACTGTCCATCTCTGACTGGGTTTCATTCCATCACTTTTCCAGCAGGCAGTTTTCACATAGTGGATGGCAAACTGGAAACAGTTTTGAATCCTGTTTTCTTCACTTGATGTTCTATGGTAAATGATGTCCCTGCACTAATCCAGAGCTTTGTTTATAGCTGCCTGCTCACACTTCACCTACTGATGCCAACTGCTACACAGCTAGGACGGGCTGAAGTTACAGTGCCAAAACATTACCACACAGATGGGTAAAGGAACAATGTTTCCTGTGTCTACTTCTCTCTGGGCTGAGGTTATCTGTCACTGGCAACCAGGCAGAACAGGTCATTGCACAAGGCTTGAGGCTATGTCAGCTAATAGCCACTTGATGATACTTACAATAAAATGCAAGTCATCACCAGAGAAAAGGTTCAACCACGAGAGGAAAAACTGCAAACTGTTTTGTGTAATAATGGTGCCAAAGTATTAAATGGATTTTGCATCAGTAACTAGTACATAATAAAACAAAAAAGAGGCACAGAGACCTAGATGACAGTGGCTGCTGCCCTCCACGAGCCAGTCTCCTCACATCGAACGCCAATTCAGTGCTTTGTCAGAACTGAGTATGAATGGATTTCAGCCCGATTTAAAAAAAATAGATCATGCCAGGCATGGTGGCCTTTAATCCCAGCACTCGGGAGCCAGAGGCAGCTGGATTTCTGTGAGTTCAAGGCCAGCCTGGTCTATATAGTGAGTTCCAGGATGGCTGGGGCTACAGGAAGAGCCTGTCTCAATCTCTCTCTCTCTCTCTCTCTCACACACACACACACACACACACACACACATGCACACACACAGGGCCTGATCCTGAAATAAATGTTATAAACTTAATCCTTGCTAGGTGTAAGTGGTTACAATATTTAAGAAGAAAAACTAAATGCAGAGGGTCAGCTTTGAGGGATAAATTCTAGTTCTTGAATCACATCTTATTTCCTCCCTTCTTGTTCTTCAGTGTTCCCGGAACCATAAAGAGAAAGGCATCCTCTTTCGCTCCCATCTCCCGCCCTCCGAACTCCATTTGCTGTTCTAAGTCATCGTCCCACTGTCTCCATGGGTCTGAATGGAATCCAGAGGACAGAGCAAAGCAGAGGATGACAGAGGATGACAGAAGACAGAGGACAGAGGCAGCTCCACTGTGCAAACAGACATAGTCTATCTAGAGGGCTCCCTGAAGACCAACCTGGCTGGAAAATCAAGTTCTCCAATCTTAGGAGTCTGGACTACAGAGTCACTAATGAGCTAACAACCTTTCCAACAAAGCCAACAAATTACCAATCACTTCCTGAAAAATCCAGGGCTCGCCAGATAGATGCTAAGAGTACACAGCAAAAACAAATTACTATTTTGGAAAAAGGGAAATCTGGGACTTTGCTCACCACCCGTCCTGGGTCTCAGCAGCTTCCCTAATGTATTTTTTCCAAATGAAAATAAATAAGTTGGTTAGAAACAGAGCATTTCTTTCCAGGTTATTCTGAACAAGCAGTGATGGTCAGGACTTCGGCAGTGGTCTGATACTCTCAACCTTGTAGGTTTATAAAAGAGAGAGCAGAAGAATATACTGGAATTTCCACAGGAGTGTTAAACCCAAAGACAAAGTGTCTTTAATGAGCATCTACTATGAGCCAGACACTGTGCTTGATGCTGGTGGAAACAGGAGTTAGTAAGACACAATCTCTGTCTCAGTAAGGGATAAAGCAATAATCAGAAAATTTGGTGCGGGAACCTCTAAGAATGTTTGACAAGAGCCTAAATGAATCAAGTGTCAGAGCAGGTGGGCCCTGGGGATAGAGAGTTCTTTAGATAAGCAAGGGGAGGACCCTCAAGGAGAAGACTGCTCTAGACAGGTCTAGATGCTCCCATTTGTTGACTGACAGATGGGTAGACCAAGCCTCTTGACTCTACCTTGGAGCAGCTGCTCTTTAGAAACTCCTTGGACATAGCTCACACTCAAGGGGGTTATTTCAAAGATCTTAAAGGAGCAAGGTGTCTTCCCCCCCAACCCATAGCCACAAATATTCTTGTTTCTTTCTCTGCCTCAGTGTCTCATGGGTGTGGCCAGTGCATCCCAGTTAGTTTGAAGGACCAGTGATACATAAGACATCAGACTAGAAGAGTCAGCTGGCAGGCAGAGACATGTGGTGAGCTTGTTCCACATGCAGATTCTTGGATCCCACACTGCGACACGAGACTCAGCATCCTTACATTCCTAATGGGCCATCTTGCCCTATCATGTGATCCTAATGAATGCTTTAGCTATCCTGGTCTTTCTGCTATTGATTTTAAAAAAGATTCAAAACTATCAGGGTAACATCCAGGGCATGAGGCTAACACCTTAGACATCATTATCGAAGACCTCCCTGTGCATGCCCTTCTGCAGGTCCCAGCTGCTTTCCATGCACATAGTGGTTGGAGGACTATCCTCAAGTCTTCAAGAGACAGAAGGGAGAGAGAATTTTAAGGATTGCTATGCAGCTTTAAAATGAAACAGAAAATTCCTTGGGGATAAAGTTCCCTAAACTAGGTGGTTTTATGAAATAAGTATTTGATGAAAGAATCCCATCTTTTAAATCTCTATATTCCTCATAACTACTATACAGTTTATACTGAATGAATATGGATTCTTTTCTACAAATGGGGTTAACACCTTTATAACCACTTGCTCTTTTAGTTAGGAAACTTAACCATTGCCCTGATTTGGGTAATCGTCTCTTCTCTGTGTCTTAACCGCTACTCTGCAGACTCCACTGGAGTCTCACGCTAACTCTTCATGTGGGCAGATAAGGCTTTGTGTCCAGTCTGAGTCTGTCAGAGAAGAGTAGCTGGATCCTCCTCTGGTGCATTCTGTAGTTTTCAGGTCTCCCAAGAGGAAGACACCAACGCCAGTCCATGAAGTGGTCACCAGTTTTCCTCCCACTTGCCACCGGTACACCCCACTAGTGTTCTGCCTGGCAGGAGGAAAGACCAGGCCAGGATGGACAACTGGATGGTCAACAGGACCTGGAAGTTAGGGCTGGACCCAGAAGGATGGGTACAGCCAACAGTATCCTCTGCCAGCCCTGCCTCAGCCTTCTGGGCCTTGCCAAGGGCCTGCCCATCTTCCCCAGCCACGTCTCTCTCCTTTCAAAAATCACTGAAAAAGACTCATTCTGGAAGTCATATTACCTGAAGACAGACCACTGTAGCACAGAAAATAAGGCACTAATGTGCTTCTAGATGTTAGCCCACTGATAAAGCCAGGCTTTCCTAACACAGGTTCATCAAGAAGATGCTGGCAGCTTGGGGTAGGTGGGCTGGATAGAGGTGAGATAGGGTCTCATACTGAATGTGGTAGCTCAGGCTGGCTTGGAACTTTTAGCAATCCTCAGGCCTCTTGCTTCAGCCTCCCAAGTGTTGGGCTTGGGATCATAGGTGTGCACAACCACACCAATAGAAGTTCTTTATTAAAGATCTTTGCAAGGGTATTTGAGGTTTTGAAACTGAACAATGAGCTCTGAAGGAAGACCTCCAGCATCTCAGCCCATCTCTGTCACTCACTGTGACCTTGGACCTGCTACTGAGCTAAGGAGTCCCTCAAGCTCCTCCCAATCATCTAGACCACACCTTTTTTTTTTTTGGTCTTTTCGAGACAGGGTCTCTCTCTAGCCCCAGCTATCCTGGAACTCACTCTGTAGACCAGGCTGGCCTTGAACTCACAAAGATCCGCCTGCCTCTGCCTCCCAAGTGCTAGGATTAAAGGCGTGTGCCACCATGCCTGGCTGAGACCACATATTTTTTAAGCATTCAATAAAAGCTACTTAAGCTTTGTATTGGCTCTCAGCAAAAAATAAAGATGGGGCTGAGGAGGGTACAGCTCAGAGGACTTGATTACTGTGCCCAGGAGACAAGAGACCAGGAACAATAAACTCAGTGTGGTGGCATTTGCCTGTCATCAAGATGTGGAGGCAGGAGGATCAGAGTTCAAGGTCATCTTCGTCTACACTGCAAGTTCCAGGCAAGTCTAGGCTACATGAGACCCTGTCTTTAAAAAAAAAAAAAAATCGCTGGGTGTGGTGGCGCATGCCTTTAATCCTAGCACTCGGGAGGCAGAGGCAGGCAGATCTCTGTGAGTTCAAGGCCAGCCTCGTCTACATAGCGAGCTCCAGGCCAGTTGGGACTANGACACATGAACTACATTTATGTCTGCCTTCAATATAACACAATGGTACTCGTGTTAAAAAAGTTAACAAAATGGCATATATTCTTTTCTCTGACATGATCACTTTCAACCTATGTAAAAAATCCAGCAAACTGGCTGAGGATGGTGGTGCACACCTATGGTCCCAGCACTAAGAGGCTGAGATGGGCAGGAAGGCTGGGAACTATAGGCCAGCCTGGGCTCAATAGCCAGATGAAACAAAAACAAAGAAGACACAAGTGCTCCTCAAGCAGGCTGCTTCACAGAACAAAGGGAAATAAACCTACACACAAATGCCGCTGGTTCTGTCTGAGAAAGACAAGGCCTCTTCCCCTGAATATGATTCCCCCATAAATCCCGGGGAAGATGGCCTGCTTGAAATGATTTTCAGATTTAATGAAGAAAGCAATCTACTTCAAATTAGATGAGCTGGGTGACTGTGAGTCCCAGCCCTGGAGCACTGTTGAGATTCCTGATTCTAGAATCATGCTGGGCTGAAATAAATTGATTTAAATGAGCTAATGAAAAATTCCCTTTCCCTCCTCCCAACTGGCACAATAAGGCTTCAACAGCTCAACTCAAAGTACTAGTTTCTTATAGAAGAGACTCTGAGAAAGAAGAGCATGAATTTAATGTAGGTAGCTCCCTCTCCGTAAGGCCTATATCTCCATCCATCTTCAGGGCTCCTGAGGATTCTTCTCCAACAGCCTTACACTTCTGGGTCTCACGAGGCTCCTGAATGCAGATAAATGAATGTGGCTGGCAGGTCATTACTGGACCTATATGGAACAGTACCTCAGGCTTCATGCATAATAAATTGATGACATTTCTGAAACAATGGATAATCCAAGATCTAGAATAGGACCCTCTTCAGGGAGTACCAGACATCTCCTAATTAGTGAGTGACTCTATAGGATCATTCAATTTCCCACCGCCTCTGCCTGCTATGCTCAGGAAATCCAATGGTACTCCCCTTCTCCCAGAGGAGAAGCCTGGAGTCTGAATGGGACATTGTCAGGTGGCAGGGGGTCACTTCTGAGTTGTGCAACATTTCCCTTCAAAATCTTGCTGATTACACAAACACTGAATAATTACACTGATTCCCGTATTATGCTCCATCAGAATGACAACACATTAGCAGGACACTTTGCTAATGAAAAACAGCAAGCTTTTAAGATCACTATCCATCAAGAGAGAAAAGAACTCATTCAGTCATGACAGGTGCATAACAATGGAAGCAGGGTGTTTTTTTAATATGTGGGCTACTGCCAAAGATTAAAATCATTCTGTGTTTAATATCTTTCCCTTTCTTTGTGTTCCTCTGAGATTTAGTATTTTCTTTCAGCAAAGAAATAGGAAGGTTGATGCAAGAGAGCCCAAATCCCTGAGAGGCTCTGTCTATAATTTCATACTGGGTTGGTAAACACTTCCCACTGGGGTTACTAGGACTTCTTTTAGAGGTCAATGTCAGCCCTGTAAAAGACCAGGGGTAAGTCTGCACAGAAATTATTCTCAAAACATACTAATAAATTGAACTGAGAAGGGAGTGTGTGCCAGTGTCCTCCACAGCTGTACAGAGAGTGACATTCACCAAAACAGAGTATAATTCACAGTCAGTGCCAGAGATAGGCAGGGACAGGCCCTCCGGCACTATACACAAGCAGCAACAGTCTCCTAAAGCTCCAATGGCCAAGAGAAAAGAAGGATCTGTGTCCTACCCAGAAGAAGGGATGCATTCTAGCACCTCTCCCATGTTGCCTCCTTAGGGCCCAGACCACCCCTCAGAGCATCGCAGGGGTAATGCTTTCCCAAGCCTTGAAACCCTTAGTATGGCTGTGAAAGACCCAAGCCTAACACTTGGTGTAGCAGAACTGCTTACCCAGGAGCCTCTGCTACAAGAACTCTGCTTAGAATCTAGTTATAAAACAGCATTGACAACAGAAACTATAGGGCTCAAGGGTGAAAGCTTGGAGCAAGCAAAAACAGAAACCATTCAGGATAACAAGTTCAAGGGCTTCGAGCTAGGGAGACCCCTCAAAGTTCATCCCCGAGCTCAGGTCTGCCTCTTTTTCTGCTTCTTTAGTCAGGAAGTCCAATGAACTGAGTCAGCTGCTGGGTTTTATTATGCACAACGGACTCCAAAGAACATAACAGAAGGAAGGTACACTGAACTAAGTAGCCTCTTCCTGCCCCTCCATCCCCATCTGCTTAGATCCTCAGAATGTGACCTCTTCTGGAAGTAGGCTCTTCATGGCTCTAGATGGTTAAAATGAGGTCATACAAGATTAGGGGGACCCCTAATCCAATGGTTGGTATGATTTTCTAAGAAGGGAAAACAAGGGGCTGGAGAGATGGTTCAGCAGTCAATAGTCCTTTCCTGCTCTTCTAGAGAATCCAAGTTAGGTCCCAGCACCCAGGTCAGGCAGCTCACAACTGTTACTCCAGTTCCAGCGGATCTGACTCCCTCTTATGGACTCTGTGGGCACCTGCTCTCACATGAACTTCACATGAACATCCCCCTATACATAAATACAAATAAATCTTTAAAAGGGGGATGAACAGGCACACACAGGGAGAAGATGGCACATGACCTGGGGGCAGACATTAAAGTGATATTGTACACCCAAAGTGTTGTTAGGACTGCCTGTGGCCATGGAGAGAGTGCTGGAGCAGCAGTCTCTCTCACAGTCTTAGAAGGTACCAACCTTGCCAACACCTTGCTTTTGGACTTCTAGCCTGCCCAACCAGAGACAAGAGCTGTCTATTCTCACAAGTCACCTGGCAGCTTGAGGATACTTAGAAACAAGCCCACTGGGGGAGGTGCAGAAAGAAAATTTCACAGCCTGATACCAAGCAAGAGGCCCAAGAGGCAGCAGATGAGTTAAAAAAACAACCAGATGGCGCACGCCTTTAATCCTAGCACTTGGGAGGCAGAGGCAGGCGGATCTTTGTGAGTTCAAGGCCAGCCTGGTCCACAGAGTGAGTTCCAGGACAGTTGGGGCTACAGGGAGACCCTGTCTCAAAAAAAAAACAACAACAACAACAACAAAAAAAACAACCAGAGCTGTACCACTCTGTCTGGTGGCAAATCAGCAGGTCCTTGGGTGGCGCAACATCACCCTGTTGCCATAGTGTTTATAAAGATGTCTTTGAGTTGGTTGCAAAGGGCTGGTTTCTGTTCAGGGTTCAAGCAAGGGCTCACGGCCCTGTTCCCTCCACCGCCCTAAAAAGGAAGTATGAAGCCACATATTCTTTGATATTTAGCATCTCATGGGAGCAGCCTTTCCTTTTTTACTAAATTCTAAGGACTGAAATTTCATATTTTCTTTTTCTGGGAATCCCAATTAAATCATACCACTTGTCTATGGTATATGCAAAGAGTTCTCAACATTTTATCAATATTTCTATCTTTTTATAGCAAATAACCAACAACCTAAGAATATAACAAAAAAATCATTTACTAAAATTCAAATCTAAAAAAATAAATAAAATTCAAATCTACCAACACCACAGCAATCATACGTTTTGCTGTAGATTTCTGACTATAAAAACCTGGTAGGTGAATTATGAAATTGGACTTAGAATGATTATATCTTGTCCTTAAATCACTTACAAACTCTATGCCTCAGCCACCCTCCCATCTATTAAAAAAGAGAAAATAAGTATCTGGGTATGATGGTGCAGGCTTCATAATCCCAGCACTCAGGTGGCAGAGGCTGGAGAGCTGCCATAGAACTGCTATAAGTTTGAGGCAAGCCTGGGTTATACTGAGCCCATGACCAGCCTAGGCTATGTAGCTAGCCCCTTCTCAAAAAAGGAAACAGAAAAATCACAGCTGGAATTTGTTTTTCCATGTGTGGTGGCACATGCTTTTAATCTCTTCTTGAGACAGGGTCTCCCTGTAGCCCCAGCTGCCCTGGAACTCACTCTATAGACCAAGCTAGCCTTGAACTCACAGATATCTGCCTGCCTCTACCTCCGGAGTGCTGGGATGAAAGGCATGTGCCAACATGCCTGGCTTAAAGATGGTTCTTAGCCACCATGTGGGTGCTGGGAATTGAACCCAAGTCCTCTGCAAGAGCAGTCAGCACTCTTAACCACTGAGCCATCTCCAGCTCCTGGAAATTCTTTAGAATTAGCTATGGTGCATATAAGATAGTCCACAACAGTTCTGTCTTTCTCTAGACTTCATCTCTACAACCTGCACCAAACTCAGCCTATTAATTTTGCTTTTTAAAAATTAAATATTTATTTATTTTTTATTCATTCATTCATTTATTTGTGGGGTGTGTGCGGAGGTCAGAAGACAATTTGCAGGATTCAGTTCTCTCCTTCTGCCATGTGGGTTCCAGGGACAGAACTCAAGTCGTCAGGCTTGGTGGCAGAAGCCTTTCTGTGCTGAGCTATCTCAATGGCCCAAGTTACCTTTTTAAAAAAAATTTAGACTTACACTAGGTCATTTCTCTTGTTCCAGTGGGGAGTATTCCCCTCCCAGAGAAATATTTTTTATTTCTACCTCTTAGCTTAGTCTTGTTTTCTCAAATCACCTCTGAAAATGAGAACTACATGATGTTAAAATACTTTTGAAAGTACGGGTTGATTTTCTAATTCTTTTTGTCACATAACTATTTCTCAGTAAGCTCTGGTATCCTGGCCTAAAAACACTGTGTAAAATCTCCCTGCCTCTTTCCTGGTATTCCAAGCCACTTCAATGTGTCGTTTTCTTGTGAGACATGGATGGAGTTTGGTGACGACCCACTGAGCCTCCTGCCCATCTCAAGTGGACTGGGTGTTCATAAAAGCCCTGTCTACACAGCAGGGACAGAACTCCATTCCACTGACGGCCCCTGAATCACTTCCTGTACTTGACTTTGAAGGCGTTCTAGTTCACCTCAGGCAGCCACCTCTTAGGAATTCCAGGGTGGCATGGGAAGGGTAGCCCACCTTTTCTCCATTGCTACAACTGCCGCTTGGCCCCTCCAGACAGCTGACCTAGGCACAGAGCCAAGGCAGGGAGGACCTCCAGCCTGTCGCTGGGTAGTCTCCTTTGCTTTGCACTGTCAGCATTTTAGGATTTAGGGATGGGGGCCGAGCTCCAGAAATAATAAAAATCAGCTGTTTCAGGAACATGTGGCAGGGCTTTGCAGCCTCTCTACAGGGCTGGGCTTAGAGGCAGGCAGGCAGGCAGGCAGGCAGGCAGGCAGGTCTGTCACTTGAGGGTCCTTGGTCCAAAGGCACCAGGCATCTGCCAGAAGTAGAGGAATGGATGGAAAGGGGCCACCTTACCATGAGGGTGGAAAGGACTGGACAGAGTGTTTTCTTTTTTTAACCAAGTCTCTTAGTAACATGATATCCACTGCCTTAGGGCTTTCTTTCTCTCCTTTTTAAAACTGTAATCGCCTTACAAACCAAACACAAAAATAGTCTCAGAACCTCTCCATATAAGGCATTTCCAGACAGATGGATTCTAAGCACTGCGGGGCTCAGTGGAAGAAGCCATTCTGGGGCTCCATCAGACTTCCTGAGTAGGACATGAGGACAGAAGGAGAGGCTCTCATTGGATAAGGTTTGGTCTTTGAGAGCCATGGTAGGTCAGGTAGGGAAAAGTTCCCTCTCTGGCTACTGGTCCCCAAGCAATGTGTTAATAATTTCCAGACCTCCTGGGCCCAGAGGCAGAGTGCAGCTTTTGGAAGACACCTTGGACAGAGAGAGGCTGAGAAGCCAGGTCCCTGTTCTTTTCTGACTGGGCATCAAAGGCCAGTAAAAACCTGCTGAAGAAAGAAATGAAAAGCTTGGCTCAAAGACCTCCCTCCGCTTACCTCCCGGAGCCCTGGGGACCATTGGCGGGCCGCACCGGCCGGGCCCCGGGCCGTCAGTGCCACTAATGAACAACGGCAGAAGAGGAGGAAAGTGGACAAGAATAGGAAGAAACAGCACTCGCAGGAGAGAGCTTGAAGAAAAGATCAGTTTGTGGCACAGGATGATTCCCCCTCTGGTAGCCTGCCTGGCACTCTGGAAGCCACAGTCAACAGAACAAGGTGTGCAAAGTCGTCTGTCCCTGGCAGGCTGCTGGCCATGCTCAGTCACCAAGTAGCTTTTTGAGATCAGCCATGCAGGAAGCAGACAATGCACCCCAACCCCACCCAGGGCTGTCTGCTGAGGGCTACTTCACTTACTGGTCACCCTTTGTTCCCAGTGACTCATACACTGTGTCTAGAAACAGGAAAAGTCCAAGATAGACGCTTGGGAAAAAAACACACCTTCTTAGATCTTGGCTTTTCCTTTTGAAGGTGGCTAAAGATGGTGATTTCTCTCATCAGTACAGGTGGTGTAGGGTGGCTTCCAGAAGCATGCTTTTACCTTCTTTCTGAGGCATTAGCTCTGTTCTTATCTGAAAATATTAGATATGGCTTTTCTTCTCTTTTTGGTGCTTGGGATAGAATCCAAGCCTCATGCATGCTCAGTGCTTAACCACCTAGGTAACCCCAGTCCTCACATCATTCATATAACTATAAATATGTGTATATATTTATATTTATATCAGTATATATGGTCCCTTTTTTTTTTTTTCTTCTCTTTTCTGGGCTCCTTTTCCAAAAGCTCTGTGTCAATGTGTTTTAAAATGAGAATTGCAATACTTCAGCATGACATAAATCAAACTGGTGGAACAAAACTACTAATTTTAAAAAGCCCGCATAAAATTAACTGCAAATGTCTTCATGCATTACAAAAAATAAGAATAGACATTGCTTGTTACTTTGTCAAACTTTTGCTCCAGTTTGTAAGTCTGGGTCATCATTTATTTTCTATATTGGGGTCAAGGTAAAAAGAAGTTTATAAGACAGTCCTATATATGTTTGAAAATGTTTGTCTTTCAAGTTAAAAAATCAAACACCAGAGCAGGGGTGTTCTTAGGGATCAGCTGCAAAAGATGAAGGTCTGCTGTCTACAAAGTCTTAATTTTAAAAACACTTCTATCAGAGAGGAAATGCAAATTAGCTTGATCTTTATAAAGGAAAGAATATATTGTTAAAGTGCACACCAGGCTTGTCCACATTCTGTGAATATCTCTGCTTTCATCTTGTGATTCCCCAAGAGACAATTAAATCGCCTTTCTTCCCCTCAACTGCAGTGCCTTCCAAGGACTTACGTCATGGTAATTTATTATTCAAACTTGACTGGGGACCAGATGATCTCAGACACACTGAATCCAAGGGTGAGATCCAGAAGGAGGCTCATTCTGCCTGAGCACTGGCCAGACACCCTCAGAATCACATGTCACTATGCAGGGCTAGAATCCTACCAGAAAGCCAAATGCCAAACAAGAATAAACATCCAAAACTGGGAGAAAAACTCAGAGTTCCGAGAGCTTAGTGACATGCCCAAGGTTTCAAACAAATTGTGGTAATAGGGCAGCCAGAGCAGAAGCCAGGTCTCCCAGCCAGACCCACACATTGACACAGATTTAGTATGGAGGCAACACTGACCCAAAGGTTACTAGCTTGGGGATCTTAGAGAAGTCATCCCCCCGCCCCCCATGGCTGTTTTATGTATCTACTCTAACCTCCTTAACTCGGACTGACATCGTGGCTTTCTGTGCCATGTCATTAGACTAGTTTGAGGTTTCTGAGGTTAGCAGCAGAAGAGCTTTTCAACCTCTGACTCAAATGAGCTCTGTTTTCCCCAGATGTAGAAGTTACTATTGAATCTCATTTCCATGAGAAATATAAAAATAGTGATTCATGGCTCAGATGGCAAGCTTATCATTAAAAAGATACTAACGTTTTCCTGACTGTACAATAATATGTACCTACTTTGCAAAAATGTAAAAAGCGCAAAACAAAATAAAGATGAAAATGAAAATTATTATTTTGTTAACCCATGCTAAAATTTGGGCGTGTTTTGCTGACAAAAAGACAAAAATTCTTTTTGTACTAAATTGGGATCAAACTGAAAGCTTTATGAACCTTCCCTTTTGACTCACAACCACACATAGGTAAAGATCCCATTGATAGATGATTTATAATATGGACTGACTGCCGTACTCTCTTGATTAACCATCATTAATTACCCCATTTGCAACTGTTGAGGAAATAATATGGCAGCCATTTTTATGTAGTGTTTATGTACATCTCTGCTCAATTCCACAGAGTAAATGTCTGGTAGGGAACTACTGACTCACATGTATATGGACATTTAAGACCTGACAAATTGACAGATGCCACTTCAGCCAGGCATGGTGGCGCACGCCTTTAATCCTAGCACTTGGGAGGCAGAGGCAGGCAGATCTTTGTGAGTTCAAGGCCAGCCTGGTTCACAGAGAGAGTTCCAGGCTAGCTGGGGCTACAGGGAGACTCTGTCTCAAAAGGACCGAAAAAAAAAAAAAAAAAGATGCCACTTCAGAAAGATTGTTTACACACAAGTAACAGAATATGAAGTGCTTATCTTTGTAAAAGATTTGTGTGTTTGTGCATTTGTGCGAGTGTGTGTGTGTGTGTGTGTGTGTGTGTATTGATACCTTAAGAGGCTATAAGAGGGTGTTGGGTGCCCTGGAGCTACATTATGGGCAGTTGGGAGTCACCTGATGTGAATGCTGAGAACTGAACTCAGTCAGTCCTCTGCAAGAGCAGTATGGCTCTTAACTGCTAAGCCATCTTTCCAGCCTTATCATTTTCCAAAGTCTTGTGGTTTATACATAAAGATTAAATTTTCTTATATTCTTCTTATTCCTAAATTTGTAGAGGTTGTATGTTTTCAGAGGTATAACTGGCCATTTTGTGTGTCTGTCTTTCTCTACCAACCACCTGTGTGAATGAATGTTCATATCCTATGCCCATTTTTGTCCTGAAAAGTTTTGTTATTTGTAAGAGCTCTTTATATAATAATGATATTGAATTTCTAGAGGTTAAATTCAGGGCAAATACTTGGGAATTGCTTTTAATTGCATTGCAATTTAAAATAATAAGATGTTTGTTTTTTAAAATTGTCACCAGCGGGCTGGAGAGATGGCC
This sequence comes from Rhizomys pruinosus, assembly GCA_009823505.1. NCBI lineage: Eukaryota > Metazoa > Chordata > Mammalia > Rodentia > Spalacidae > Rhizomys > Rhizomys pruinosus. The sequence goes on along the minus strand of VZQC01013236.1, from coordinate 1,269,916 downwards.
TAGTGGTTAAGAGCGCCGACCGCTCTTGCAGAGGACCCAGGTTCGGTCCCCAGCACCCATATGGCGGCCGAGAACCATCTGAAACTCCAATTCCAGGAGGACTCCAGTTCCAGGGGAATCTGACGCCCTCTTCTGACCTCCGCGGCATTGCACAACACGGGTGCACAGACCTGCATGCAGACAGTGCATTCATACACATACAGAAATAAATAAAAAAAAATAATAAAATAAAATAAAATAAAATTGTCACCAGCATAAAAATTAAGACATGCCATCTGCTGGTAAAGAACATAATGGAAGCTATTCATGTTTCTATGGTATGATGTGTATCACTACTTTTCCCATGCCTATACAGAGGATGAGCAGTTGATCTAGAGGTTTTATGACATTCTGTACACATGAATCCTATGACAATTTTTTATCACATTTAAATATTTTTTATATTTTTAGAATTACATACTCGAGTCTTATATTTGGAGTATTTCCACTATTTCTTTTTTTAAAATTTTTTTAATTTATTTACTTTTGTATGTGTATGAATGTACTGTCTGCATGCAGGTCTGTGCACCCATGTTGTGCAATGCCGTCTCGAATTCCCCTGGAACTGGAGTTCTCCTGGAATTGGAGTTACAGACGGTTCTTAGCCGCCATGTGGGTGCTGGGGATCGAACCCGGGTCCTCTGCAAGAGCGTCGGTGCTCTTAACCGCTAGGCTATCTCTCCAGCCCCTATTTCCACTATTTCTAAGGTTTCTGAATTTAAATTGTCAACATATTAGATATGAAGGGAAAAGTTTAGTGTAATTCAGATCAAAGCCACTGTTGGAGTCAATTCTGGACATAGGTAAGTGTGCCCTGTCTTGCTGCCCTTGTGGAATGAGCAGGAAGGAGATACCATTGCCATGTGGTAAGCTGCATGACTGCTCCATGCAGAGCCAAGGACGCAACCCCCTCCTACTCACTCTAACTTGGGAATCAAGACAGGTGATACTGACAGGCTAGTATTTCTAGACCCCCCTCAAGCAAAGTTTTGCACATCTCAGGGTCCTTGCAACCGCATGACCAACCTGGACCTTACAGAACTGCAACTGAGGACTTCCAATCCAATCACTGTGGCTCAGACTCTTACTCCTAAAATATCACCCTGAGAGACAACTCTGCTAGAGAAACATACCTAAAGAATCAGGCGAGGAGAGAGCCGTAACTCATTAGCCACCTTTCCAGGTTGAATGAGAATGACGATGGTGGTAGAGCAGTGTAGCTGCAAGGGCATCACCCAGCAAGAGAGCCTGATCTGGATGCTGCCTCCTTGACCCAAAGAATCTAAATGCCAAGGAGAGCCTGGTTTCCAAATACAGAGAGCTGAGCAACATTGTAAAGATTAATAAAACCCCCAAAACAAATTCCTAGGGAATTTTTAAAAATTTCTGTGCTTTAGGAATTTTTTTTGAAAACTGCAATTCCAAAGGTTTTCTAATGCAGGTCTGGATCTCACAGTTCTTTTCAAAGGGAAGAGATGTAGACAGGCCAGAGTAAGGGAACTCCCTTGCCTGATTCTACAAATACCCGACAGAAATGTGGGAGGAAAAGGACAAGAAGGAATCTACCCTCAGAGTTGCTGCATCCTCTCAGGACACCAGATGTTATCTGAAAGGAAATGATTTTGAAAGGTGAAAAACAACCGGTACAGTGACCAGACACAAGCTGCGAGGTGCACCGGTAGCTGCAAACAGCATTGCACAGAGGAGCACACAGCTGCTCTGAGCAGCTCACTGGGTTGTCCTGAGTCACACAGCTAAGCAGAAGCCAGAGTCAAAGCCGAACTTTTCCAGGTTGTCAGATTGCAGCAAATGAGGAGGTGACTGCCCCTTTCCACATCAGATTGTCTTTCCACTTTTCAAAATTACTAATTTTATTTTTTTGTTTTCAAGCCCATGTTTAGTTTTGTTGGAAAAGTTGGAAATGACTGATAAACTCTAATCTGGGCTCAAAAAAAAAAAAAAAATCCGTGGCATCAGTTTTTACCTCAGACCCTATGGGAAGGAAATGAAGAGCTTTCATCTGAAACATAACAAATGATACTTAAAGACATCCTTGATCGATGCCATTGTGAAAAAACCAACATCGCAGAGGCAGATGAGACCAGCTGCTGTGTCTCTTTTTTCTATCCAGCAGCCGCCAGGGCTATGCCTTCATTTTTCAGGCATTTTCTGCAGCAGCGCCCAGGGGCCATTGTGGTCTTTGAAAAGAGTGATATTCTGCTTTTGTAAGGCAAGGAGGCAATTTCCCAGGCATGCTTTTGTGTCCCTGAGCAAGCTTTCACTAACTGATAAAGCGGCGATGCAGCGTGCATCTCCATTCACGTAGCCGGTGTATGGTACTTAGGACTTCTAAGTTTTCAAGTTTTGTTTGCTTTTATTTTCCTTTAAAAATTTTATCCTATGAAGTAAGACAACAGGTTACTGTTAGCAAAATGAATCAAAACCAAGTTCTTCTTAGGAAATAGAAAAGATCAGTAGTTTTATTTCTCTCTTCGTGCTAATCCCCCTGTTTGACATGCAATGACATCATACCACAGTGGTGAGGGGGGTAAAGTGTCTGCTATAATTACAGGGCTTAATGTGCAGGATCAGGGAGGTGGCGGTGAGCTGCAGGCAAGCCCTTCTCACCCAGCCTTCCTGGGGAATACAATGGGACACACTAATGCACTGTGGGGTCTTGCTGTGGCAACTCTAAAAGGAGCAGAAATCAAAGGACTACACTGGCCAGAGATCCAGCCTTTATTTCTGGTGCAAGCATATCTCCAAAAGACCATTTTGCATTTGCAAAAGACCAAAATTGCATTTTCTCCCCACTGAACCAGATTGAACTGCGGTGTCACAAAAGGCAACATTTGCAGACACAAAACTCACAAATAGGTAAAACAAGGAAGTATTTTCAAAAGCATTGGCTTAAAGCACAAAATATCTACACATGACTGGGGGTACGAACACTGCGCTGATTTCCGTAGAAGCAAGCAGCCTAACGATATTATGAGTTTTAAGGTAAATCAAAGATGGCAACATAAGTAGTACATTCTGTATCAGCATGATAGAGTTCCACAAATGACGATTCCAACATGTAATGACTACCTCTAGTCAGACGGGATTGAAGGCTAGGGGCTTACTATGGCAGCCAGTAGAGCTGAACATGTCCTTGTCTAAATTTATGAATTTTTGAAGCAATTCATAAGTTGTTCTAGAATGACACTGAAAGTGAATGTGACACTTCTTTTGGTAGACAATGAGGTTACAGGAAGGGATTTTAAAAATACCATAAAGAAGACAGGGATCTGAAATGTGAAAGGGCATATTGGAAACAACAACAACAACAACAGAAAGGACTGCATCAAAGAACTGACTGAAACAGTGAACTTCTGCTCAAAACAGTCAACTTCCCCATGGAGAATATTGAGAAAGACTAAGAGATGAAAGGCATGTTTGGCAGAATGCATGAGCTCTGGCGAGGTGGGGGAATGGGCGGGAACACAGGTCTAGATTTGTTAAAAAAATAAATAAATTTATAAAAAAAAAAAGAAATTATAAATTCAAACCAACTACTTTTGAGTAATACTGTGGGTTACTTTGCAGAGTGGCCAATGGCGCAGAGGCTTCAGTAATCAAGATGAAGCAGCTTTCTAAGCTCTGCTAACATTTCTTAAGCATTTCTTTGACTAGTTAAAAGCACTACTCATTGCTATAGCTATTTTCTTTTTTAGGAACAGGTATCTGAAAACCTGAAAAACAGTAGCTAATGCTTGATGAAGTACTGGTTGATAGTACAAGATTATACTATGTGGAAAAAGAATGCAGTGCCAGAGCCCAGAGTGCAGGCCAGTATCTGTGATCCCAACACTTGACAGGTAGAGGTAGGGTTGAATCACTACAAGTTTGAGGCCAGCTTGGTCTATATATTGAGTTCTAGGCCAGCCAAGGCTACATGGTGAGACCCTGTGTCAAATAAAGTAAAACCCACAAACAGAGGATGCTTTACTGATTACTATGGAACTAATCGACCTTACTAGAGGATTTTTTTCAACACTGACATGGGTAATCCCATGTGTTTGAAATATATCAAAGATGTTAAAAACACTAGCACATTTTATCAGTATGACAGATTTCCACAAATGGAGAGTCTATCAGGTAATGACCACTTTAACTGAAGCTAAGTTAAAGAAGGCTTGAGAGTTAATATAGAGGTGGACCAAAAGAATCTTGTCCAAATTTATGAGTTTTTGAAAAATTCATGAAAATACACAAAACTACCACCATCAACAACAAAACAGCCCAAGGTGATTTAAAGTAAAAAGATGGACATATGCTAAAAGGCATGGCAGGAGGAGGGGGAATCATAGAAGAAATTCATAAAGGCAGTTGAAATACATTAGGTGGCTCACAAACATCTATAACTCCAGATCTAGGGGACATGAAGTCCTCTTACGGACTCTGTGGGCACCTGTGCTCACATGCATATATCCACTCATAGACCACACACCCATATACATAAATAAAAATGGAATAAATCTTTTTTTAAATGGCTTTCTCTAAGGAACAAGATGAAGTTCTAGAAAATGATTGATACCAACAGAAAAATGACATTTTCTGTATGAAATGGTGGGTGAACTGAAATACAGGCAGAGATTTTTAAAAAAAGCTGCCAGTAGAATGAAATAATTCACAGAAAAAGACAACGTCCAATAGCAGAATTCAGATCTGTGTCTGAAGCAATAAAGGACAGAACCAATGCTTCAGAATACTGACTCAGTGGTATAGAGAAAATGTGAAAAATTATAGAACACAGAAAAGATCAAAGAAAAAATCATGAGATATAAAGCCAAGTTTTATTTTTAAGAATTATTCTTATGGCTAAAATCAGAACAGAAAGAAAAACAATGAAAAAGAGAGATGGAAGAGAACTATGAATCAAACTTAGGCCTATAGTTCTTCCTGTCCAGTGGGGGACAGATGTCTGTCCAGGCTCCGCAGCTGCCAACAGACAGGGCTGTAGACCACCTTGGGCATCTCACCATCCCATGTGGGAGCTCATATCTATAAACTGGACATTCTATTAAGGTTCTGTGCCCCAGTGGGCACTCGTCTCTGTGGAAGGCTGTCTTCATTGTCAGATCATCTCAGAAAAAAAAGTAGTGAAAAATACTTGCACCCTCAACTTTCTTTTTCAAAGTGCTTTCATTTTAGATAGACTCAAGACATTACCTAAGAGTTGAGCAAATGCACCTTAAAAAGTCATCCTGGCTGGGCGTGGTGGCGCACGCCTTTAATCCTAGCACTTGGGAGGCAGAGGCAGGCGGATCTTTGTGAGTTCAAGGCCAGCCTGGTTCACAGAGAGAGTTCCAGGATAGCTGGGGCTACAGGGAGACCCTGTCTCAAAAAGACAAACAAAAAAAAGTCACCCTGCAGTTGAGTTGTTAAGGCTACGCATATGAAATAAGAAAATATTTTTGTTTTATTAGATTTAACAGTGAAGTGTTTTTTGTTTTTTTTTAACACAAGAGAAGGGTTCCAAACACACAGGTTATTTGCTTCGGTCACATCTCTGGTTCACTCAAATGTCTTTTTAGATGAAAATGTTGGGATTTTAGGTATTTCATCAAACCTGTTCAAATGATATCAATGAACATGGGTAAAGAAGCGGCCATTTCCACTGAAATGAAGGAGGACTGGGTGTATCATGCAGGAACGCTGCATCGTACTGACCTGAACAAAGTGAACAGTAGTGAGATAACTGGCCTAACAGAGCCTGGACAATTACCACTCAACATCCTGTAAGCGAGCAGAGGCAAGAAGGCATGGAGGAGAAAGAAGCTTCCTGGGGATTATTCACGCTGCTAAGGTTCTACTACGGAGACTCAGGAGCCATCTTTAGTATAACCCAAACCTTCAGGCTCTGATGTCCACAATTTGCTCTCTTTTTCCCTTGATCATTGGAGTTTTGAAGCCTACAACTCATAATTAATCCTGTTCTTAAGCAGTCAATGAAGACTCATGTAGGTTTCTTACTTTCGTGCATAAGTCACAGCAGAATTCTGCAATCCTCCTAAGAATATTGACACTTATATAACCATCTTAAAATAATTTCAATTTCGTTGTTTGTATTTTCTAAGAAATATAGTATTGTAGCCTCACAATGCTCCACAGGAATTGCATGAAAAAATCTGCATAATCTATAACCTGTAACATAAGGCTTTCAAACTGCTAATATTATATTTTAAAAGGAAATATAAACAGTGTCCATCCAAAGTCCCTTCATTTTTCCCCTGGTGGATCTGTCCCTCCTTCAGGTAGGCAGCACTATACTCTTCTCTCCTACTTAGCAGCAGGTCTTCATGTGACTGATGAGTGTCTCATCTTTCCTGAGAGCTCCACAGAAGACAGTCCCACTTATTTATTTTGTGTATTGAATTAACCCTAGTATTTCACACACCCTCAGACACCATAGTCAAGTAATATGCATCTTGGGAATGAATAGTTTAAGTAGGCATAAGTTCATTCTTTAAAAGATTTATTTTTTCTTACCATTATTTTATGTGTATGAGTGTTTTGCATGTATGTATGGGCACCACATGTATACAGTGCCCACAGAGGCCAGAAGAGGTTGTCAGATCCACTGGAATTGGAGTCACAGATGGTTTGTTAGTGTCCATGTGGGTGCTGGGAACTAAACCTGGGTCCTCTGCAAGAGCAGTAAGCCATCTTTTAGCCCCTAGTTTCATTCTTGACTCATCCAGGCAAATTATTCTGTTCTATTTTGAATGTCAAACAACTTCATATAAACACATCTTGGCTTGACCTAATGAGCCATGCTTATGGTTAACATGGCTAACTTTTCATATAAAGCATTTTTTTGGGGGGGTATTTTTGAGACGGGGTCTCCCCCCTGCCTTTTTTTTGGTATTTTTGAGACAGGGTTTCCCTTTAGCCTGCCTCTGACTCCCGAGTGCTGGCATTAAAGGTGTGCACCACCACGCCCAGCTCATATAAAGCATTTTTACAAACCTATGAATAACTTTTTCCCTATTGAGTTGATATTATAAAATCACAGAACATTAACTATAAAAGGGACCTTAGAGATAAAGCTCAGAAAACTTCGAAGTTAATGAATGCTAAGGAATCTGTCCACTTAGCAGAACTGATTGAAGCTCAGATTTTCTGTCCAACCCTGCCCCACTAAGGGCTCTAAGAGTCTGGTTCTCTGCCACCACTCTTGGTCAAATATCTGAAAGTTGATAGTTTGTAAACAAGTATCTATCTTCTTACACCTTAATGTTTAAAGGAAATCTATAACAAAGAAATGGCTTAGGATGTAAGTAATGACTGTAAATTCTCATTTTTCATGTATAGCTTATTTTCTACTCTAAGAAGCAACTGTTGTTTCTTGTGCCCATGACACCTCATTATTCATTGTCATACCCTTCTAGCCTATGTTCCTGGCATTACTCTAAGGCTCTTCATCAAAAGACACTAACCTAGGGCTGGAGAGATGGCCTAGCGGTTAAGAGCACCGACTGCTCTTACAGAGGACCCGGGTTCGATCCCCAGCACCCACATGGCGGCCGAGAACCGTCTGAAACTCCGGTTCCAGGAGAGCTCCAGCTCCAGGGGAATCCGAGACCCTCTTCTGACCTCCGCGGCATTGCACGACACGGGTGCACAGACCTGCATGCAGACAGTACATTCATACACATACAGAAATAAATAAAATTAATAAAAAAAAATAAATAAAAAAAATTAAAAAAAAAAAAAAAAGACACTAACCTAAAGTTTGCATATCTCTATGGTTAAAACCTAAGTACATTCCTTCTTTCTTATGAATCACCTGCAACTGGGCAAAAGAGCCATTTCTGAAACTTAGACTCCTGAATTTTTAAAAAATCTGCCCTATGGGGCTGGAGAGATGGCCTAGCGGTTGTTAAGAGCGCCGACCGCTCTTCAGGAGGACCCGGGTTCGATCCCCAGCACCCACATGGCGGCCGAGAGCCGTCTGAAACTCCATTCCAGAGAAACTCCAGTTTCCAGGGGAATCCGAGACCCTCTTCTGACCTCCGCGGCATTGCAGACACGGGTGGCACAAAACCTGCATGCAGACAAGTACATTGATTACACAGACTGAAATAAAAAAAATAAAAAAAATAAAAAAAAAATCTGTCCTATGATTAATATAAGATCTCTGATCTCCATTTTTCTCATTCAATGTATGTTTTTGTTTATTTAATTTCTTTCATATCTTCTTAAAATTATAACTGGGAGTTTAGGTGTTGTTGTTGCTGCCATTGTTAACTAGTTTCAAATTTGTAAAGAGTCTGCACAGGAAATCCATTCCTTAACTATAGCACACCAGCAATAGAAATTTCTAGCTGATGAGGCAATCTTATCTCTAGATGACCCCATGGAGTGAGCTAATTTGAAACATTATTTCATTTATATTTATATGCTGGCAAGTTATTCCAAAGGCTCTAAATAATCTCTATGTCTAAACAATCAAACAGTAATCAGGAGGATATAATAATATGTCTGACACATAAAGTAATGCTTCTTTAAAAAGCAAACCCTGACCTCATGCTGGATATCTTAAAATAATCCAAACCAATATTATCTGTGGAGAATAGGTCTGTGATTGGAGAGTAAGGAGGTCACACTAAGAAAAATGAGATGAGCCGGGCATGGTGGCACACGCCTTTAATCCTAGCACTTGGGAGGCAGAGGCAGAAGGATCTTTGTGAGTTCAAGGCCAGCCTGGTCTACCAGAGCAAATTCCAGGACAGCTGGGGCTACAGAGGGAGACCCTGTCTCAAAAAGACCGAAAAAAAAAAAAAAAAAAAAAAAAAAAAAGAAAGAAAAATGAGATGTAACAAGAAGGAAACAAATGACACAAGAGGTGCCATGGTGACGTGAGTAAGAGGACAATGGAAATAAGCCTGAATGGTGGTGCATGGTATTACTGTTTGCACACGGTACACTGAAGACAGCAAAGGTTATTCTCATAAGTAGGTGCATATTCTAAAATCACAATAAGAAGTGCATTTTAGCAAACACATGAATAAGGAATGTAGATATTCTATTATCAAGTATGATGTACCGCACACAGTAGTATGTACAACAGTTTCACACAGCCAGTAGTGCAGACGTGTTTTTACAACAGCATCATCAGAAACAAATAACATTATGACATTTGGTCAGGTATGGTGCCCCTAGGTACCAGGGGTTTTATTGCTCCATTATGATGCTATGGAATCCCTGGTGTATATGCAGATGATCATTGACCGAAACACGATAATAGGCTGCATAGCTGTAATTTAAAAGCAAATACACCTGAACATGCGCACACACATTCATAATCACATATGTGCATGTAAGTGGCTGCAAAATGTAGCCTTGTGAATTTGTGTATGCTAAGATTTAAACATACTGCACCAACCTTCAGGCACAATGAATAAGCCTTTAGATCTAGCGTCCCTTCTGATTTCTTTTGCCTCTTTGTTGGATTTTGTGTTTACTGGAGATCAAGCAGCAGAGAAGACAATTGTCTACTTAAATTAAGGTTTTTTTTGACCTTTTGAGACAGGGTCTCCCTTTAGTCCCAGCTGGCCTGGAGTTCACTATGTAGACCAGGCTGACCTTGAACTCACAGAGATCCACCTGCCTCTGCCTCCCAAGTGCTAGGATTAAAGGCATGTGCCACCACACCCAGTTTAAATTATGTTTTAATAAAAAACGGATACAGGAAGTTAGAAAAAAAAAGGCTGGGAGTGGGGTATTTCTGTTGTGTGTAGATTATGTTGTATAACATACATGTAACATACTAGTGCACATCCTTCAAATGCTGAGATTTTCAAGCCATGTGCCCTCTTGACGCTCCCTTTTTCTCTATAGTAGTTTTTGGTTCTTTCTGCAACACATAGAACTCCTTCTCAGAAGCAGTATTGGGCCTGGGGATAGCCACTATTCTATACTGAGACACAGTCATGTTCATGTTGAGCTGGCTGTCCACTGGCTATCTCAATAAAAATGGTTTGCTCACTAACACTTCAGTAAGAACTACTCAGCAGCACACCTTGGGTATGGTAAAATTACCGCTGTGGTTCATAATGAGGGCCTAGAGGCTCAGGAAGGCTTTCCTCCTGAATCATCCCAGGAAGAGCCAAGCAGGTTGTTCTGAGCCTGGGGTTCTAAGCTGGGGGCAAGCTGTGTTTTCCTCTTGGGTGAGCATGTCTCTCTCGGTCTGCCCTTCAAATAAATGCCAGTATTTACATCAAGAGTACAGAGAGGGGAGTTGATTCTCTTTCTGTCTGAAATATCACTCTGAGGAGAAAGAACAATGATGTTTCAAATTCATTTTTACTAGCAAATAGTTTAAATATATCTTGAGTTAATGTTTAAAAACTGATTTAGGGATTCTAAGTTAATTCTAATTATATCTGAAATGCTTGTATTAAAAGTGACTGTATCATTGGATTCTGTTAACCAGAATCTCTGACTGGTTTACCTTACTGCCACCCACACACATTGTCACTAATGGTGTTATTATACATAAATGCCTTATTTCAAGTTTTAGTATGTGCTGAAAATTCTCCTGTAAATACATAATGTCACATCTAGGTTTTAATGACTAAATTAAACATTTTTTTTTTAAACACAGTCAAATAAAAATGGGACACATTAAACCATTATTACCTTACCGTAAGGGTTGAAAATCATAACAGCCAATCATAAGCCACATTCCCATAAAAATCACTTTCCTCCAGATAATCATGGCATTCTGATGACGATTACCTGCATGTACAGTGACGGTGATAATCTAATTTGAACATTGCTCCCCTAGGATATTCAGATCTGCCTGTACTGACTTGTTAAATTACACTGTGTTAATTGACAGTTCATATGACCAGATACGCATAGCTGATCATGCTTGTTAAAGTGCAGGCCATTCTCAAGTCTGTGCAGCAAACAATATGCAGGGGGCTTTAAACCACCCAATCCACAGACAAACCCCAGACCTTCCATGCTGCAATCCACCAGCTTCCTTCTAAAGATCTGTAAATAAGTAGCTAAATCCAAGGCAAGGGAGCACCCAACACCAACATGCAAGCTCTCGTTTTAACAGGGAAAGAAAATTAAGTTATTTACTGTTTGGCACTGAGTAGATAAAACATTTGACTTTTGAAATACACGCCATGCAGGTATTTGCCATTGTTCAAACACAATTAAGTTTTGTCTTTGGCTTTGTACAAGGTAAAGACAGATGGGAAAAGGCAAGTGGCAAGATGCACATCCTTGGATGTTTCCATGAGTACCATAAGGCTCTGGATCTTCCCCAACAGACAGTCCTAGTAGATGGGACAGGCAGAATTCTTTTTTTCATTAACCTTTTAAAAATCTAGATTAACGCCGGGCGTGGTGGCACACGCCCTTAATCCTAGCACTTGGGAGGCGGAGGCAAGAGGATCTTTGTGAGTTCAAGGCCAGCCTGGTCTACAGAGTGAGTTCCAGGACAGCTGGGGCTACAGGGAGACCCTGTCTTGAAAAAGACAAAAAAACAAACAAACAAAAAAAAAAACCTAGATTAAAAAAATTTTTAGATTAAGTGGAAGACAAGCTCCTGTGTATATTTAATGACAAGGCATTTTGGTGACAGTTACCAAATCGCGAGTTACAGAACGTGGAAGGGGCTCAGCAATCGTGGCCGTCCTTTACAACCTGTATTCTTTGGAAGCCTAGGTCCATAGCAGAACGTTTAAGTGGCCCTGACCTAGTTTAATCCCTTTATTTTCAGAAAAGGAAAGGACTCATAGCAAGTTTTCAGAAGGCTCTGGTGCTGACCTGAGTCTCCAGTCTATTCTCACTTCAGGGCAGTGGAGCAACAATTTCATATTTCTATCCGAGAACCCTTGCACTTTTCAGGATCTCTCCGGAGTCTTCCAGCTCTACAAGTGGACAGTTGTCCAGCAATCAGAGATGAAGACAGTCTTGAAATTAAGATTTATATCCAGCATAGCAGTTCTGTTCTTATGTGATCTTAGAGGAGGTGATTTCAGATAGTAAAATATCTATTTAATCTTCATCATTGAATTGAAGGGCTTAACTTAAAAAGATAGCTTCAAACGAGGGAATATTTTAGTTTGAATTCAAAATTTCTAGGTCACACAGAGAATTCAATACATTAGGCAATATTGTATCTGTGCCCCAAATTACACAGATAACATATTTTGGAGCACATTTATACATGTGGATATTTTGACTATCCTCTATAAAAATATTTCACAGAACTCTTATAAAATTTAATTTGCACATACTATAAACTTAGTCGTCTTATTTATGAACACAGTGGAAACCAACTTTCGGGCCATGATTTACCTGCAAGTCTTCTCACAGCCTGCAGAACTTCAAGCCAAATTGTGCTTGCTATGCACATGAATATTTAATAACAGCCTGGCTGACAATGGGACACCCTCTGAAACAATGAATCATATAATATGAAAAGATTACCTCTTTTCCAATGAATCAGAACATGTCTCTTTCTCTCTCTCAAACTAACTACAAGGTGCTTGAACATCTTGTGGGGACCATGGGACTTTGGACAAAGCTCTTTTTCTTCCTGAATCACACCACCAAAATTTTGTTTTGTAATTTAAAAAATTCATTTCTTTTCATTTTATGTGTATGAGTGTTTTGTCTGCATGTATGTAAGTGCACCACACGTGTGCAATTCCCATGGAGTCCAGAAGAGAGCACTGGATCCCCTGGAACTGGAGTTATAAATGGTTGTTAGCTGCCACGTGGGTGCTGGGAACTGAACCTGGGTCCTCTACAAGAGCAGCCAGTGTTTCTAACTGCTTAGCTATCTCTCTAGCAACCCCTCCCCCTGATTATTAATATTTGCACCAAAAAACTATTTGGAGTTCTAGATGAGAGAGAGCAGTGGTTACGTATCTAAATGAACATCCAGTACAACTTAAAAAGCAGTTTTCACTGGTCTTTCATAAGCCAGAACTCCAAGGTGAGAGCTTAGAAATGTGGTGGCTGAAAATGGCTAAGGTGCTGATCTCTATGGCAACCTTGCTCACCTGACAACCCTGCTCACCTGGGCTACAGGTGAGCCCTATCTTTAGTTCTATTGTTATCAGGCCTATTTCACCAAATGTGATATTTTCATTGACATTTCAGGAACCAGAAGGCAACACTGGTATGAAGTGGTGCCTTGGACAGGGCAGGTGTATGGAGTGTGTTGCACACTCGGGGGAACAGCTGTCCCTATCATACTAGCGTCATCAGATGCCCACAGGACTTTATGAACTTGGTGCAGTGGCTCAACAGTGACTGTACTCATAACTCTAGTGAAATCCTTTTTTTTTTTTTTCCTTTTTGAGACAAGGTCTCTCTGTAGCCCCAGCTGGCCTGAACCATGTAGTCCAGGATGGCCTTGATTTGAACTCTTCCAGTCACAGAGAACCACCTTCCTGAGTGCTGGGATTAAAGGACTACGCCACCACACCTGGCTCAAAATCCTATTTTATTAAGAAAGGAATGCAGGCTTCACAGCAAAGGGCAATGTAGGGGCTTTCCTCTGTGACAACACATGCAAGCCCCTTACGATGCTCTATTTTGTCTCAGCAACTGCTAGAGGCAACCTCCATTTGAATCTTTTGAACTAAAGTGTGGTGCACCCTAGGCTTTCAGCATTTTTTTTTTTTTTGGTCTTTTCCAGACAGGGTCTCCTTGTAGCCCCAGCTGTCCTGGAGCTCGCTCTGTACACCAGGCTGGCCTTGAACTCAAAGATCCGCCTGACTCTGCCTCCCAGGTGCTAGGATTAAAGGCGTGGGCCACCACGCCCAGCTTTTTAATTGCATACTTTTCCTTCAAATCACACAGACACTCTCCTGTTGCTTTTTCTGTGAGCATTCATCTCCCTGGTCCTAAATACAGGCAATCTTTTAAGACCTGCAAGAGTTTATTAAGAGCCTGGTGTTTTCACCTTTTTATCTTAGCTTCTCCAGCCCCTGTGACCCATTTTGAAGGTACTTCCCCAAGGGTACCTCTTACTTTCCCAGAACCAAGGAAACATGACTTCACATGCAATTGAAACTGCCCTCAGACCACAGGGTGAAAACAAAAGGGGTTAGCTCTGGAGTGTGATGTTGGAGGTTACTCGGATCGTTGCTGAAGTAGCGTTTTAATTAGTACTGGGTCGCTTCTGGGGGCGGCGTGCTGGTACCTGGTAACCTTTGTTATCGAGACTAAACTCAGTGTTGAACAATCAAAACTCACTGCTTGCTATGATTTCCATTCTCACCCCTGGTCTCCTTTAGGAATTCAAGCAATCTCTCTCTCTCTCTCTCTCTCTCTCTCTCTCTCTCTCTCTCTCTCTCTCTCTCCTTCCCCCCCCCCCCCCCCCCCCCCCCCCCCCCCCCCCTCCCTCCCTTCCTTCCTTCCTCCTTCCTTCGCTTCCTTCTCTTTCCTTCCTTCCTTCCTTCTCCTTTCTTTCCTTCCTTCCTCTTCTTTCCCCACCCGTCTCTCCTCCTTTCCTCACACAGTTCTTAAATGAAGGAAACACTTTTTCTTTGTAAAGCAACAGGGCTTTTTAAAGGTGTGAATGGCCTATTTCCCCAGCTAAATTATACATTCTTCTCCAATGTATTCCTCCACACTTCTTTGCTAGTACTCAGTAACACTGTGTAACTGGAGGCTGAAAAGTCATCGTTCAGTTTGTGTTTTGTTTCTCACTACGTCTAGAATAGATAGTATCACAAATGCTGAACGTGACCTACAAAGACCCCCAATGAAGCAGTCGGGCAGCACAGCGACTGTGACTGCCTGACTGTTCACTGTTATTGTGTGCTTTAAAAACCTGAGAGAAATCACAGGCACTTTGGTCCCTGAAAATGAAGACAAAGGTAGGGACACTGAGATGCCACCCTTGGTGAACAGTGACAGCAGCTGTTCTGGACAGCACTTAGCTGGGCTTAATGGATAGTTATTGGCGTTCCCTAACACGGCTTGTAAGCCCAGGCAGCCCATTTCCTGCCACCTCCCTGCCTAGGCCAGTCTGTATAGAGTGGTTCCACAGTGCCCATTAGGAACCGCTTGAGAGCCATTACTGTCGGCAGACTAAAACATCCTTTCAGGTAAAAAAAAAAAAAATGAGATGAATTGTTATTTCTAGGTGGTATGAATGAGCCATCATTATCCTGTAGAATGAAGGTGCCTGAACATAGCAATAAAGTGATGTGGGTTTTTTTATGTTGGCCACACCTGCCCTAAAAAAATAAATAAATAAATAAAAACACATAGTGTGTGGGGATGCAGATATAAAAAAAATCCTGAAATTTCAAAGCTGAGCAGAATGCAAATCTCACAAGAACTGCGCTTTGTGCTGTATGCATCATGAAATTCTGGGTCTCTTCCATGGATGGTTTGGCTCTTTGACTATTTCAAATGGTAGCAGACTGTACACTGCAGTCTGAATGGGAGCCATGGGGCAGAAGTAGGTAGAGCCAAGGGCTGCTGAGCATCCTGTCCTGTCTGGAAGGGGGCCAGGCAGGCTTGGACAGGGGGCAAGTGAAGGGGATTTGCATTCAAATAACTCTTCCAGGCAGGTATCATATACCTTAATGGATATAAAACAGAGGTCTGGTTATTTAAAGAAAAGTAAGGCTCTGTTGTTTTCAACATCAGATTCTTCCCATTACCTTGAATGGTTGCATAAGAAAGGATAAGGGAGCCATGTGGGCATGGGAGGGCCAGGGTCCCTCTCTGTGGGAATAGAGAAAGCCGGGCAGTAAAGCTTCGGCTTTCCTATGATCCCAGGTTCCCTGAGTGTTAGGGCAGCCACTGTAAAACAATGGGAACATGTATTTCTGTGCTTTATTGTTTAAAGTTTGGGAGCAGGGCTGAATACATATCCATTACCCCGTCATAGAGCAGTTTATGTATTCCAGGCATATATAGTTAAGTTATTATTCTATTTAGTGACTAAATATACAAGATTAAACAGAGAAAGATGACAAAAATATTCTAAGAACATTTTAGGATTTTCTTATGACTCTACTGGCAAACATTAATTGTTAGTCTCTGTCTCATTAATGTCAAAGGGAAGAAAAGGCTCACATGACTGAAATTCAAAGGGTTTATTTTAATTCTCAATCAAAACCAGTCTCCGGGAAGGATATTTTTAGCAGTCACTCAGCACAAATCTAAAGATGCTCAGCTGTGGTTTGTTTATCTTTTTTATCCTCTATGGAAGAGACATGGGTTCTTAAACAGAACCGCCCATATACACATTACCAAAATCACACCATAAGATTTTTGTGAATGTGATCTAGCAGAGATAAAACTGCTAACAATGTGTAAATATGCCAAGGTTGTACTATTTATTCAGCTCAGAACATAAACCACAGGAAATCTAGGTTTCTTAAAATAGGCAGAGGCTATAGTCACTGGGGATGGGGGTGGGGGGGCGGTGTCAGAGAGAGGAAAAGAGAAATCAGTGGTGGGATGGAGTGGACAAGGTTTTCAGGGGTAGGTCATCACAGAAACAGCTGGGGCCCTCACACCTGACCATCCTTGCACAGATGCAGTCAGCCATAATGCAGCTGGTCTAACCTCTGCTCTGGTTCTGCTATACCATCGTGCTAATACATTGCCTTCATTTTTCTCTCATGTCCAAAGGACCTTACTAAACTCAAAGCATGTTGCTGTTCCCTACACCAAACCAGCTACATACCTTCTACAAATGTCAAAGGCAACTGTTTCTAAGAAATGACTTCAGTATAAATTAAAATTATTACAGGAAGGAAGCCAGCCATCTATCTAGGCTCTGTATTTCCCATAGACAATAATAATCACTATACATACAAGTCAAATGATTTGTTTATTTTTGGTTTTGAGACAGGGTCTCACCATATAGCCCTGGCTGGCCTTGAACTCACAGAAATCCACCTGCATCTGCCTCCCCAAAGCATTTGCCACCACACCTGGCCTATGAATAGATTTTTAATAGATAAGATGAATACTCATTTATTTCATTTGCAATTTTAAGACTATTGTACACATTAATTTAGTTGGCCCTCATGAAAACTCTATGAAGTAGAAGTGACTGTTCTCATTTCCAAACCAGGGACATGGAATGTTGAAGTAACTGTCCAAAGTCATTCAGAAAATCCAGGACAGAGCAAAGAGCAAATGTGTGTGTGTGGGGGGGGGGGCTGGCTACAGAATCTGTAACCATTATGTTGTGTTGAGCGTCAGGAACTGGATTATCAAAAAAAAATTAACTATTTTAATATAAGATAAGAGTGGCAAAGTGAGAGAAAGGGGAAGAAGGAAACTGGTATTCTTTATCTAGGAAATGGTGTTCACTATTTTCTATTATAAAACATCACAGCTAATTGTGGGGGTACTTCCTATACTCTTAGAAGATAATGTCCACCATTATGCTATGTAGCAAGGTCTACAGTTAAACCTGGGAAAGAAATGCTAGGAATAGAAGTGAATCACATTCTACACAACAATCACAAACCTTCCTTTCCCTTAGGAAGTCTCACTCCTGGTGAGACATGTAACAATGAATGCTCCCATCCAATATCATTAAGGTAGAAAAATCACATGGTGCAATGGATAACTAAAAGCATTATGACAGTATTTGGACGCATAAAGGAGATAGAAGAGTGTCGATTTCTGTTGCAAAGATTCAGCTGCTGAACTGTTGCTTGAGTGAACGACTAGGATGGTCTTGTAAGAAGGCCTTATCTTTTCTTTCTAGCCCACACCACCTACCAGCCCAGCAGGCTTCCCATCAGGAACAACACACAGGAAACTGCTGACACACCGCCGGAGTGCACTGAGTTATCTGAGTTATCATGAGGCAAGTCAATACTCACCTGGTGTGAGACAATAATATGGACTTCAGTGACTGGCCCACCCAAAAATTACATAATGTGCCGCAGCTGGACAGGACTCAAAGACCCCAGGACTCATTCTGAAGAATGGGGAACCCTCCACTGTCCCAGGCACACTGTGCCATCCTACACGTGTATCCAAAGCACTCCCAATTCCAGGTTCCCACTCAAAGGATATTTGTTCAGATTATGCAGTGTGTTCTTGAATGAGACCTGCAATTGCTCCCACTGAATCCCAGAGCCATAGTACAGCCTAAACTAGTATGAGTAACCAGACTGAGATGTTCCAGCTCACAGTCTGCTAGCTTCCACTTGAGGTTCCCACCAATTTTTTATTATGAAAACCAAGCTGGCATTGGACTCACAGAGATCTACCTTCCTCTGAAAGGTATGTGCCCGAATTATTTTTTTTTAAGTTTTATTTATTTATTTATTATTTATTTATTTATATTTTACATGTATGAGTGTTATGTCTACATGTGTGTAAGTGCACCTCTGTCATTCAGTGCTCACAGAGCACAGAAGAAGGCGTCAGATCCCCTGGAACTGGAAGCTACAGACAGTTGTTACCCACTATGTGGGTGACGGGATTTGAACCCTGATTTTCTGTAAGAACAGCCAGTGTTCTTAACCACTGGGTCATTTCTCCAGCCAGATATATAATCTCTGATTTTAAAAAATAACAAAAGGTGCTGGGCATGGTGGGGTACACCTTTAATACCAGCACTTGGGAAGCAGAGGCAGGTGGATCCCTGTGAGTTCAAGGCCAGCCTGGTCTACAGAGCGAGTTCCAGGACAAGCTGGGGCTACAAGGAGACCCTGTCTCGAAAAGACAAAAAAAAAAAAGGTATAATAAAACTAACAACATGAATTTAAGGCAGATCTGACACTCCTCTGAGCCCTCGGCTACCGAGTCAGAAACAATAATGGATGGTCTCCTGTAACGCTGCTGGCTGAAAACTCCTCAGACCAACCAAACCAACAACAACAACAAAAACCTGTCTAGAACCTAGATCTGATATAGGATGTAGGACTTTAAGCTGCTGTACATGTGATTGCCAAATGCCTCCTCCTTTCACAAGAACAAGAGTATAGAGCCAGGTGTGGTGGTAAACACCTTTAATCCTATCTCAGCACTTGGGAGGCAGAGGCAGGTGGATCTCTGTGAGACGGAGGCCAGCCTGGTCCATGTAGTGAGTTCCAGAGGCCGAGGCTATGGAGAAGGGGCCCCTTCAAAACAAACAAACAAACAAACAAACAAACAACAAAGAGGTCACAACTGTTCTTTTCATCCCTGTCCTCACCCACCTTACCCTTCGGAATGCTTATGTGCTAGGAGCCATTTAAATATTTTTATTTAAAAATGTTTAAATAATTTTTAAATATTGAATTGATTTACTTATTATTTTTTGAAGGACTCCATCACTTATACCTTGCCTCTAAATTAACGTGGATTCTTTGAACCGCTAAATGCAGAGGTTCAGCTGATCCCACTGTAAGAGAACTGAGAGAGACAACTCGGCTTTTATGGTTTCAAGTGAGCAGGAAGGAGACCACTAAGACTCTCTCAGGATCAACTTTAAATTTCTACACTTTGTTTAGGAAACTTCACTAAAGGTTTCCTTAGGGGTAGTTTGAGGATCATCTTGTAATCTCTACCCATTCCAATTTTGTGTTCTTGTGTTTAACCTCTTTCTTCAAGACACCTCAGACTCAATCTGATTTGTACTCTGGTCATTTCCAGTTTGAGCAGCTAGAGATTTTTGAAGCATTTTAAATTTGGGATTAAGGATATGAACTTGGATATTTAGGTTAAGGAGATTGGATTTGGAGGTTAAGGATACAAATGTTCCAAGTCCCAAATCTCCAAAATCTAAGATTCCTGCCCAGAAGATTTTGGATAAAGAATACTCAATCTCTAAGGCAGTCTTGGCTAGAAACCCTCACACCCCCACCAAGGGGGACCATTACAATGGCTCTGCTGGGATGGGGGTGGGAGGGAGCTGGATCCCACACAGGCTGGAGAGGGACAGTCTTAATATTAGTTCATTCTGCAGCTGGCCAGAATGTTAAAGATTCTCCATGTCCAGAGGCCAGTTCCCAAGCCCAGCAACTGAGAACTGCATGCATACCACTAGTTAGGCTACCCGGCTAATTGGAGAAAGCAGGAGAAACTGCAGGTGACAGTAGGGTATAATTAAGGCTCAAGTTACAATTTGGGGAGAGTGGATCTTTCAGTGCCCAAGAGTAAGACAAGCTAGGTCTTTAGTCCAGAAAGAGTTAATTCTTTAGCATTTTTTGCAATCTTTCATTTTGCAATACACGTTTGTCATCATATAAAGCCAATCTAAATATGAATGCACACAATGAAAGCCATATGTTTGAAACACAGTCTTACAAACCAGAAAGCCAGAACAACCTACAAGAAAGGGTAAGAGCTTGGCTTTTACTTGTTGAAATAAACATACTTGTTGTCAAAGGGCACTTATCTTTTGTGAGATGGTTACGGAGACTCACAAGGCATAAAATGCAAATGGAACCAGAGAAACTACCTTCAACTGCCTCTGGCTTTCAGCAAATATGTGCTCATGGGCCCCAGATATTTATTCTCTCTCTTTCTCTCTCCTTCCCTCTCCCTCCCCCTCTCTTTCTTTCTTTAGTCCCTCCCTCCCTCCCTCCTTCTTCTACTCCCTTTTCACCCTACCTTCCCTAAGTTTTTATTAACACATTCAATTCCATACTTGAAAGCTACAATTCATTCATATAACTCAAATGTATGGAGTTTTACCCTAATTTCAAAAGGAAGATCCAGGGACACTCCTGTGGTCATATTACTAAGGTAAGAATGACTCACAAAGGCACTGACAGTCCACAAACCTGGCTTTGAATCTTAGTACACAAGGAATAACGGAATATGATTTAACCATAAAAAGCCTGACTTCATTCTTGTTATTGTATCAATGACAATAAAATGAGGGAGAACTAAAGCAAGCTGACAGAAAATTTTCTCTATTTAACGTAAAACTCAACGGATCATCAAGAAATAAATACAGTACCATTTCAATGGTAAACCTTTTGAGGAAAACAGGTTGGTTTTAAAGTGTTCGCTAGCCAGAAACTGTTTTATAATGTCCAAATGTGAGCAACCGGGAGAAGTGCCAGGTGCAACTCACAAGGGAAGAAGAGCTGGGCCCACAGGCACCACAGGCAGAGCTCAGAGACGCGGGTGGGGAGCATCCCCAGGTAGCCAGGGGATAGGGAACATCTTCAATTCGCATATGCCCAATGTCTGTGCATCCTTACCTTCCATTCTCCTATAGAATTCTTATTCACTCTGAAAGAAAGGCTGTTCTCATAGCAATTTGGAATATCAGACTCCTCCCCACACTGAGGAAAATCTGTGATAAGGAAATGTCGGTGACAGCAGGGATGAACTGTGAAGCATCTTCTGTGTTTGAAATGCCACAGATCTATCCTTTTTCATTCTAGAGAAGACAGTTAGATTCTAGGGGCACCCAATTTGTATTCATAACTTTGTCTGAGTAAAGTTAATATTGAACTAGTATGTAATCCCTTGAGGTTAGAGGTATTTAAATTAAAAAAAAATCTGGACTTTAAAACTTCTCACTAAGAATCCATGCCATAAATAACCCACACAGCAATCACTTAAAGTGGGCTTTCAAGGGTTATAGTGCTGGCTAATGCAGTTGATACAAACTAATACAAGAACCTTCTAGCAATAAGAGGATTTTTTTTTCAAATCCTAGACAAAGCTTTTTAGCCAATGGTCCATCCCCTGTCCTTTCAAGTTCTAGAATAACACTGAACAGAATCCTCACCTGGAACTTCAGGAGAGAATCTTGCAGAGTGTCGAGATACAAAAAGTTTCAGTTCTTGGTCCAAGTTGCATTCAATCAGGTTTGTGTCCCATGATCGGATCCCTGCAGAGGAAAAGGAAGATAATTGACAGGCTTCCAGTTAGTCATTTCAGAGTGGTTTGGAAAACATCCCTGCAGCTGTTCTCAGGCCCTTTTCTGAAGAGCCCAGGGCCCAGCAGTGGAAGCCCACAATGGGAAGGCTGGGAGGTCCCTCCACTGGGCCCCAAGGGAGGGATAACCAGCAGTGAGACTGAACTTCTGCCCTTCATGAATGGAAATGCAGCAGTGCTGGGAGAGTGGAAGAAAACAGTTATTAGGAAAATGACAGGCTGTCCTTCAGGAGGAAGAGAGAGGGCAGAGGAGTCCAGCTCTGCCTAAGGCTAGACACCTCTCGCCTTCTCCGGCTCTGCTAAGGGGCAACTGTGGGGTGTTCAAAGGTGGCTCCACTCAAGCTCAGGACTCTGTTTTCCAAGTGACGTTTCTGTGGTGTTTCTGCATGGTTTCTTGCTTTTACCCATCACATTTTTGACCTTGGTTTCTTAAACCCTGGATATCAATCTTGTGTGATCTTTGACAGGCAAGTGGATCTCTGGACTGTCTCAGGCATCCTATTGCATTTCTTTTATCTGATCAGCGTGGCAGGGGGTGCTTTCATTCACAATTGTTAATTTTACTGAATTTTCTTTTTTTTTTTTTTTTTTGGTCTTTTTGAGACAGGGTCTCCCTGTAGCTCTGGCTGTCCTGGAACTCACTCTGTAGACCAGGCTGGCCTTGAACTCAAAGATCTGCCTGCCTCTGCCTCCCAAGTGCTAGGATGAAAGGCGTGCACCACCACACCTGGCTTATGAATTTTCTTATCCAGGAGCAAAAAAGAGGTGTTTTTGTTTTTATGCTTTGTAAAACTCTGATGTAGTTGTGGGCCGCAAACTTCCTTGCACTAGCCTGACAGTAACTATCACAGACCAGAGGAAACCACAATCAAGAATTAGAATGAGGGTGGTTTTCGTTGCTGGCACCCTACCACCCATCCTCATCTCAACGGGGATAGCTCAGAGGAAAGCCAAGGGCATCAAGTTAAGAGAAACCTGGAGAGAAACCACAGAGATCTGTGAATCCCAGAACTCTAGACTGTGTGTGTGAGAGAGAGAGAGAGAGAGAGAGAGAGAGAGAGTATGTGTGTGTGTGTGTGTGTGTAGGGGGCTATGCTTTTGTGCACACACATTTGCCTGTGTTTGTAGGTGTACCTATGCATATGTGCATGCTTAGACTTTCCAACACATTACTTCTGATGGAGCCAGTATGTAGGACCATGATTGTATTCCAGCATGAGGACCCTCAACTACCAGAAACTAAGGTATTTTTATTTTGCTATGTTTTGTTTTGTTTTTTGAGGCAAGGCTTCCCTGTAGCCCCAGTTAGCCTAGAACTCACTCTGTACACCAGGCTGGCCTTGAACTCAGAGAGATCCACCTACCCCTGCTCCACCTCCCGAGTGCTAGGATTAAAGATGTGTACCACCATGCCAGGCAGAAACACCAAATATTTACTCTCTACCTCCTGAGAGGGGGGCTTGAACCACTCACTCTAGGTGTGAGCTATCTCTAGCACATGTCAAGATTCCGGAAACTCAGTTCGTGGTACGTGTAAAATATTCAAATTCTCTCTCTTTTTGTCTGTCTTGTCTGTCTGTCAGTCTGTCACACACATTTCTGAGACAGGGTCTTACTACATAGCCCAGCCTGATCTGCACTCACTATATATAGTCCAAGCTGGCCTGGACATGATAGTCCTCCTACCTCAGCTTCTAGATTATTGGCACAAAGACCTTTTCAACCAGAGGAATATTTCCAAATAGCTGGACACCCACTAAATAGAAGCAGGGCTTCTCACAGGAACGGTGGGAAGAATTCAGGTAACGAAGAGTTAGCGTCTAAGGAGAGGCTAAATTATAAGGGAGAGTTTTATGAGTCTCCCTGGAAATATTAAATGGCCTCAGTTTGCATTTGTGCTAATGGAATATTTAAATTTTAACAAGAAAGGCATGTTGAGAGTTTGTGGGTCTTTTTAGTGCAGAAATGATAAATGGCTTCTTTTTGTTTCCCACAGAGCTTGACAGGTTGAGAGGTCTGAATTCATTAGAATATTTTACCTCCACATATACACTCTATGCTAGCATAGTGTGGAAAGCCATTGCGTTGCTGTCTGAGCAGCTTAATTGGAATTGTTGACGGAGCTCCACTTTGTCTTCTGGCTTGTCAAGCTGGGTCAATAAGTTAATAATGAGACATATGTATTTAAATTAAATTCATACTATTTTTCCATCTTTGTTCTAAGTAATGTCTAAATTGTTCCATTATTTGAATGACTTTATCTGGGGTTATGCACGCACTTGCTCTTACACTGTTGTCATATTTTCTTGGCTTCAGTTAACTTGTCATGACACAAGTAATGAAATGTTCACTTTATCTTCGTTTATGTATTTTACATTTGTAGTTTTGCAAGAGAAAAATGCTAAACGTTAAGAAACCTATTGAGTTAACTTTTAAATTAAACTAGTAGACAGTGGATAAAAATACCTTCCAATTTCTAAACTCCCAATGAAAGTAAAAATTCAGGGTTCCTTTTCTAAGAGAGCAATTCCAGCCAAATTATTTCTTAGTGATACACAATCACTGCTATGATTTAGAAAGTAAAGACTACAATGGACTTGCTAGTTACTTTAGTTGGAAATGAACATTTTGGTGCCACACCACTCTCTATACCAATTTTAGAAATAAAACACTCAGTAATTACTTGGTACCTTCTGCCAGATATTATTAGTAAAAGGAGACTATTTCTCAATGAAGATTCATTGCATTTAGCAGGTTCCTTATAGGAACCTAAATGGAGCCACCTAAATGCAATGAATCTTCATTGTCTAACTGGGACCCAAAGGTGGAGCCCTGATTAGACAGCAAATGTCTTAGTTGGTCCCTCCCACATCCTCCCTCCAGAGTCTATGGCTGGAACGCCCTGAGGTTAGTAAAGAGATTCCAAAGAGGATTTCAGACCCTGGTCTGATATGGAAGCAAGGAAGGCAAGCTCTATTCCTAACCCTTTTTTTTCTGATGATCCTTTACTACCCCCAAGGACAGGCTCATAGATGAGGCTTTGACAGAGCAGGCATATATGAGGACTGGGCCGTTACTGCCTTACCCAGGAGCTAATAAGTCTAGCAGCTGGAGGTGGCAAACCTCCCGCTTTGAAACAGCTGAGCCAAGGGACATGTGGCACTCCAGAAGCTCCTGGCTGCTCCAGGGTTCTGGCTCAGGAGCTAGGAAGTGAATTCTCCTGGTCTATCCTGGGGAGTGGAAGGAGCATCAGAGCTGCTTTTCTTCTCAGTTCTCTCACCCCATGTGGTAGCACTGCACAAAGAAGCCAACATGCACGTGACTTTTACAGATGGAAGAGGGAAGCATGCATTTTCAGAGCAAGTCCGGTGCAGAAGCAAGAAGAGCCTACTAGTATCCTGGGTCTGCTGGCTAGATTGTGCCAGCATTATTTCAGCCTTGCAGGCACAGTCTGTTTAATGATACTAACGTCTTCAAATACACTTCTCCTTTAAAGGATAAAAAGTGCACATTCCTAAAAGAAACAGCAGACTGAAATAAGCACAAAAAGGACGCTGATGCTCACTGGTCCGGCTGCTTGGGCCTTTTCCTCAATGGGCCTAATTTAATTGTTCCTTTTGAGAAACAGGATTCTGAGTATTTCTTGTAAATATCTAAATCATCAGCCTGTAATCATGATTCAATTTGTAAAATGACACTAAAAAAATGACCTGAAACTTGAACAGAAGCCTAAACCAAAGAAACAATTAAAAAGGAAATGCTAAGTTGCTTTTCAGGGAAAAGGTTTAATATTTTACCCTGGTCCGAATGTTCAATTTGCTTTTTTCTTTTAAAAGCCAGTGACTAGATGCTTGTTTGTCACATGTATGTAATGTCAACTCAGCTGATATCTTCTATATGGATCTGGATCTGTCCAAGCAATGATAGTAAATAATTCAGGTTTCAACATCTTGCAACAGAAGCAAAAAAAAAGTAATTTATAATAATTTATTTCTCCATATAAAAGTTAGAAATGGTTTGAAAACTATGCTCTTAGAGAAGCTTAAATCATCAATTTAATGACCTTCCTTTTGGGGACTGGTTTTTGTTTCAGCTCAGATCCCAGAGCCCTTAGTGGGTAACACCAATTAGGCAATGCAAGAAGAAATACATCTGCCTTCTGACTTTGAAAAGTGTGAAGACAAATATAATAAATTTAACACATTCTAGCATCTCTTTGAACTCCTACCATATATGGTTTTCACTTTTTTTTTCAGGTCAGAAGAAAATGAAAATGAAATTCCAAAGCTTTCCTGGGTTCTTCATTTTCTTACCTACTATTTTAGACAGAAAACATTCAGTGAAGTGTTATCAGAATGGTACAATGTAATCCATTCAATTTACATCTGAAAATCCAGGGATATGGATGTTACACTTGTCTGTCTTGTCTTGGGCAAATCTGGTTGATTTCCAATGTGAACTTGAGAGATAGCGACCTTCTAATAGTAATTGAAAACATCAAACTGACAGTATTCTTTATATCATTTAGTTCATTTAAAAGAATGGCAAGAAACAATGAAAACTCATTGCACTAGCCTCTAGAATTCAGTTTATGAGGTAT
Source organism: Rhizomys pruinosus (assembly GCA_009823505.1). Lineage (NCBI taxonomy): Eukaryota > Metazoa > Chordata > Mammalia > Rodentia > Spalacidae > Rhizomys > Rhizomys pruinosus. The sequence continues at coordinate 1,243,380 of VZQC01013236.1, read as the reverse complement.
TGATATCTATCTATATCTATATTTATATCTATATCTATATCTGGCTAACTCCATGTTGGAGCAAATTATGGACCGGCAATAGGATTGCCAAGGAATAAGTTGGTGGTAGCCACAATGGTTTGGAATTAAGTCCTGTGTAACCTGATCAATGAAATGAGATCAGTGGGAACAAACACTGTTGTTTCAAGCTCTGGGAGAAGAAATGATCAACCCAGACACTGTGCCTTTTGAACCAGCTAATCAAGTAAGAATGACCATCTCTTTTCCTTGGTCTTGAGAAGCACTTAGTTTCTGGTGTGTCTTATGCCTGTTGGTTTACTGCATCATCTACCATCCCTCCCTGTGTAGATGCTTTTTTTGTCTTTTCAAGGAGCTTTGGTAATCAGAAGGCAAATGTGCAAGTCACCAGGGTCCCCAACTGCACAAAGCTTCAATTTGAATGGGAAAGGAAGAGGAAATAAGAACAAGTAACAGATGAGAGACTGCTTTTCCAGCCTGCATGCAGTGCACAATCAGGGCTGAGCCCCCAGGAACAGCTTTATCTTGCTTCCCACAACATAGCCTGCAGGCAGGAGCCATGAGCCACAACAACGTGGCATCAGAGTGACCTCTGGAGGAGGCCCAGCTGGGATCTGCTGGCTCAAGCATCAAGGAAACAGGGCCTGCTCACCCTGTTGCTAAGTCATCTCAGACAGACTGTATGAAAAACTGGGGGAGTCTGCACTTTTCCCTGTAAGACCCTCCATCGAGAGCTGCATCCCAAACCCCGGAGAGCAATCTCCAGAGGATCAGCTGCATCTGTTAGTGCCCTGGAGGAAATGGCTCTGCTCACACACTTGGTTGATTCTTAATGAGATCAATACACCCATTTCAGAGTTCCAAGCAAAAACCTGGCCAAATTAAGCAATTCAAAATCAGGAAAGCATCATGATTGCAAAGTGAACATTGGGTGGGTGTGGTGGGGTGGCTTCTGGGATTCCAGTAAGGTCCATTTCTTAGGTGAAAATTCAGTGAACTATCTCTCTCTCTCTCTCTCTCTCTCTCTCTCTCTCTCTCTCTCTGATTTTTAATGCCAGGAAACCAAATCTGAATTTTAGCACTAAATGCTAGCAGTGTAAAAATTGTAGCTCCAGGGAGATCATCAAAGCCGTCCCTGGCTGCATCTATTTTTCAACTCCAACACAGAGACTTGAAAAAACCTGCAGGAGTAGGGAATGCAAAGGCCGATCAGCCAAGTAACAAAGCAGGGAGGTAATTATGGTCGGAAGGTGATGGCTGAGCCATCTCCTTGCGCCACGCGTTGCCCACAAGTGGATGGCTGTACAAAGACAAGATGTGAAAACTGATCGCTGAATCTCTCTGATATTAGGTAGTCTGCCACTAGCATCAAGGCCAGGTCAGGGCAGAGTGACACTGCGGTACTGGCTCTCCCAACACTGCTTCGCTGCATGACCTTGAGCCTGTCCCTCCCCGTCCCTGCTTCTCGGGGTCCCCAGCCTCTAAACCGTGAATGATGATTACTCTCCTGGCACCACAGTGCATCGTTAGGAAATTCTTTGGATGGAAAAGCATCTCTTAGTGTATTATTTTTCAGCAATGCTACGGGGAGAAATGATTTTTTAAAACTCCGAAGTCATTCATTCCCACGATAACCACACCCCATGTCAGTACATGTGAATTTTTCCAAGGAGAAAAATGTGCAAATAAACTACATTTGAGAGGATCAAAGCCTAAAGTCTGATGATGAAAGACTGAGACGCTCCGATAAAGCACTCCACTTCTGAAGTCTCTTATTCTTGATTTTTTTTTTCCGAATGAAAAATCATGACTGGCTTTCTGCTCACATTTTTTTTTTCTTTTTCGCTGAAAGGGAAAATCCGTGCTTTAAAGTTAAACAAAAGAACGGGGTCTGCAACTCCAGTCCCCACCCTACAGCCTTTTGTTCTAGGGGCAAATGTCCATTTCGAAATGCAGAGGCAGGTGACAAGCGTTTATTTATTTATTTATTCATCTAAACCCAAATCTTTTTCATCCATCTTTTATTGGCATGAGGGGGAGCAGGGAAGGAGGGTTGCGAGAACGCCCTTTGTCCGCCTCGGGCTGCCGTAGAGACCGCAGTGCGGACTGCACCACGCCCACCAGCCGGTGTCTCCGGGTAGAAACGTTTCAGCACTACCCGGAGAGAATAGAGCGCGCGAGCTGGGGCTGCACAGGGACCCTGCCAGGGCTGTAGGGAGGGTCGGGACGGGAAGGGGCACAGGATAAGGCAGAGCTGCCCACCTCCGAGCTGGGAGAGCAACAAAGCGAGGCAAGGAGAAAGGTGGGCGCGAAGCTTCTGGTGCAGGCTCCCTCCAGCCGGGGGCGCCGCAGTGCGGGGGCAGGTGCGGAGGCCCGGCGCTGGCACTGCGGCAGGCCGGGTGGGGCTGAAGGGCTGGCCGTCGTCGCACGCCCTAGGCTGCGCCCTTGGGGACCCTCCCAGCCCCGCCCAGGTTCCCCGGGACCGCTATTCCGCCTCTGCGGAGCGCGCTTCTGGTGCGCGCAGCAGCCCGGGACCTGGCCCTACCCTGCGACGCCCCTTCCCATTCAAGCTACCGCTTCTGAAGCTAGGACTTTTCAAAAGGAGCCCACCCGGCAACTTGCGGTCCCATTGTCCTTTATGAAAGCTGCAGCCAGGATCCCAGGGGCAGGAGAGACGCGGGCTCCCTCTGGGAACAGAACGCAGGCGGGTTCCATCTCTGCGTCCCCCGGGGTTTGGGGGGGGGGAGCGGGCGTGGCCCTAGGACTAGCCTAGTCATTCCCAGGAAAGAAAGGATCGGGAAGTTTTAAGCGAGAAAGGGCATCCTCAGGGTATGAGAACAGGGAGGCCGAGGTGGCCATGGTGAGGATGATAATGATTCCCATGCGGGCCCTGGCACACGGTGTTTCGACCCCAGGTCTGCGGGCGAGGCTGGGGGGGATCCTAGCCTTTGGCTAAGGCGAGAGGAAAGCTGAACGCAGAGGGTTCCCCAGGTCCGCCCCACCCTTTCACCGCCTGCGGTTGCGGTTTTCTCATGGCCTCAGTTCCTCTGACACCTGCGTTTCACTGAGTGCGAGAGGGAGGTGGTGGCCGAGTAGGCGAATGCCACGGATCCAGCCCGGTGGCCCATCCCTCAGGGTTATTAGGGATTCTCTCTCTGGGTCTTAAATAGAACAATTCGGGAATTAGCCCAGAAAGAGTCCAGGTCGAGTGTGGGAGGTGGATGCGAGAGGCGTGGGTGCGGGGCGCGCTGGAGAACAAGGTGGCTGTCGCGCCCTGGGTGGGGTCGTGTTGGCGCGTGTCCCCGCGCGCGTCCCTGGGGGATCGCGGGACCGCTTACCCAGCTCGATGTTGCCGATGGCACGCCTCAGGTGCTCCTCGGTCACCGTCTCTCCGACCACCACCAGCAAGTAGAACTTGCTGTCTAGAAAGCGGTGCGACAGGCTGGGCGAGGTGGACGCCGCCGGGTTGGCGATGCTGCCGGATGGCTCCGGCTCGGTGGCTTCCACCACCACGGTCGCCATCCTGACGGCCCCCGCTGAAGCCTGGGCGAAGCGTTCCTCAGCCGCCGCTCCTCTGCTCTGCGGCAGGAGAAAGGATTATCTCCGAAGGTGCTGTCTCCGCTCCGCCCCTTGCGTCCCCCCCTCCTCCGGGCGCGTCGCCTCCCCTCCGCCCTCTCCCTTCGCGGCGGAGAGGAGCAGGGAGTGAGAGGGCGGGGAGGCGGTGCGGTTTATATGGAGACTGGGCAGGGAGCCGGAGAGGAGGAGGAGAAAGAGGAGGAGGAGGAAGAGGAGGAGGAAGAGGAGGAGGAGGAAGAGGAGGAGGAAAGGACCACCCGGCACATACTCTCGCAGTAGCTGTCTGGGCTCCTCCAGCCTTTGGCCCAAGGCTGATGTCATTTGCAGCAAATCATCTAGCCGGCGGCCCGGAAGCTGGAGGGAAGAGGTGTGTGGACAATGGTCTGGACAGAGCCAGGAACCGAGTCTCTGGAGGACCCAAAGGCTTTACTGCAGCGCTGAAGGGGGCTGGGGGTGGGGGGTGTGTGTGGCTGTACCATCACCCTAACACACAAGCTCTCTGCCTGCACGGAACCCTCAACCCTCCTGTGCAGGATAGTGGGAATGACTTTCCATTTGGGGGGAGGTGGTGGTGGTGGAGTATTTCCTGAGTTCCAAGTGCAGAATGTCGGGTTCTGTGTCCCACGCACCATAAAACCAGAGTCTGAGTAACAGTGGCAGCCACCATGGATGCTGGGTGCCCCGCCCAAGAAGACTGGAACCTGTCATTTTGACCTTGTGGATTTAGGAAGACATTTGCCGTTGTTTACCAACCACCTTCACTTAAAGAATCCTTTGCAAGGCCCAAGCCAAATTTTGTTCAGGCTTTGGGCTCTAGTGTCCAAGGGCCAGTGGTGAAAAAGTACCGGCTTCTGCTGCACACGGGAAATGAATGGGAAGATACAGGCAAAGTAAGCTAGATACAGATTTCTTAATATGCTGAACAGATAGTATCAAGCATAACAAAGAATAGAGAAGATACTGTCTCTGCCCAGCAGGATTGCTGACTATAATGTGCTTTTCAGGTCCTTGGGGCATACTCAGGGGAAATTATTTCATGTGACAATGATGTCTTTTAAGATACATGTAGCTTTGGGAGTTTTATTGCTTTTGTCTTATTTAGAAGAACTCATAATAATGTTTGTAAAGGCCAGCCATGCATAACCATTTCTCACAAATCTACCGAATACATCTCTGCCTTAGGACAGGAGGGGAGGGCAAACATGATATCATAAAAAAGAAAAAAAAAACCTGGGGTCTGAGTTTTAGGAGGGAAAATTAGATGGAGATCAGAATAGTCAATATACCCTTAATATTAGAGTACTAAATAGTTTTAAAATATCAGCTGGAGGGGCTGGAGATGAAGCTCTGCCTGTAGCATGCTTGCCTAGCATGCACAGAGCCCTGGGTTTTATCCCAGTACCACAAACACTGGGCTTAGTAGTCCACACCTTTAATCCCAACACTCAGGAAGCAGAGTCAGGAGGACCACAAGAAGGTCATCCTCAGCCACTGATAGTTCTAGCTTAGCCTGGGATACAAGAGACTCTGTCTCAAAAAAAAAAAAAAAAAAAACTCAGCTATTGTAAGACTTCCAAAATAACCCAATATCTTGGGTGTTAACTGCCATGACTTGCTATGTGTTTTGTTCGTGTGTGTGTGTGTGTGTGTGTGTGTGTATATGTTGTCCCTATTGCTTTCTTGAACCCCTAGAAAGGAAATTCACTGGTCATCTAAAGGCTATGGGCTTCTCCTGCATGCCAGTCTGATCAAAAGGGACTGAAGATAATATCTGACCTATGACATTTGGGGTCTGCAAAAGCTCACTGGAGTGAAGCTTGTCACTAGTGAACAGAAAATGAATTTCTGAGTGAGATGTTAACAGATCATAGATGTTGAATCACTCTCAGGTTAGGACATCGGGGCCCTCTGTGATGGGGGAGTGGGGTGATGTGACTTTCAAGAGGTCATCCACTGGGGTGGCTTCATCTAGTGAATTGTCTCCCTTTCTCAGGATCACCATTACTTTTATTTCTCTAATAGTGTTTATGTTGCTTTTTGTCAGTGTGCCAGATTGCCGTGAGAAACAGCTTAGGGATGGAAAGACTTATTTTGGCTCACAGCTTTATAAGTTTGTTTTTTTGAGACAGGGTCTCCCTGTAGTCCCGGCTGGCCTGGAACTCACTCTGTAGACCAGGCTGACCTTGAACTCACAGAGATCTGCCTACCTCTGCCAGTGCTAGGATTAAAGGCCTGCGCCACCACACCCAGCTTAAAGGTGGTTCTTAGCCACCATGTGGTTGCTGGAAATCAAACCCTGGTCCTCTGCAACAGCATTCGGTGCTCTTAAACCTCCAAGCCGTCTCTCCAGCCCTGCTTTGTAAGTTTTAGTCTATAGTCTTGCTCCATTGCTTTGGGGCTGAGGGGAAGCAGAATATTGTGATGGAAGAAGTGTGTAGTAGAGGGGGCTGCTCACCTGGCAGCCAGGAAACAAATACACTTTTCCTGTGTTGAGCTTCCTTCTTCCCCTTTATTCCATCTGCTCCCAGCCTAGGGGATGGTGCTGCCCCCACTCAGGGCAGTTCTTACTCCATTAGCAAATCCTCTTGGGATCCTCTCTGGAAACACCTTCACAGACACACCTAAATTTGTGCTTTACTCAGCATCTAGGTGTCTCTCAGTCCAATCAGTTACCAAGTGGAGGGTGTTTGGAGAAAAGTCTGTGTTGCTTTATACACTGAAACACTAATATCACAAATAAATGGAAAATATTTCTACAAATGTACAGAATGAAAATAAAATAATAACAATTGAATTTCTGCTACATATAGTTATTTGCTCAGGGCCTGAGATATACACTATCTTGGACAAAAGCATAGAAGTGTTAAAACATACTAGCACCGAACTTCCATTTTATAATAGGCAGTTGGAAGAAAAGTGCCAGATGGCACACACAGTATGTAAAAGGGCTTGCCACTAAGCCTGATGGATGACCTCAGTTCGATCCTGGGAACCCATGTGGTAGAAGGAGAAAACTGATTCCCACAAGTTGTTCTCTGACCTACACACACACACACACACACACACACACACACAAATGGAAAAAATTAAAAGAAGGAGCTGGAGAGATTGCTCAGTGGTTAGGAGCACTGGCTACTCTTGCAGAGGACCTGTATTGGGTTCCCAGTACCCACATGGCGGCTAACTTCCACTCATCACTCCAGTTCCAGGGGATCTGACATCTGACACATTCTTTTGGCCTCCATGGGCCCTGTACAACACAGGTGCCCTTACAGCTGTGCAGGCAAAACACACATACATATAAATTAAAAATAAATAAACAAAAGAAAATCACCACAGAAGTGCTTCTTAGTCTGTGCAATGGAATGCCATCACCATGAGCCAACTGTCTTTGCCCACACTTGGCAAGTTAGAGACATAATGGCAGAGCACAGACTAGCAGTGTAGACTGCTGCTTCATACCTCTGTAACTCTGGGCAAGTAAGGATAAGATCTTTGTAACTGTGTGAGGGAGTTAAATGACATAAGCTTACATAGTAAGCAGTTAAATGCCCTCTACCCCCAGTTCCTTAGAGAGTGAAGTGAAAATAACTTTACAAAACATACAGATGATTCCTCCACTAACCTCTGGAAAAATTAAAACAATAGATTAAACCAGTCTTCAAAACTAGAACAGTAACCCCCATCCCAAGAAAAATGCAGTTCTAAAGAGGAAGAAGGATACTAGCCTATAAGGATGCCTGGCCCACCAGCTCACATGGTATCTCAAAGGCACTACAAACTGGGCATGCTCAAAACCCAAATAATCTTTGCCTTGCAAACCAGATCTTTGGCTTCTTCTATTCCAATGAACAGCAGCACTATATTTTCTTTGATGTAAGCCAGAAACTTCACATATCTTGGACCTTTCCTTGACCTTAGCTGCATGTGCAAACCCCACATGGAATCTGTTTAGGTTTTTTGTTTGTTGGTTTGGGATTGTTTGTTTATTTGTTGTTTGAGACAGGATTTCCCTGTAGCCCCCAGCTGACCTGGAACTTGCTGTGTAGACTAGGCTGGCCTTGATCTTACAGAGATCTGCCACTTCTGCCTCCTGAGTACTGGGATTAAAGGCATGTGCCACCATGCCTGGCTAAGATGCTCAGTTTTGCCTTCACCTTCTAGATATCTCTTGAACCATCCACTTCTACCCATTTTCCCACCCTAGTCTAAGCTACTGTTCTCATGAGAGGTACTATATATAGGTTTTTAAAAATGGGTTCTGGAGTAAAAACCCCCTTCTTATCCCTCCATGTTGTGATAAGTCCAAGGCTTGGAGTATACCCTAACACTGAGCCATACCCCTCACCCATGATGCCATTTATTAGCTGTGTGACCTTGAGCACAATGACTAAACAGTATGTCTTGTCCTGTGTATAGTGACAATATGTACCTGCCTCCTGGACTGGGGGTAGGAGGTCAATAGGGTGTTTCTTCATTTCTCAACATGCTGGGGTTAGAACCCAGAGTTGTGCACATTCTAGGCAAGCACTCTGCCACTAAATTACATCCCCACCCAAGGGGATAGTTTACACAAGGCCCTAAAAGTGTTTCGTTATAGGAAGCACTTAATATAGCTCAGTCGATGTTTTTATTGGTATTTATCATTCAGTATAGACAATTTCAAGCACGTTCAAAAGTACAGCAAATAGTATAAAATTCTTGTTGAAAATTAATTTTTTATAGTTTGCTTGTTTAAATCAAGATGAGAATTAGATCTATATATTTAAATTGGCCAATTTGTAATCTTTAATATGTGTATCCATACTCTTGATTTCCTTGAAGTTTTTGGGATTGTTGAAAACTTAGTCTGGTTGCATACGTGTTGTATTACTGAAAAGCCCTTTGCCTCCTGAGATCTTTGTATATTTATAGGGAGATCTGCGAGCTTGCTCAGAGAGCTGAGGATGTAGCTCAGTGGTGTAGGATGTAGCCCAGTGCTTGCCTAGCGTGAATGAAGTCCTGGGTTTGATCCCTGTAATCCTAACCCTTGGGCAGTCGAAGAGAGTCAGAAGCTCATAGCCATCCTCTTAGCAAGCTGGAGAACAGCCTGGGCTACGTGAGACTCTGTCTCTAAATTGGTTAATTAATTAATTAAAAGTTTGGTCAGATTTGATTTTTCTTGTAAGTAGACTTCATAGGTGATAGTGGTTGACCATCATCCTGTGATTTTCTTTTTTTTTTTTTAATTTATTTATTTATTTATGTGTATGAATGTACTGTCTGCATGTAGGTTTGTGCACCCGTGTCGTGCAATGCTGCGGAGGTATGAAGAGGGCATCGGATTCCCCTGGAACTGGAGTTCTCCTGGAATTGGAGTTACAGACGGTTCTCAGCCGCCATGTGGGTGCTGGGGATCAAACCCGGGTCCTCTGCAAGAGCAATCGGTGCTCTTAACCACTAGGCTATCTCTCCAGCCCTCATCCTGTGATTTTCATAGCTACTTATGGTCATTACCTAATCCATTATTTATTAAGGATTTAAAATTGATAATATTTTAATATTCTTTATTTATTTGACCTCTGGAAGAGATCTGTTAGTAGAAATCTTACTTCATCTTTGGTTAGCCTGAGATACAGCTCGTACATGGAAAAAAAGGAAAAAAAAATATTATCCTTTCTCTTTACTAATTTTCAACATCATTAATTTGTTACTGTTCTTCCAAAGTGGCTCGAATTTTTTTTCTACACAGATCATTGAGGAAGAGGAGGCAGAAAGATTGTAAGAGGCAGAGGGGTAGATGACCATGTATTAGGGTAATTTCGCCAGAGAAGACCACTCAGACACAAAATAAGACCAATAGAAAGTCTTTAGTCAGCTGATCACTACACATTAGATCCCCTGTCCAGGGTGTGTAGTGCCGAGTCACAGTTGGGAGGTGTTTATATAGGAAAAATCATATCCGAGGTGAAAAGTTGAAGTTCCCAAGTTTAGGGGTGGTGAGCCCCTCTAACAATTCCTGTTCTCTAACAGCAAGCCAGGCATAAACATAAGCCATGCAGAATGATAGTTTCTAAGCAACCAGGTATATGCTGACCTGTTCTCAAAGCTCTTGTCCCAGTTCAGTTGAGTTAAACTCTTATTCTTATACTTTGAGTTAAGTTTTAACTACTGGGCTCAGCTGAGACTCATAATATGGTGCAGCTATGAGAAATCTTGAGGTTTCTTATCACAACCACAGGGAAACGCAGTGTTCCATACAGTTAGTCAGTTACTCATATGAACTCATGGCAATGGTGACAGCATGCATAAATCCTAGACACAGGGAAGTAGGGGAGAAATCCCAACCCAACCTAAGGAACTTTTGGAACTGATGGCTGCTGGGAGCAGGAGAGAGTGTCTTACATGGCCCAGGGGATAGACCCGTATTGAAGGACATTTGGGGACACAAACCAGACTCTATAGGATATGTATAAATTATTATATTATATTACTATATATTATATAATATATATAATTTTTATATAAATATATAAATATACATATAAATTATTTGGAGTGCAGGGGGTGGCATAGATAGGGGAGGGGATCTAAATGCCAACAAAGTATATTGTATAAAAATTTCAAAATTTCAACAACAAAATAACAACAACAATGTATTACTTACAAGAGCTGAAGAGGTGGCTCAGTGGTTAAGAGCACTGGATGCTCTTGTAGAGGACCTGGGTTTGGTTCCCAGCACTCATTACTCCAACTGCTCATTACTCCAACTCTAGGGGATCCAATGCCTTCTTCTGGTCTCCATGGATACTGAACACACATGGTGTATGTATATGTAGGCAAGCACTCATACACATAAACAAATAAATATTTTTTTTAAATATAACTTACAGTGATTATTCATTCTGATGTTTTCATCTTCCCCTTTTCAGCCAAGAGTGTGCGGAGATTTTCCCTGCTCACCATGTGCACATCAGGCCTCAGAACTGAAATTTATCCATTTCTCTAAGGAACACATGGTTACTTAAAGTAAGAAATGGTATTTTGAGATCAGAGCCTTGATTGAGAGTTTGCTACCATTTTGATTGTTGTTTCTAGATATTTTCAGTGGACAAACATAAGAACTCATTTTTTTTTTTTCAAGATGAAAGACATGAGTTGACACTGCCAATTCGGGATAAGGATTCTGCTTATCTTTCATCTTTTATCTATATTGCCTTTGTCCTATACCTGGAATTCCAGTTTTCAGAGATATTAGAAAAACAGAGAATTCAATTTTTTTTCTGTCTCACAATATAAATGAATTACACTCACTAGTTTTAGATAAAAATTCAATAATATAAAAATTCAATAATTTTGCCAACTATGTGGTTATTTTAAAAAGCAATTTAAATTTTTTTGCAATTATCTTTGTCATTAGCCCATTTTACCTTAAAAAACCAAATTTTTCAGTTGTCAGACCTTGAGAAGATCATCATCCCTTTGTGTTTTCTAACAATATGTACACAGCACTGTCTGGATAACAGCAAAATGCTGCCATATCAATAGCATTGTAGAAAGTAGCTTGCAATTTCTCTCTGCAATTTCTTTTTTCAATAGCTATATCCCAAAGGCATACAGTTTTATATAGACTAATTAATTCCTTTTTGTGGGATGATGCTATTAACTCAATATATAGATTTATTGGCTTCATTTTTGGTATTTCTGGATTGATTTTAAATTTTGCTTTATAATTATGAATGTTTAGTTTCAAGGTCAAATTTACAAAACAGTTATTCAGAATACTTTGGTTCTTTAAATTTTATATTTATTTATTATTTTACGTGTATGAGTCTATTGCCTTATGTAAGTGTACCCATGTTGTGCAGTCCCCAAAGAGAACAGAAGAAGGCATCAGATCCCCCGGAACTGGAGTTATACATGGTCATTAGCTGCCATGTGAGTGCTGAGATTTGAACCTGGGTCTTCTGCAAGAACAGCCAGGGCTCTTAATCGCTAAGCCATCTCTCTAGCCCCAAGACTTTAGTTCTTACTCAAGCCCCTCTGTCATGCTGTGTAGCGCCTGCTCTACTGCATTTCCCAAAGGGTCGGGCAAGGGGCTGAGGATTGAAAGAAAGACAGCGGGTCATCTGTGCTGAGGGGATGCCAGATGCCAGTTTATTGAAGAGACAGGGGGCCTTATATACAGGCTTACAGCACAAGTGAAAAAACCAAGGTCAGAGGTTCATGCCCCCCAGGCACAGGGGTTCTCTGGCGTGGGTGGGTCAGGCCTTCTTGGAAGGAGGGTAACAAGATGTTCCAGCAAGATAATCCCTCAGTCAACAAGCTAGTCAGCAGATCCCCTGGGGGCCAGGACCCAACGATGCTGTCCGATTTTATTTATTAGCACCCCTTTTCCTTCGGTTGCTCAGCCTTTCATTAAAAAATGCAAATATAAGGTGAAGAATGTTGCTTAGCAACAGAACACATGCTTAGCATGTTCTAGACCCTAAGCTCACACACACACACACACACACACACACACACACACACCGAATTTATCCTGCCGAGAACCTCTGTAACAATATATATTTATAATCCTTATTATTTCTTTTATTTATTTTATTTATTTTTAAATTTATGTTTGTATGTGTATGCATGTACTGTCTGCATGTAGGTTTGTGCACCCGTGTCGTGCAAAGCTGTGGAGGTCAGAAGAGGGTCTTGGATTCCCCTGGAACTGTAGTTCTCCTGGAATTGGAGTTACAGACGGTTCTTAGCCACCATATGGGTACTAGGGATCGAACCCGGGTCCTCTGCAAGAGCAGTCAGTGCTCTTAACCGCTAAGCTATCTCTCCAGCCCCCCTTATTATTTCTTATTGCTGCATAGTAACCCATTATGTTTATTTACCATAACTTACTTTCATGAGTCCATTTTGTCACTAAGTATGAGCAATGGTTGTATTATTATTATATCAGTTACTTTTCTCATTGCTCTGACAAAATACCGGACAAGCAACTTAAGGAAAGAAGGGCCTCTTGTGGCTCATGGTGTGAGGCACAGTCTCTCATGGTGGGAAGGCATGGTGACCAGAGCATCAGTAGCCGTGGCAGCGGGACCCGAGATGGCTGGCCTCATTGTGTCCACAGAGACGGGGCAGAGAGGGGTGATGCTTGTGCAACGTTCACTGCTCACTTTTTCTCTTCATTCACTCTGGGACCCCAGTCAGTGGGGTGGTGCCACCCACCCCTTTTTGTGATGGTTAATATTCAGGGTGGATCACCTCTCCTCAGTAAACCTCCATGAAAATGCCTGCACCAGCATGCCAGAGATATCTTGAGAAAGGGATTCTTTTTTTTTTTTTTTGGTCTTTTCGAGACAGGATCTCCCTGTAGCCCCAGCTGTCCTGGAATTCGCTCTGTAGACCAGGCTGGCCTTGAACTCACAAAGATCCGCCTGCCTCTGCCTCCCAAGTGCTAGGATTCAAGGCGTGCACCACCACCCCCAGCCAGAAAGGGATTCTAAGTCCCATCAAGTTGACAGTGAAGATTAATCTCAGCAGTTATCACTGTTGTCTGTCTGTTCTTTTTATCTTTACCATTAGACTCTATGCTTTATAGGGTGAAGTTCATATCTGTCACTCCTTGAACATACAAACACACACATACCACATATACATATAGATGCACACAGAGAGACATATACCACACACATATACACACACATGCATACACATCAATACACACAAACATAAGTATATATACATACATATATACATACACATATCCACACACAAACACACAGAGCAACATGCACACACATAACAACACACACAAACATAATGGCAAAGTGAATGGCTTCTGTGAGCAGTGGTGCTGCTGTTAGGTGATTTAACTACAGAACCTTGAGTTAATGTCCATCAACTTCCTAAGCACTTGATAACATTCTTTACAATTTTGATGGCTTAAAATCTGTATTGATAGCCATTAAAATTTTCATTCCTAATCTTGATAATTTGTGGTTATATATTTTTATTAGTCTTTTTGAATATTTTTACCACTTTTGGTAATCTTTACAAAGAACTACATCTGGCACTATCAAAGCTTTCTACTGCATGTGTGTATTTCTCACTGACTCTGTTCCTACATCTGGCACTTATCATAGCTTTCTACTGCATGCATGTATTTCTCACTGACTGGCACTATCATAGCTTTCTACTGCATGTGTGTATTTCTCATTGACTCTGTTCCTAGCTGCTCTGCTTTCACTCTGCTTTTATCTCCCCTCCCTTCTTCCCTCCCTCTCTGAAGGAAGGACTTGCTTTGGCTCTTGGTCTCACAGAATCCACTGCTTGGGCCTGAGGCAAGGCAGAAACACAGCAGTGGGAGTTGGGGGCAGAGGCTCCTCACCTGAAGGCAGCCAGGAAGCAGGCCTCCTTCTAATTTCTTTTGATTTTTATTTTAATTCCTATTTTAGCTACTTAAGGAACTCAATAAATACATTTCCCCCTTTTTGTGATGCTTAATATCCATTGTCAACCTCCTTGTACTTAGAGTCAGCTAGGAATCACACTTCTGAGCAAGTCTCTGAGGCTGTTTCTGGGGAGGTTTAACTGAAGAGGGAAGACCCACCCTGAATGTGGACAGCAGCATCCCATGAATGCTAGTCCTTGACTGAACACAAATGAAAACCCCAGCTGAGTACCAGTGTACCAGCATGATTTGGGGCTTCCTGACAGAGGAGGCACAGTGACCAGTGATGTCCCCACTGCTGTGGTGGGCTGCATTCCTCCAAACTGTGAGCCAAAAATTAACTTTTCTTCCCTTAATTTGCTTTTTTTTTTTTAAAAAAAAAAAAAACATTGCCAGTAATCTTGTACAAAAAAATATGTAAAACAATAAATTTTAAAAAAGCCCCCCCCCAAAACATTGCCAGGCGAGGTGGTGCACACCTTTAATCCTAGCAATTGGGAGGCAGAGGCAGGTAGATATCTGTGACTTCAAGGCCAGCCTGGTCTACAGAGCGAGTTCTAGACCAGCTGGGGCTCCAGGGAGACCCTGTCTCAAAAAAAGACCAACCCCCCAATAACTTATTTTTATTTTTATGTATATGGATATATTGCCTGCATGTACATAAGTACATCTGTGTCATACAGTGCCTGATGAGGTCAGAAAAAGACGTTGGATCGCCTGGAACTAGAGTTACAGATTTTTTTTATTATTATTATTTATTTATGTATGTGTATGAATGTACTGTCTGCATGCAAGTTTGTGCACCCGTGTCGTGCAATGCCACGGAGATCAGAAGAGGGTGTCGGATTCCCCTGGAACTGGAGGTCTCCTGGAATTGGAGTTTCAGACGGTTCTCGGCCGCCATGTAGGTGCTGGGGATCGAACCCGGGTCCTCTGTAGGAGGGGTCGGCGCAGCCGGGCGTGGTGGTGCACGCCTTTAATCCTAGCACTTGGGAGGCAGAGGCAGGTGGATCTTTGTGAGTTCAAGGCCAGCCTGGTCTACAGAGTGAGTTCCAGGACAGCTGGGACTACAGGGAGACCCTGTCTCGAAAAGACAAAAAAAAAAAAAAAAAAAAAAAAAAGAAAGAAAAAAAAGAGCGGTCGTCGCTCTTAACCGCTAGGCCATCTCTCCAGCCCCCGAGTTTCAGATGTTTTTAGCCACCAAGTGGGTGCTGGGAACTGAACGCAGGTCATCTGCAAGAGCTGCCAGTGCCCTTCACTCCTGAGCCATATCTCCAGCCCCCCATTAATTTGCTTTTTTCAGGTGTATTAGTTACTTTTCTGTTGCTGTGATAAAACACCATGACCAAGGAAACTTGTAGAAAGAAGATTTTCTTTGGCTTATGGTTCCAGAAGGAGTCCACACTGGTGGGGTAGGGGCATGGCAGAGCAGAAAGCTTACATCTTCAAGCAGGCACTGGAAGCAGAGAGAAACTGGAAATCTGGCAAGGCTTAAGAACCGCCAAAGCCTTGCTCCTGTGATGTGCCTCCTGCAGCAAGGACTCACTTCCTAAAACCTCCCACAATAGCACCACTAACTGGGAACAAAATGTCCAAATACTTGGAGCCTATGGGGGACATTTTCATTCAAACCACCACATTTCACTCCTTGGTCCCCATATGGTCATATGAATTACAAAAGGTGGCTGGAGAGATGGTTCAGTGGTTAAAAGCACCAACTACTCTTGCTGAGGACCCGGGTTCTATTCCCAGCACCCACATGGCGGCTAAGAACCGTCTTTAAGCAGGGTGTGGTGGCTCACACCTTTAATCCTACCACTTGGGAGGCAGAGGCAGGCGGATCCCTGTGAGTTCAAGGCCAGCCTGGTCTACAGAGTGAGTTCCAGGCCAGCTGGGGCTATAGGGAGACCCTGTTTCAAAAAAAAAAAAAAAGAAAAAAAGAAAAAAAAATAGAAATACAAAAGGCATTTAGTTCACCTTCAAAAGTCCCCATAGTTTTTCCCAGTCTCAACACTATTCAGAGGTCCAGAATTCAAAGTGTATTCTGAGACTCAAGACAATCACTTAACTGTAAGCCTCTGTAAAATCAAAAGACAAGTTACATACTTTCAAAGTACAATGGAATCAAATGTTCATTCCCATTCCAAAATGGAAGAATGGGGCATAGTGAGGAAATACCAGACCAAAACAAGACTGAAACCCAACAAGGCAAACAACAAATCCAGCAAACCCCATGTCCAATGTCAAAGGGCTTAGATAGGTCAGTCCCTCCAGCTGTGCTGCATGTAACATACATCTTTCTCTTGGCCTGGTACTACTCCCTATTTACAACTCTCCTGGGCAGATGTCTTACAGCTCTAGCATCTCGAACATCTTGGGGTATCCACTGCCAACCAGGCTTCACCTTGGCACCTTCATGCAGTGGGTTATCAGGGCCTTCTTTATGCAAGGATGCCTGTGGTGCATGCTGCCTGGCCTCAGCAGTTATCTAAAATGCAGAGGAAGAACCAATGACCTCTTTCACTTTTGCATCTTTCATGTCTGTAAAGCCAGCACCACTTGAAGGACACTGCCAAGTTCAGCAGCCAGCCTGGGATGGGCTGCCTGGTCTACTTCATCCATGTTAGCAGGTTTTCTATGTTTGGTTTTCTAGGAGCAGAAAATCCAATTTTTCTTTTCACAAGATGGGGTCTTGGATGGGTGTGGTCTTGCCCTGAGGGTATTCTTTCCATTGTTGGAGTACCAGTCTGGAGGCTTCTCTGTAATGGTTTAAGTCTTATCAAAGAGAGCCTCCCCTTCAGCATATGCCTTGGCTCCAACATTATTAAACTTCATAATACTCTCTTTCTCTCCAAACTACATTCTGCATTTCTTTCTGCCCCATTTGCTCTTATTTTATTGTAGATCTCCATAATATTCATCACTGATAACTGCACCACTGATTCTATGTTAAGCTGTCTTGAAATTTCCTCCATCAAAGAAATTTGTCCATTACATTTCAACCTAGCCTCAGACAAGCCTATGGGCAAACAGCATCCAGACACTTTGCCAAAATATTCTAGTTGCTTCTTAAGTCCTATTTCCCCTTGGAACTACATTGTTCTCAGCAGTACTTTGTTCCAGAGTCCTGCTAGACCAGGCTTTTAAGCTCTGCTTACAGCATCCAACAACTTGTCTAGTCCAAACTTCCACAGTCTTCCACATTTCTTCTTCCACATGGTCAGGTTCTTCACAGCAACACCCAACTCCTAGTACCAACTCCTGTATAGTTACTTTTCTGTTATGATAAAGTGCCATGACCAAGACAACTTATAAAAGGCAGAGTTTATTTGACTTATGGTTCCAGAGGGAGTCCATAGTGGCAGGGGAAGCATGGCATACAGAAAGCTGAGCAGTCATATCTTCAAGCAGGCACAGGAAGCAGACAGAGACATGAAATCTGGCAAGGCTTAAGAATTCTCTGAGCCCACCACCAGTAATGTACTTCCTCCAGCATGGCCACATCTCCTA
This sequence comes from Rhizomys pruinosus, assembly GCA_009823505.1. NCBI lineage: Eukaryota > Metazoa > Chordata > Mammalia > Rodentia > Spalacidae > Rhizomys > Rhizomys pruinosus. Next base: position 1,225,844 of record VZQC01013236.1, on the reverse strand, counting down.
AAATCTCTAAAGCCAGCACCACTAACTTGGGACAAAATGTCCAAATACTTGGAGCCTATGGGGGAGATTCTCATTCAAACCACTACATGGGGTATTTGGTCATAACAACATAACCAGTAATTACTGTGGTTCTTTTCTGATATTTATGCATTTAGAGCTGTTCATTTCTCTCTCTCCTCTGGTTTAGCTATACCAGCTATAAGTTTTGGTATGTTGTATTTCCATTTTTGTTCACTTAATAATATTTTCTAATTTCATTGTATATCTTTTTCCTTTTTCCGAGAGTAACTACTACTGCTATATTACAGATGCAAAACTGACAGGCAGAAAATCCAAATCACTTTCCTCAACACAGAAATACTAAGTTGAAAATCCATGAAAAGAGCTCTAATATGTTAGACTTCAAAGTCCATGACCTGAGATGGTACCTGTATTAATTTGGTCTTTTGTTGTTACTATAATGAAATATTTGAAGTAAGACTTATGAAGAAGATAGGTTTGTTTAGCTCACAGTTTTGGAAGCTGAAAGTCCAAACAATGTAGCAGCAGTTCTGATAAGGGCCTCTCCATACGTGGTGGAGCATGTACATAAGAAAGCATCACATTTCAAGTCAGAAAGCCTAAGTAAGAATGGAACCCCACAATCCCTTCTGAGGCTGCATTTCAAATTAACCAAAGGACATCTCACTGGTACCTACCTCCTAAGGATTCCATCCCATGATCTACTGTAACACCAAGATCTCAGGGGACAGACGGCATTCAATCCACATTAAGATCTTCCCCCACAATGTAGGAATCAAAGCAAATTGAGACAGGGTAAGTCTGACAGCAAATGAACTTCCAATAGGTTGTTATTTAAAATTAAAGTGATTCTATATTGTAAATTTAGGGCAACATATTATTTATAAATTTAAGGCAACATATTATCTACAAATAATGTCTTTATTCATCAATAATTGTATTTACTTTATAAAGTCGAGGCTAGCTTTAGAGAAACTAGGAGAGTTTGGGGAGAAGCAAGAAGTTAGGGGAATGGTTTATATGCATGAGCTGTTAGAGATATGTTTATTATTTATTTTTTTAGAGATAATTTTAAAGTATAATCTGTATGCTGTGTCATTGTTGGGTGGCTGTTCTTTCAGGGCCATTCAGATTTTTTATGCAGGGGATGTTTCTGTAAATTTAGTGGTGATTTTAATAACTAGAAGAAAATATTTCATGCTCATTTCTATTTCATTATTCTTGACTTGGAAATTGCCTCATTTTCTTTGAGTGGAACACTGAAAAAAATGACACATTGGGAGGCCAGTTGAGATCAAACCCCTTCTTCTAGCTGTGTGAATGGAGTGCTTCCCATCACTTCTGAACAGCAGATGAGCAAACAACACGAAACTTTGTGAATGACTTTTCAGGGAATGCCTTTGTTAAAAAATGGGAATCTTACCTAAACTTGTAACCAAAGCTAATCTTATGTTTTGGGATTATTTAACTTAGCTTGTTTGCAATGTAAAAACCTTATTAGATCTTGAGCTCCTTTTGTAATCTTTCATCCCTCATGACCCTTCCTTGCCCTTGGCCCAGTGTGTGGATATTGTGAAAATATTAAGTGATGAATCTTGAATATCACTGGAAGCAATGACAATGAATTACCTCTGTTTATGTTGTAATCAACAGGTGGAATTAGATTGATAACATCTACTTGTGGTTGTCTATTTTGTCTGGGTCAATAGGAGACAGAAAGGGAAAATTCTCTGATAAATTCCCTATTTCTTTCCTATACTATGCTGGACATCTTCTTTCAATAAAGAGAGATCAAGTCCTTTGTTTGAGGGACAGTTCCAAGAGAATTCAGAAGGAATAAATTCTCCGAATAGCTCAGCTCATGCCTGGTTCTAACCAACACTAAGGGACAGGCTTTGTTCAGGCAGCACTGTAATGTGGCCTCTCTTTGTAGCACCCTAGAACTGGATAGAGCACCAAATCAAAGTTCCCCCACTGTTATTCACCAACCTTTTTCTATATAGTATATATGTTATTTATAACAGTGGGCATATGTATATAAGTATGTATCTCTGGACACAGACCTCTGGGCTAGAGATAGACTAGATAGGTTGAAGATGTTTCATTATTTAACATGTGATGCCTCCTGCCAAGTGACCCTCCCAAGAGAAGTTGGATGCTGATACTTCCACCACATCATCACCTCTTCCCCAAACCACTGTATGAACCTGGGGAGCTTTTCCTCATAATGAATAGATGACGTACCTATTATTTAAAACTTGAGTCTTTTAGGGATTGGAGAGATGGCTCAGTGGTTAAGAGCACTGGCTGCTCTTGCAGAGGATGCAGGTTTGATTCCCAGCACCCACATGGCAACTAACAACAATTCTAACTCCAGTTCCAGGGAACTCTGACCCCTTTCCTACCTCTGAGGGCATTGTACAACACAAGTGCACTTGTATGCAGACAATACACTCATACACATAAAATAAAAATAATAAATAAATATTTTCAATTGAGTCTTTTAAATCACATTTCTATACCTTTATCAACTAAGTACATATGTCCTTAAATATGACCCTTTTCTCTTTTAGACTGTGGGATTTTTGTTATTATTGTTTTTTTTGTTTGTTTGTTTGTGCATTTATTAGTGCGTGCCTGTGTGAGTGGGAGTAGGGGCTGTATGTGAAGGTCAGAGAACAACTTATGGGCATCAGTTCTCTCTTCCACTCTATGCCACTGGGGCTGAACTCGGGTTGTCAGGCTTGCAGCAGCTTCACTTGCTGAACCATCTCATTAGTCTGTTTGCTTCTGCTTTTTGCTGTTTGAGACAGGGTCTGGTCCAGCCCAGGCTGACCTTGAACTCCCTATGTAGTGGAGGATGACCTTGAACTCCTGAGTCTTCTGTGTCTGCCTCTGCCTCCCATGTGCTGGGATAACAGGCAAGAGCCACCACACTGTATTGAACTATTGGTTTTATTTTGGAAGTTCTAAATATACCTTGGAAAAAGAAACCTCTGTCATCAACATATGTTGCAAATGTTTTCTCGTGGTGTGTCAGATTTTGCGTTTTCACCCATTTCTGACAGCTTTAATGACATAAAATATTTCTTATGAGTTCAACCATTCTTATGACGAAGAAGTTTCTTCCTTTATGAATTACTGGAGTTTGTCTTGGGCAGGACAACTTATCCTCAGACCTTAAAAGTGCTTTAATAATTTTACAGATTTGTTCAATTGAGAGAGTATCTAATTTCAGAGATCAACAAAGCTTTATAGAAGAAGACACATTTGAAATTGACCTGGAAGAATGACTTTTTTCTACCAGCCATAAAGAGAGGACACAGTCTACGTTAAGGGAGAGCATGAACAAACACAGCCAGAGGAACACAATGAGCTGATTCTTGAGGGTAGCTGGTAGTTCACTCCTGCCTTCCTTTATATGCCAAGGAAGTGCGCTGACAAGCTGTCCTGCACCTTGCAGATAGCACTTCACCACCCACCTTCGCTCTCGTCTTCGTCATGAAGGCGTCCTTGTTGTTTTTCCCCAATGCATAGAATTCCTTTGTGTGTGATCATTGTACTGCACTATGGCTCTCTTGATTCCCTCCAATCTTTTCATAAAATAAACAGTGCTACGGTAAAAATGAACGCCAGATAACTCAAGCAATGCTGCAGTCTGGGCCATTGCGCTGAAGCTAGAGATGTTTCACAAGAGAGATTCCTAGCAAATGGCTGAGTCAAAGAAAACATGTGTAATTTTGAAAGATATTGAAATTTTACCTCCTTCACCCTTCCCTTGTGTTAATATGTATTCTACAAGTAACAGACAAGTGGGCTGCCAACTTCTCACACTACAGGTGTTTTTAAACTTTCGTTTTGCCAGTGTAATAGATGACAGTGATATCTCTGTGTGATTTTACTTGCATTGTCTTTTTTTCTTTTTTAAAAATTATTTTTATTTTAAGTGAATGAGTTATTGCCTGCATGTATGTAAGTGTACCCGTGTCATGCTATGCCTGCAGAGGCCAGAAGAGGGCATCAGATTCCCTGGAACTGAAGTTAAGGATGGCTGTTAGCCACCATGTGGGTGCTAAGAATCGAACCTGGATTGGTGTTCTTAAACTACCATGCTATCTCTATCTCTCTAGCCCCCCGCATTGTCTTTTTTTGTTCATGTGGTGTGTGTGTGTGTGTGTGTGTGTGTGTGTGTGTGTGTGTCCTGAGGTTGAATCCCAGTGCCTTTCTTTGATCACTGTCCACCTTAGTTTTTGAGACAGGGCCTCTCACTCAACCTGAAGCTCATAGATTTGGCTAGACTGGCTGGCTAATGAGCTTCTCTCCCTCTCAAGGTTAGAGTCACAGGCATGTACTACCATGCTGGTCTTTTTACATGAATTCTAGGGATCCCAACTCAGGTGTCTATGCTTGTGCCTTCATCTCCTCAGTCCAGCTGCATTGTCCTATACTAAGTGAAGCTGAATGGGTTTTCATGTGTTTAGAGGCCACTGCATATTCTTTTCAGTGAGCTATACACTATGTCCTTTGTCTACTGGATGAATCATATTTTCCTTATCGATTTAGGTGTATTCTTTTTATAGTAGGGGAATTAATATTTTGTGGCATGACTTGCAATTTCCCCCCTCAGATTGGCATTTGTTGTTTTGACTTCCTTTTAAAAAATATTTTATTTATTGTTTTTCATTTTCTGTATATAAGTACATGGCCTGCGTGTGTGTAAGTACATGGCCTGCGTGTAAGTACATGGCCTGCGTGTGTGTAAGTGCATGGCCTGTGTGTGTGTAAGTACATGGCCTATGTGTGTAAGTACATGGCCTGCATGTGTGTAAGTACATGGCCTGCATGTGTGTGAGTACATGGCCTGCACCTGTGTTGTGCAGTGCTCACAGAGTCAGAAGAAGGCATTGGATCCCCCCTGGAACTGGAGTAAAACGGTTGTTAGCCCCCATGTGGGTGCTGGGAATCGAACCCGGGTCCTCAGCAAGAGCATCCTGTGCTTTTAACCATTGAGCCATCTTTCTAGTTCCTGATTTGACTTTCTTTATCACAGATTCTGTATTGGGGAAATATTTTTATACAGTTAAACTTAACCATTCTTTTGTTAAAGGTTTTGGGGTCCTGTATTGTACTCAGGCCTTAAAATGGCCTTGGCCTTCTTAGATTATATAAGAAAAATTCTCCTAGGGTTTTGTCCAGTGTCTTGAAGACTTATATCTTAATATTTTGGATTTATCCAGGTGTTGACTCAGATATAAATCCACTTATTTGTTCCTGAGTGACTTAGCACTTTGCTGAGACAAGATTTTATAATATGATGTAATCACCTGGTGTCTTATCTTTCTCCTCACTTGATTTTGGAACCTACGAGAGTGGAGGCTTTGATTTCATGCTTTTATCTTTTATTTCCTCACTTTCTTTGCCTTCTGTCCACTTATACTCCAGCCTGGTGCTGGCAGATGGCCAGCTCTGAGTTCTGGGTTTCTCCACTGCTGTGGGATCTAAGATTCTGCGTGGTTGGGACAAGGGCTACATAAGGAGAGGCTGATGATAAGACTGGGAAGTGATTGGCCAGTGCCTTTCTCTTAAACTCTGGCTCTTACCAAGTACAAGTGCCAAGTGAGTCACTCCAACACATCAGAGGACCCATGCCAAGAGAAAGAGCATTCAGGTGGAAATAGCCAGGCCTGCTTGGAGACTATCTCTCAGCTGGCAGTGCAGACAGGCAGCCACACAGCCCACAGCAGAGCAATGGTCAGCCAGCTTGCACCTTGTACACATTACAAAGCTGTAAGTGTAATCCAGGATCTCTTCCCAGGGCACCAGAGGCCCCTGAGGACAGGTGTTCTAAAGGGCCAGGACTGTAGAGTCCTCCCAGTTAGGGCACATATCACTGGCTGGCAGAGGCACTCTGGGATGGGGTTAGGGATGTATCTCAAGATATCCGACAACAGCTCCTGCAGTCTGTCCCATGCCGTCCTAGCCCCCCACCCAGAGGGGTAGGGACACAGAGTTGGCTCTGACTTTCTTAGGAAAGTAAGATGGACAGAGAAGCATAGTGTAAGGCACAGAAAATAACACAAGATGAACAGAGTACAGGTCACATGGTGAGGGGGGCAGTTGCATCCAGCCGAGAAGATCTGGGAAGCTCAGAGGGAGAAAGGGCCATATCCTCCCTTGGCCTTGGAGAACTGTCTTCTCTGCATGGGAAAGCTAAGGGTCTGAAGGCCCTTTCAGAAGCTGTTTGGAAGAAAGCAGATGGAGTGAGATAGTAGACAGAATAACACCCCCATCACAGTAATTCCCCTATCCCAACCCAAAGACTTCAAACATGTCATTTTACGTGGTAAGGAGCTTTGCAGATGGACAAGGAGATTGAGCTGTTCACAAGGATCCTTGCAAGAGTCAGGAATGTCAGAATCAGAGGAGGAGATATGGTGATGGATGAGGAGAGCGAAGCATGGGGGAAGGGAAAGACGCGACAAGGGAAGGAGGATCAGACCGATTGATATTTGAAGATGGAGGAGGATGATCTCAAGGCAAGGAATGTGGGTGGCCTTTGGATCCTGGGAAAGCTAAGGAAATGGATTCTTTCCCTAGAGACTTCGGAAGGAACACAACCCTGCTCATACCCATGCAGGAGGACGTCAGACCTCCAAACTGTACAATAATAAATCTGTTCTTTTAAGTCACTGCTTTTGAGATCATTTGTTAGAGCACCAGCAGAACACTAACCTAGTCAGACCCCTACAGAGACCATTCTTTGCATAGTTGCATCTAGGGTGCTCCCATGTAGCCTGGGATTCTGGCCGGCTATTCCCCAATCTTGCCCACCTTACAGGCTGGGTCTCAGATGGAGTTAGGAACTTCCCTGAAGCCACCTGGCTTGGTGCTTTTCATCCCTGAGCTTCTCAAGTGGAGCAGAGTCAAGAAACAGGGTGTCCACCCTCTGAACAAGGTGAGGCTGCATGAGAGCAGCTGGGAAACTCCCAGTGTGGGACAGCAATCCTGGATTCAGATGTATCTTGACCATAGGCTGGCTACCAATCTGCTTAGCACACTAGTTGGAACTAAAAAAATATATGGGATGCCATGTCTTCTACTAGCATGCTCTCAGAAGTCATGGGTCGGCTTGCTTGTCAGCACACCCCATTTCTGAATACGCCCTGCGAGTTAGGATGGCATGTGATGGTGTGGAGGTCTAGGATTGGCCACTGGGAGGCAATGCAATGCGATGTTGAGGCCGCCCTCCCCAGACCTAGTTAAGCTACTGGCTATGTGGAATTTTATGAATTTGCACCACCTGATGTGATCCCTGGGCTGTCACAGCACATGTGGTCTTTTTAGCCAGCTTGATCATGGGGCCATCAACCCCACAGCTGGCTCTTTAGCTTGTTTGGTTGTGGGAGCACCAGTGCTTTCTTAAAATGGAAGGCCTTTTATTTTTCTTTTCTTTTCTTATCAATGTGAACAGCAGGCAGAGTGTAATTACTCTACTGCAGTACAAATTTCTAAGCATCAACTCCATGGGGAAGGCCAGTTTTGGGGTGATCCAGTAGACCAAGCCCGTGGCCGCTGCCCCCCCCCAAGACATTCGACCAGGTGTGCTCCTGTGCACTGGGAGCCTGGAGACAGGTCCCTTTCTGGGGACATTGTGGGGGAGGATGGGAGGAAGGACACTTTTTCTCAACTGCAGCAACAGCCAAAGGAGGACTTTACTCAGTTCCTTACTTGGGTTACTGAGGCAGTAGAAGGGAAGGTCTCCCATGAGGAAGCCCATGAGACTTAATTAAGGAACTGGCCTATGAGGGAGTTAATGCAGATTATAAAACAGACATCTTCACCAGTTCGCTCTACACCACTTAAGGACTGGATAATAGCTACTCAACGTGTTGGTGTGAGAGCTTCTGATATGTCGGCTTTGGCACAAGCCTTCGCCTCCACCTTGTATCACCCCACCCCCCACTCCCATGGTCCAAAGTGTTGGGGGTGTGGCTAAATGGGTCCCTGTGAGTGGCCTGCCCTTTTGCAGCTGCAACTTCAGCCCCACCTAAGAGCACCAAGCAGCCCTCCACACCTTGTCCAAAGTGCCAGCGGGGATTCCACAGGGCCTGGGATTGCCACTCTGTGCTGGATAGCTTTAGTGTCAACTTGACACACCTGGGTTGAGGGAGCCTCAGCTGGGGAATTGGCTCCATTGGATTTGCCTGTGGCCACATCTGTGGAGTATTGTCTGATTGTCGAGCAGTGTGGGAGGGCCCAGCCCACAATGAGTGGTGCCACCCTGGGCAGGTTGTTGTGTACCCTATAAAAAGGCAGGCTGGGCATGAGCCAGGGGAGCAAGCCAGTGAACAGCATTCCTCCATGGCCTGTGCTTCAGCTCCTGCCTCCAGGTTCCTGCCCTGAGTTCCTGCCTTGGGCTCCCTAGGTGATGAACTGTGACCCAGGAGATATAAGCTGAATAAACCCTTTCTCCCCAAATTGGTGTCAGTCAGAGTGTTTTGTCACAGCAATGGAAGACAAACTAGAACAACTCTATATATACTAAGGAGAACACTCCTATTGAAGAAGCTTTAAACTCCCCTTGGAGCAGCTGCCAGCCCAGCAAGAAAGAGCCAGGACCCTATCAATCCTATCTCTCCACCCCAAATCAAATGGGAATAGAAAGACCAGGGATCTTTTGGACAGCCACCCTTGAGGAGACCTATAAGTGACACAAATTTATGTAGGGGATAAGTTTTTTAAATGCTTATTGGATATTGGAGCAGACCAAACCATCATTATGGAGTAGAAGGTTCTGAAAGAATGGAAACTAACTGAAGGGCCTTTGGTCCAGGGTATGGAAGGAAATGTGGCATCTAACACAACTTCCTGATCTAGGTTTAGAGAGACTTAGATGGGGGACAGGGGACCATTAAACCCTTAATTATGCCTGGTCTGCCTCATAACTTGTTAGGTGGAGACTTCCTTGATGCCTCAAGGGCAGTCTTAACTGTCAGGATGTGGGATCCAGAAGCCCATTGGAATGCAGAGACACCTAAGACCAGAGGTCCAAGAACCTGCTCTACCAGGCTAGCCTTTGGCTATGCTAAAGCAGGCCACCACTGATTACTCAGGAATCTTCCACCTCCACCTTCGGCCTTCGCGCTTCTGGAAGCCAGATTCCAGATTCCGACCCACCCCACTCTCACTGAATCCCACTCCCACCTTATCCCTTAAATTCCCAAGCCAGACTCCATTCTGTGCTTGGCTCTTTCTTTCCCCTGAGCCTAGCCCCAGCTACCCTGAATTAAACTTTGCTCGTGCCTTCTCCTCATGCTTTTGGAGCAGGAATACATCCTACATGCTACAGTGAAAAAGGAGTTCTCAGGGCTGCCAACCTTACAGTAGAGGTTGAGTGGTAGTATATTTCTCCTACATAAAAGAAAGAAAAAATAAATAAATAAATAAATAAATAAAAATAAAATAAACTTTGCTCCGAAGAACTTAGACCTTGTGGCCTTTCATTCCGGGGGGGAGCACGCCATAACCTTACATTAACTATGAATGATAAAGTGTCTTATAATTCAGTGGTAGACTCCCAAGTCTGGACCAAGGCTCCCAGTACCCCTAATTCTAAGGGCCATTGTTCTGACATTACCTATTAAGCTAGGATCGGTGACCTTGATGCCCATCTGGATGGAACAGTGGCTGCTTCCCTTATTTAAAGTTATAACTTTGGAGTCCTTAGTTGCTGAGCAACTAAATGCAAGGCATACTGAACTGTCTGTTAGTCCCTGGAATACCCCTCCCATGGGCTAAGACTTGTGCTAGCCACTGGGACAGGGCTGTGACTAACCAAATTCAAATGCCCGCCTTCATGGAGCTACATTCGAGTGGGGCACAAGATAGTTAAGTGAAAAAACGATATTATAAAGCATATATAATAAATGATAAGGAGAAAAAGCAAGGAAGGAAATGGGGAGATCTGGGTAAATTTTTAGAATGTTCTTAAGTTCAAGGAATTCTCAGAGTCTGCTAATAAACATAAACACACAAGATAATTTCAAAGAACATGTGAAATCCTAGAACAAAACAGGGAAGCTTGTGTCTGGAGCAGGTAGTTGAGATTGTTTGGCCAACCCAGGCCTCTCTGAAAAGGGACATTGGATTGACCCACATAAAGAGAAGAAGCTAGCCACAGGCAGAACTGGAGAGAGTCTTCCAGACCTAGTGTATTTGGGAAACACAGAAACGAAGCAGAGCCCAGGTGTGAAGACACGGAGGAGGAGACGTCTAGGAAGAAGGTTGAAGAGAGAGGTAGCTGGGGATGGAAACATGGGTGCATGCTCTCTCTAGCCCGTGTTCCAGATGACCCAGCAGCTTGGTGGGACACCAGCAACGTCACGTAGTACTGAGATCCCACTGACTCTAGAGAGCAGCCTGCAGCTGTCTGCACCTGTGCGTCCCGTCCTGAGAGCACATAGCTGTGAGCAGTCGCAGACTATAGATGTGTAAGCGAATAGTACATGCCCACCCGGTCACTCCCAAGGTGATGGCAGAGCATAAACACATGGGAGAACACAGATACATCTGGGGCGGTGATTTCCATGCCCCGGCTCAACTAGGTAAGGGTGGGAGGAGCCTGGGCAGCTAGCTCCTCCCTCACCTGACTCTGTCAAGATGAACTTGGTAACCTAACTGGGAGAGAGGATTTCTACAGACCTGGGTGGCTTGCCATCCATTGTGCTCAGCCACATGAGATTACAGTGCACGCCACTGGACCAAGGAAATCTCATCTGCTCCTCCTCTGCTTTCCCGGAAGTCGATGTGGGGAGGAGAGTGAGCTTAGGAGAACCAAGAGGACTGCCCTTTGAATGTAAAGCTTGCATCCCTACCTCCCACCATGCCACTCCTAGAGTTTTCCAAGGAAAGTGTTTTTTTAAGATAGTGCTTCACTATGTAGCCCACTGGGAAACATTTTTTTTTGGTGGGGGGTGGGAAACATTTTTTAAGCAGTTTCTTTCCTCATAGTTGGGATTTAGGGTTCCTGGTTTTGCTTACCCTCCTCTACACTGTGAAGAGCTCGTTACCCCCACGTGCATACTTCCAGGGGTGATATACACACTGCAGGACAGTGTTTCCCGTCCTTCTAAATCACAGCTCTGTCCAGTGCCATGGCTTAGTGTAGGGCACCCGTTCTCTTAGAGTCAGGGGATGGAATGGACAGATGTGTCTGCCTCATGGAAGGCAGTTAAGGAGCAGCACCCTGGGGAGCCTGGCCTTACTCCTGGCAGAAGTCGCCAGGCCATCTCTCTCAGCCAGTGGTTCTGCTGGGTCCTTTCTTCCTGCATGGGGGGGGGCAGGGAGGTACTTCTGCAGTCATTTTTCTGATATAACCGACTGTCTCCACCATTGTTTGGACCATGTAGCTCATTTCGGATATTCTTTTTCTGAGGGCTTCCAGCTCTGCATTGTTTTTTGTTTTTTAATTTTATTTATTTCTGTATGTGTTTCAATGTACTGTCTGCATGCAGGTTTGTGCACCCGTGTCGTGCAATACCGCGGAGGTCAGAAGAGGGTCTCGGATTCCCCTGGAACTGGAGTTCTCCTGGAATTGGAGTTTCAAATGGTTCTCTCTCTGCATTGTGTTTAATCTTTATTTTGTTTCTGTTAATGTTCTTTCCTGACCCCATTCTCAGCCAACACTTACTCTGTAGGAGGAGGACAAGTTGATTTTCTTTTACATTGTCTTTCAAATGCTAGGATAACCTAATCACAGAAAATTTCACTAAGGGAGTAAATGTTGCAAGAAGTTTCTCTTTTACTCCAGTGTGGAAACTGTAGTCTTTGGAAAGCACAGGCCGCTCCTACAACTAAGGTTACAAATGGGGTCTCTCTTCCCAGGAAGTTTCTTGGACTCAATGCTGACCAACTGAAGCTTTTTGTGCTTTCATTTTGTTTCTAAAATGAAGTGGGAGCAGTACTTATTTCAGATAAGTGTTGAAGGGCTTTATAAACAACTAAGGTGTTGGTGGACGCCTTTAATCCCAGCACTTGGGAGGCAGAGGCAGGTGGAACACTGTGAGTTCAAGGCCAGCCTGGTCTACAGAGAGAGCTCCAGGCCAGCTGGGACTACAGGGAGACCCTGTCTCAAAAACACCCCAAAAAATCCCCAAACAAAGCAAAACAAAACACCCAAACAAAACCCAACTAAGGTGTTTAGAACAGCAGTAGGCACTAAGGTGGTCAGTGAGTTTAACTATTCTCCCAAAAGATGCTGGGGGTATCTTTCTCCTTGTGTCAGTGTGCCTTTGGATGGATCCAGTGTCCAGTGTGACCCAGTCCCCAGATAATGGGGCCATCTCAGAAATGTGCATAAAGGCTTTTTCAGTCTTCCCATCACCCTCCCACACGCAGCTCTTTCAGGTTGTAGCTGGAAAAAGAGTAAAGAATAATTTCCTCTCCAGGTATGTATGGCAGCACAAGTAGCCAGCCCGTGTCGGCCTCAGTCAGCGGAGCCTGACCCATGCAGTAAATTCATAGCCACCTTAGATTTCTTTCGGGTTCCGTATGTGTCACTTTCATTAAACCCAGTGCTCATGCTGACCACGGACCTTTTTCCTTGAAGTAACCCTGACTTACCCTGCTCTGTTTCTTCATTCCCATTTTTGACCTTCAGCATTTTTTTTCTTGCTTTTTTCGACATGCTTTTCAACAGAACAGCTATTTAATCTGAAGGATTTGCTCTTTTTCATGACAGTCCCCCCCCAACAAAAGCCAAAGTAATAATTGTCCCACTTCTGTGGTTTACTCCTATTTTAAAATGTTTTTTAATTTTATTTATTTTTGTATGCGTATGAATGTACTGTCTGCATGTAGGTCTGTGACCCGTGTCGTGCAATGCCTCAGAGGTCAGAAGAGGGTCTCGGATTCCCCTGGAACTGGAGTTCTCCTGGAATTGGAGTTACAGACGGTTCTTAGCCGCCATGTGGGTTCTGGGGATTGAACCCGGGTCCTCTGCAAGAGCAGTTGGTGCTCTTAACTGCTAGGTTATCTCTCCAGCCCCTACTCCTATTTTAAATGAAACCATTTTTTTAAAATGTGGTCTGATTGACCTTATTTGTTTTTGTTTTTGTTTTTTTTTTTTTGTTTTTTCGAGACAGGGTCTCCCTGTAGCCCCAGCTATCCTGGAACTCGCTCTGTAGACCAGGCTGGCCTTGAACTCACAAAGATCCACCTGCCTCTACCTCCCAAGTGCTAGGATTAAAAGCGTGAGCCACCACGCCTGCCCACCTTATTTGTTTTATCTGTCCAAAATAAGCATACCTATTCCTAATTATTTTTCATACCTGAAAACAAGATAAAATTTTGTTTTATAGCTGTCAAGCCTGTAAATCCAATACTTAGGAGCTGAGGCAGGATCATTCATTTGAGGCCAGCCTGGGCTGCAATGTAAGACCTTGTTTCAAACAAACAAGAGTAAGTTGTTTAGATGCCTGCCTGTCCTGTGAGTGCATACATTTCAGGAGGTCAGTATGTCAAGCAAAAATATGTGGCTGATTCATTTTGTATCTCTCATGTCAATATGTAGTTTGGGCTAGTTGATGTTTATTGAATGACTATGTGCAATTTTAAAGGATTGTTTCTTTCACTTATAAAAGATCACACACGGGCTGGAGAGATGGCCTAGCGCTTAAGAGTGCTGACTGCTCTTACAGAGGACCCAGGTTTGATCCCCAGCACCCACATGGCGGCCGAGAACCATCTGAAACTCCAATTCCAGGAGAACTCCAGTTCCTGGGGAATCCGACACCCTCTTCTGACCTCCGCGGCATTGCACGACACGGGTGCACAGACTTGCATGCAGACAGTACATTCATACTCATACAGAAATAAATAAAAATTAAAAATAAAAAGATCACACACTTGGATGCCTTACATCATTCAGGGCTCTGGGGAGCCTGTTACCTAAGAATGGACAGGAGGGGCTGGAGAGATGGCTCAGTGGTTAAGAGTACTGACTGCTCTTGCAGAGGACCCAGGTTCAATCCCCAGCACCCACATGGCAGCTAACAACTGTTCATAATTCCAGTTCCAGGGGAACCAGACACCTTCTTCTGACTCCACAGACACTGCATGACACAGGTGCACTCAAACACATGCAGGCAATGCACTCATACACACAAAATAAAAATAATAAATAAAATTAAAAAAAAGAGTGGACAGAAAATCTTTTAGATGAGGTAAAGGAACTAAGCAGGGGTGAGCAGGTGATTTCAAGGCACAGGATTGGACAGAATTAATCCTTGCTCCTGCCAAGGGCTTCTAGCCTGTCTGATTTGTTGAATTTCAGATGCACATTTACTGGGGGAAATAATTCATTGCAGAAATGTTAGAAGCTATAAATACACCAACTGTAATCAAACTCAGAGGAGTGAAAACCTTAACACAGGGTAAGTAGAGCCCCCACTGGAAAGCTGGCAGGTTCAATCAGAAACATTTGTAGGACGGTAGAAAAGATGATTAAATCCGAGTTAATCATACGTTTCGCATTTTTATAGAAATAGTCTGCATATACAGCAAAGGAGTTCACTGGTTTTATTAACCTCATTATTCAGTGTGTTGAATTTACAAAAATCTAGAAAGTCGATAACAGTAATTAAGCATGAGAAAGCGACCCGCAGTGAATGTAGGTGAGCATCCAGGCATGGGGCCAACGGTTTTTAACCACCTGGCAGGGATGGTTTTCTGAAAAGAAAGAAGAAAAGAAAGTTAAAGGAGGGAGGAGGGGCAGAACAGGAAGGGGCCTAATTTGATTTGTTTCCAGCCTGGGAGTTATCTCTCCTCTGCCCTCTTATCTGCAGCTACCGCTTCAGTGACTGGGATCATTTGATTACATTGAAACATCTCAGCGACCCATTTCCTGGGTTCACTGACAGGCCAGATGCCCAGAAGCTTCCCTGGCCTCTGGCCCTTCCTCCCTCTCCTCTGAGACCCTCCAGCGCCTCCCACCAGAAAATAAAGAAGATAAAGAAAATAAAGTGGGCTGTGGGGGGTGGGAATTTCGGGAGCCACCTTGGGTTCTGGTCCCCACTCCTTCCTGCTGTCTTGGATTGTACTCTAGGAGGTCCCTGATGCCGGAAGAATACCCAGGAAAGGACGGTTTCTCATAATTAACGTCCACAGAGTGAAGGATACAGTTAGTGTCTCATACAGCCCAGGGAAAATCTGTATGGGGTAGAGTTCCACATCTACAGTGGGCTTGGAGCATGGAAAGATTCCCAGGTGCCCGTGTTTTTTTGGAGTGCCTTTTAGATCACTCTATTTAGCCACAGCTTAGTGCAGTTCATCATTATTTGAGCCTCAAAGTGGGACACTAACCCAGGGTGTCTACTACAGAAGTAGAAAGAGAGGAAAAGCAGTCCCTGACTCTGTAGAGATTATGATCCTATGCTGAGGAGCAAAGCACATTGGGGTGGTAAAGGCAGCTTGGAGGAAATCAAGTGGGCGTTCAGAGACACCAAGAAGCTCAACCTACTGAGTATAAGAAATAGTTTCCTGAAAGAAACAGCATGGGGAAGGCTTTGAAAGGGACACAGGGGGGCTGGAGAGATGGCCTAGAGGTTAAGAGCGCCAGCCGCTCTTACAGAGGACCCGGGTTCGATCCCCAGCACCCACATGGCGGCTGAGAACCGTCTGAAACTCCAATTCCAGGAGAACTCCAGTTCCAGTGGAATCCGACACCCTCTTCTGACCTCCGCGGCATTGCACAACACGGGTGCACACACTTGCATGCAGACAGTACATTCATACATATACAGAAATAAATAAATAAAAATTTAATAAAAAAAAAAACGGGGCACAGGTTTCATATAATTGAGCTGGAGTGCTCAGGGAAGATTTTGGAAGCACACGGACATGTGGGAAACAAGTGGCCTCAGGTGAATGAAGGGGAGAGTAAAAGGGGTCTTCAGACAGGAACACTCAAGAACAAGCAGAGTGATGCTTGCATCCCACATTGAGACAACTGGCTGACCTGGGGACAGAGGGTTGCCACTGAAGGTTTCAGAGTAAGAAAGTTACCGAATGGCAGCCATGTTTTAAGAATGATGGCAATACATGACAACTCTTATTGGGACATGGCTGTCGAGAGAGAGAGGAGAAGCAGAGGGACCAAATATAATTGTGTTTGAGTGGAAGTCAAGGCATGGCTAGTGAGGCTCTGACTTATATGGGCTGTGGAGGACGTTGAGAGCCTGCTAGTGATTCTCCTGGACAAAGTCGAGATTCCTCAGCATTGTGTTGGCTACTTTTCTCATCACTGGGACAGAGTATCTGACAGAAAAAATGTCGGGGAGGAAGGATGCATTTTGGTTCAGTCTGAGAGGGTACAGTTCATCATGGAGGAGAAGGCTCACAGTTTGAGAGGGTACAGTTCATCATGGAGGGGAGGGTCAGTCTGAGAGGGTACAGGTCATCATGGAGGGGAGGCTAGCAGTCTGAGAGGGTACAGTTCATCATGGAGAGGAGGCTCACAGTCTGAGAGGGTACAGTTCATCATGGAGGGGAGGCTCACAGACTGAGAGGGTACAGTTCATCATGGAGGGAATGCACACAGTCTGAGAGGGTACAGTTCATCATGAAGGGCACAGTTCATCTTGGTGGGGAGGGTCAGTCTGAGAGGGTACAGTTCATCATGGAGGGGAGGATCACAGTCTGAGAGGGCACAGTTCATCATGGAGGGGAGGCTCACAGTCTGAGAGGGTACAGTTCATCATGGAGGGGAGGCTCACAGTATGAGAGGGTACAGTTCATCATGGAGGGGAGGGTCAGTCTGAGAGGATACAGTTCATCATGGAGGAGAAGGCTCACAGTCTGAGAGGGTACAGTTCATAATGGAGGGAATGCTCACAGTCTGAGAGGGCACAGTTCATCATGGAGGGGAGGCTCACAGTCTGAGATGGTACAGTTCATCATGGAGGGGAGGCTCACAGTGTGAGAGGGTACAGATCATCATGAAGGGGAGGGTGAGTCTGAGAGGGCAAAGTTAATCATGGAGGGAATGCTCACAGTCTGAGAGGGTATAGTTCATCATGGAGCTGAGGCTCACAGTCTGAGAGTGTACAGTTCATCATAGAGGGTTGGCTCATAGTCTGAGACGGTACAGTTCATCATGGAGGGGAGGGTCAGTATGAGAGGATACAGTTCATCATGTAGGGGAGGTTCACAGCCTGAGAGGGTACAGTTCCTCATGGAGGGGAGGGTCAGTCTGAGAGGGTACAGTTCATCATGGAGGGGAGGCTCACAGTCTGCGAGGGTACAGTTCATCATGGAGGGGAGGATCACAGTCTGAGAGGACACAGTTCATCATGGAGGGGAGGTTCACAGTCTGAGAGGATAAAGTTCATCATTGAGGAGAAGGCTCACAGTCTCAGAGGGTACAGTTCATCATGGAGGGGAGGCTCACAGTCTGAGAGGGTACAGTTCATCATGGAGGTAATGCTCACAGTCTGAGAGGGTACAGTTCATCATGGAGGGGAGGCTCACGGTCTGAGAGGGTACAGTTCATCATGGAGGGGAGGCTCACAGTCTGAGAGGGTATAGTTCATCATGGAGGGCAGGTTCACAATCTGCGAGGTTACAGTTCATCATGGAGGGGATGCTCACAGCCTGAGAGGGTACAGTTCATCATGGAGGGGAGGCTCACAGCCTGAGAGGGTACAGTTCATCATGGAGGGGAGGTTCACAGTCTGAGAGGGTACAGTTCATCATGGAGGGGAGGGTCCGTCTGAGAGGATACAGCTCATCCTGGAGGGGAGTGTTAGTCTGAGAGAGTAGAGTTCATCATGGAGGGGAGGCTCACAGCCTGAGAGGGTACAGTTCATCATGGAGGGGATGCTCACAGTCTGAGAGGGTACAGTTCATCATGGAGGGGAGGGTCAGTCTGAGAGTACAGTTCATCATGGAAGGGAGGCTCACAGCCTGAGAGGGTACAATTCAGCATGGAGGGAAGGGTCAGTCTGAGAGGATACAGTTCATCATGAAGGAGAGGCTCACAGTCTGAGAGGGTACAGTTCATCATGGAGGGGAGGCTCATAGCCTGAGAGGGTACAGTTCATCATGGAGGGGAGGCTCACAGCCTGAGAGGGTACAGTTCATCATGGAGGGGAGGCTCACAGTCTGAGAGGGTACAGTTCATCATGGAGGGGAGGCTCACAGTCTGAGAGGGTACAGTTCATCATGGAGGGGAGGCTCACAGTCTGAGAGGGTACAGTTCATCATGGAGGGGAGGCTCACAGTCTGAGAGGGTACAGTTCATCATGGAGGGGAGGCTCACAGTCTGAGAGGGTACAGTTCATCATGGAGGGGAGGCTCACAGTCTGAGAGGGTACAGTTCATCATGGAGGGGAGGCTCACAGTCTGAGAGGGTACAGTTCATCATGGAGGGGAGGCTCACAGTCTGAGAGGGTACAGTTCATCATGGAGGGGAGGCTCACAGTCTGAGAGGGTACAGTTCATCATGGAGGGGAGGCTCACAGTCTGAGAGGGTACAGTTCATCATGGAGGGGAGGCTCACAGTCTGAGAGGGTACAGTTCATCATGGAGGGGAGGCTCACAGTCTGAGAGGGTACAGTTCATCATGGAGGGGAGGCTCACAGTCTGAGAGGGTACAGTTCATCATGGAGGGGAGGCTCACAGTCTGAGAGGGTACAGTTCATCATGGAGGGGAGGCTCACAGTCTGAGAGGGTACAGTTCATCATGGAGGGGAGGCTCACAGTCTGAGAGGGTACAGTTCATCATGGAGGGGAGGCTCACAGTCTGAGAGGGTACAGTTCATCATGGAGGGGAGGCTCACAGTCTGAGAGGGTACAGTTCATCATGGAGGGGAGGCTCACAGTCTGAGAGGGTACAGTTCATCATGGAGGGGAGGCTCACAGTCTGAGAGGGTACAGTTCATCATGGAGGGGAGGCTCACAGTCTGAGAGGGTACAGTTCATCATGGAGGGGAGGCTCACAGTCTGAGAGGGTACAGTTCATCATGGAGGGGAGGCTCACAGTCTGAGAGGGTACAGTTCATCATGGAGGGGAGGCTCACAGTCTGAGAGGGTACAGTTCATCATGGAGGGGAGGCTCACAGTCTGAGAGGGTACAGTTCATCATGGAGGGGAGGCTCACAGTCTGAGAGGGTACAGTTCATCATGGAGGGGAGGCTCACAGTCTGAGAGGGTACAGTTCATCATGGAGGGGAGGCTCACAGTCTGAGAGGGTACAGTTCATCATGGAGGGGAGGCTCACAGTCTGAGAGGGTACAGTTCATCATGGAGGGGAGGCTCACAGTCTGAGAGGGTACAGTTCATCATGGAGGGGAGGCTCACAGTCTGAGAGGGTACAGTTCATCATGGAGGGGAGGCTCACAGTCTGAGAGGGTACAGTTCATCATGGAGGGGAGGCTCACAGTCTGAGAGGGTACAGTTCATCATGGAGGGGAGGCTCACAGTCTGAGAGGGTACAGTTCATCATGGAGGGGAGGCTCACAGTCTGAGAGGGTACAGTTCATCATGGAGGGGAGGCTCACAGTCTGAGAGGGTACAGTTCATCATGGAGGGGAGGCTCACAGTCTGAGAGGGTACAGTTCATCATGGAGGGGAGGCTCACAGTCTGAGAGGGTACAGTTCATCATGGAGGGGAGGGTCAGTCTGAGAGGGTGCAGTTCATCATGGAGTGGAGGATCATAGTCTGAGAGTGTACAGTTCATCGTGGAGGGGAGTCTCACAGTCTGAGAGGGTACAGTTCATCATGGAGGGGAGGCTCACAGTCTGAGAGGGTACAGTTCATCATGGAAGGGTTGCTCACAGACTGAGAAGTTACAGTTCATCATGGAAGGGAGGCTCACAGTCTGAGAGGGTACAGTTCATCATGGAGGTGAGGCTCACAGTCTGAGAGCGTACAGTTCATCATGGAGCTGAGGCTCACAGTCTGAGAGTGTACAGTTCATCATGGAGGGGAGGCTCATAGTCTGAGACGGTACAGTTCATCATGGAGGGGAGGGTCACATTCTGAGAGGGTACAGGTCATCATGTAGGGTAGGTTCACAGCCTGAGAGGGTACAGTTCCTCATGGAGGGGAGGGTCAGTCTGAGAGGGTACAGTTCATCATAGAGGGGAGGCTCACAGCCTGAGAGGGTACAGTTCATCATGGAGGGCACAGTTCATCTTGGTGGGGAGGGTCAGTCGGAGAGGGTACAGTTCATCATGGAGGGGAGGGTCATTCTGAGAGTGTACAGAACATCATGGAGGGGAGGCTTACAGTCTGAGAGGGTACAGTTCATCATGGAGGGGAGGGTCAGTCTGAGAGCGTACAGTTCATCATGGAGGGGACGCTCAGGGTCTGAGAGGTTACAGTACATCATGGAGGGGAGGCTTACAGTCTGAGAGGGTACAGTTCATCATGGAGGGGAGGCTCACAGTCTGAGAGTGTACAGTTCATCATGGAGGGGACGCTCACAGTCTGAGAGAGCACAGTTCATCATGGAGGGGACGCTCACAGTCTGAGAGAGCACAGTTCATCATGGAGAGAAGGCTCATAGTCTGAGAGGGTACATTTCATCATGAAGGGGAGGGTGAGTCTGAGAGTGTACAGTTCATCATGGAGGGGAGGATCACAGTCTGAGAGGGTACAGTTCATCATGGAAGGGAAGGCTTGCAGTCTTAGAGGGTATAGTTCATCATGGAGGGGAGGCTCACAGTCTGAGAAGGTACAGTTCATCATGGAGGGGAGGCTCACAGTCTGCGAGGGTAAAGTTCATTATGGAGGGGAGGGTCACAGTCTGAGAGGGTACAGTTCATCATGGTGGGAATGCTCACAGTCTCAGAGGGCACAGTTCATCATGGAGGGGAGGCTCACAGTCTGAGATGGTACAGTTCATCATGGAGGGGAGGCTCACAGTCTGAGAGGGTACAGAACATCATGAAGGGGAGGGTGTGTCTGAGAGGGCAAAGTTAATCATGGAGGGAATGCTCACAGTCTGAGAGGGTATAGTTCATCATGGAGGGGAGGCTTACAGTCTGAGAGGGTACAGTTCATCATGAAGCTGAGGCTCACAGTCTGAGAGTGTACAGTTCATCATGGAAGGGAGGCTCATAGTCTGAGACGGTACAGTTCATCATGGAGGGGAGGGTCAGTGTGAGAGGATACAGTTCATCATGGAGGGGAGGCTCACAGCCTGAGAGGGTACAGTTCTTCATGGAGGGGAGGGTCAGTCTGAGAGGGTACAGTTCATCATGGAGGGGAGGCTCACAGCCTGAGAGGGTACAGTTCATCATGGAGGGGAGGCTCACAGTCTGAGAGGGTACAGTTCATCATGGAGGGGAGGGCTCACAGTCTGAGAGGGTACAGTTCATCATGGAGGGGAGGCTCACAGTCTGAGAGGGCACAGTTCATCATAGAGGGGAGGGTAACAGCCTGAGAGGGTACAGTTCATCATGGAGGGGAGGGTCAGTCTGAGAGGATACAGTTCATCATGGAGGGGAGTCTCACAATCTGAGAAGGTACAGTTCATCATGGAGGGGAGTCTCACAGACTGAGAGGGTACGGTTCATCATGGAGGGGGGCTCACAGTCTGAGAGGGTACAGTTCATCATGAAGGGGAGGGTCAGTCTGAGATGGTAGAGTTCATCATGGTGGGGAGGCTCACATTCTGAGAGGGTACAGTTCATCATGGAGGGGAGGGTCACAGTCTGAGAGGTTGCAGTTCATCATGGAGGGAAGGCTCACTGTCTGAGAGGGTACAGTTCATCATGGAGGGAATGCTCACAGTGTGACTGGCTACAGTTAATCATGGAGGGGAGGGCTCGCAGTCTGAGAGGGTACAGTTCATCATGGAGGGGAGGCTCACAGTCTGAGATGGTACAGTTCATCATGGAGGGGAGGCTCACGTCTGAGAGGGTACAGTTCATCATGGAGGGGAGGGTCATAGTCTGAGAGGGTACAGTTCATCATGGAGGGAATGCTCACAGTCTAAGGGGGCACAGTTCATCATGGAGGGGAGCTTCACACTCTGAGAGGATACAGTTCATCATTGAGGAGAAGGCTCACAGTCTGAGAGGGTACAGTTCATCATGGAGGGGAGGGTCACAGTCTGAGAGGGTACAGTTCATCATGGAGGGAAAGCTCACAGTCTGAGGGGGCACAGTTCATCATGGAGGGGAGGCTCACAGTCTGAGAGGATACAGTTCATCATGGAGGGGAGGCTCACAGTCTGAGAGGGTACAGTTCATCATAGAGGGGAGCGTCACTGACTGAGAGGGTTCAGTTCATCATGGAGGAGAAGGCTCACAGTCTGAGAGGGTACAATTCATCATGGAGGGGAGGCTCACAGTCTGAGAGGATACAGTTCATCATGGAGGAGAAGGCTCACAGTCTGAGAGGGTACAATTCATCATGGAGGGGAGGCTCACAGTCTGAGAGGATACAGTTCATCATGGAGGAGAAGGCTCACAGTCTGAGAGGGTACAATTCATCATGGAGGGGAGGCTCACAGTCTGAGAGGATACAGTTCATCATGGAGGAGAAGGCTCACATTCTGAGAGGGTACAGTTCATCATGGAGGGAAGTCTCACAGTCTGAGGGGGCACAGTTCATCATGGAGGGGAGGCTCACAGTCTTAGAGGATACAGTTCATCATGGAGGAGAAGGCTCACAGTCTGAGAGGTTACAGTTCATCATGGAAGGGAGGCTCATATTCTGAGAGGGTACAGTTCATCATGGAGGGAATTCTCACAGTCTGAGAGGGTACAGTTCATCATGGAGGAGAGTCTCACAGTCTAAGATGGTACAGTTCATCATGGAGGGGAGGCTCACAGTCTGAGAGGATACAGTTCATCATGGAGGGGAGGCTCACAGTCTGAGAGGGTACAGTTCATCATGGAGGGGAGGCTCACAGTCTGAGAGGGTACAGTTCATCATGGAGGGGAGGCTCACAGTCTGAGAGGGTACAGTTCATCATGGAGGGGATGGGCAGTCTGAGAGGATTCAGTTCATCATGAAGGGGAGGCCCACAGTCTGAGAGTGTACAGTTCATCATGGAGGGGAGGCTCATAGTCAGAGAGGGTACAGTTCATCATGGAGGGGAGGCTCACAGTCTGAGAGGGTACAGTTCATCATGGAGGGGAGGCTCACAGTCTGAGAGGGTACAGTTCATCATGGAGGGGAGGCTCACAGTCTGAGAGGGTACAGTTCATCATGGAGGGGAGGCTCACAGTCTGAGAGGGTACAGTTCATCATGGAGGGGAGGCTCACAGTCTGAGAGTGTACAGTTCATCATGGAGGGGAGGCTCACAGTCTGAGAGGGTACAGTTCATCATGGAGGGGAGGCTCACAGTCTGAGAGGGTACAGTTCATCATGGAGGGGAGGCTCACAGTCTGAGAGTGTACAGTTCATCATGGAGGGGAGGCTCACAGTCTGAGAGGGTACAGTTCATCATGGAGGGGAGGCTCACAGTCTGAGAGGGTACAGTTCATCATGGAGGGGAGGCTCACAGTCTGAGAGTGTACAGTTCATCATGGAGGGGAGGCTCACAGTCTGAGAGGGTACAGTTCATCATGGAGGGGAGGCTCACAGTCTGAGAGGGTACAGTTCATCATGGAGGGGAGGCTCACAGTCTGAGAGTGTACAGTTCATCATGGAGGGGAGGCTCACAGTCTGAGAGGGTACAGTTCATCATGGAGGGGAGGCTCACAGTCTGAGAGGGTACAGTTCATCATGGAGGGGAGGCTCACAGTCTGAGAGTGTACAGTTCATCATGGAGGGGAGGCTCACAGTCTGAGAGGGTACAGTTCATCATGGAGGGGAGGCTCACAGTCTGAGAGGGTACAGTTCATCATGGAGGGGAGGCTCACAGTCTGAGAGTGTACAGTTCATCATGGAGGGGAGGCTCACAGTCTGAGAGGGTACAGTTCATCATGGAGGGGAGGCTCACAGTCTGAGAGGGTACAGTTCATCATGGAGGGGAGGCTCACAGTCTGAGAGTGTACAGTTCATCATGGAGGGGAGGCTCACAGTCTGAGAGGGTACAGTTCATCATGGAGGGGAGGCTCACAGTCTGAGAGGGTACAGTTCATCATGGAGGGGAGGCTCACAGTCTGAGAGTGTACAGTTCATCATGGAGGGGAGGCTCACAGTCTGAGAGGGTACAGTTCATCATGGAGGGGAGGCTCACAGTCTGAGAGGGTACAGTTCATCATGGAGGGGAGGCTCACAGTCTGAGAGTGTACAGTTCATCATGGAGGGGAGGCTCACAGTCTGAGAGGGTACAGTTCATCATGGAGGGGAGGCTCACAGTCTGAGAGGGTACAGTTCATCATGGAGGGGAGGCTCACAGTCTGAGAGTGTACAGTTCATCATGGAGGGGAGGCTCACAGTCTGAGAGGGTACAGTTCATCATGGAGGGGAGGCTCACAGTCTGAGAGGGTACAGTTCATCATGGAGGGGAGGCTCACAGTCTGAGAGTGTACAGTTCATCATGGAGGGGAGGCTCACAGTCTGAGAGGGTACAGTTCATCATGGAGGGGAGGCTCACAGTCTGAGAGGGTACAGTTCATCATGGAGGGGAGGCTCACAGTCTGAGAGTGTACAGTTCATCATGGAGGGGAGGCTCACAGTCTGAGAGGGTACAGTTCATCATGGAGGGGAGGCTCACAGTCTGAGAGGGTACAGTTCATCATGGAGGGGAGGCTCACAGTCTGAGAGTGTACAGTTCATCATGGAGGGGAGGCTCACAGTCTGAGAGGGTACAGTTCATCATGGAGGGGAGGCTCACAGTCTGAGAGGGTACAGTTCATCATGGAGGGGAGGCTCACAGTCTGAGAGTGTACAGTTCATCATGGAGGGGAGGCTCACAGTCTGAGAGGGTACAGTTCATCATGGAGGGGAGGCTCACAGTCTGAGAGGGTACAGTTCATCATGGAGGGGAGGCTCACAGTCTGAGAGTGTACAGTTCATCATGGAGGGGAGGCTCACAGTCTGAGAGGGTACAGTTCATCATGGAGGGGAGGCTCACAGTCTGAGAGGGTACAGTTCATCATGGAGGGGAGGCTCACAGTCTGAGAGTGTACAGTTCATCATGGAGGGGAGGCTCACAGTCTGAGAGGGTACAGTTCATCATGGAGGGGAGGCTCACAGTCTGAGAGGGTACAGTTCATCATGGAGGGGAGGCTCACAGTCTGAGAGTGTACAGTTCATCATGGAGGGGAGGCTCACAGTCTGAGAGGGTACAGTTCATCATGGAGGGGAGGCTCACAGTCTGAGAGGGTACAGTTCATCATGGAGGGGAGGCTCACAGTCTGAGAGTGTACAGTTCATCATGGAGGGGAGGCTCACAGTCTGAGAGGGTACAGTTCATCATGGAGGGGAGGCTCACAGTCTGAGAGGGTACAGTTCATCATGGAGGGGAGGCTCACAGTCTGAGAGTGTACAGTTCATCATGGAGGGGAGGCTCACAGTCTGAGAGGGTACAGTTCATCATGGAGGGGAGGCTCACAGTCTGAGAGGGTACAGTTCATCATGGAGGGGAGGCTCACAGTCTGAGAGTGTACAGTTCATCATGGAGGGGAGGCTCACAGTCTGAGAGGGTACAGTTCATCATGGAGGGGAGGCTCACAGTCTGAGAGGGTACAGTTCATCATGGAGGGGAGGCTCACAGTCTGAGAGTGTACAGTTCATCATGGAGGGGAGGCTCACAGTCTGAGAGGGTACAGTTCATCATGGAGGGGAGGCTCACAGTCTGAGAGGGTACAGTTCATCATGGAGGGGAGGCTCACAGTCTGAGAGTGTACAGTTCATCATGGAGGGGAGGCTCACAGTCTGAGAGGGTACAGTTCATCATGGAGGGGAGGCTCACAGTCTGAGAGGGTACAGTTCATCATGGAGGGGAGGCTCACAGTCTGAGAGTGTACAGTTCATCATGGAGGGGAGGCTCACAGTCTGAGAGGGTACAGTTCATCATGGAGGGGAGGCTCACAGTCTGAGAGGGTACAGTTCATCATGGAGGGGAGGCTCACAGTCTGAGAGTGTACAGTTCATCATGGAGGGGAGGCTCACAGTCTGAGAGGGTACAGTTCATCATGGAGGGGAGGCTCACAGTCTGAGAGGGTACAGTTCATCATGGAGGGGAGGCTCACAGTCTGAGAGTGTACAGTTCATCATGGAGGGGAGGCTCACAGTCTGAGAGGGTACAGTTCATCATGGAGGGGAGGCTCACAGTCTGAGAGGGTACAGTTCATCATGGAGGGGAGGCTCACAGTCTGAGAGTGTACAGTTCATCATGGAGGGGAGGCTCACAGTCTGAGAGGGTACAGTTCATCATGGAGGGGAGGCTCACAGTCTGAGAGGGTACAGTTCATCATGGAGGGGAGGCTCACAGTCTGAGAGTGTACAGTTCATCATGGAGGGGAGGCTCACAGTCTGAGAGGGTACAGTTCATCATGGAGGGGAGGCTCACAGTCTGAGAGGGTACAGTTCATCATGGAGGGGAGGCTCACAGTCTGAGAGTGTACAGTTCATCATGGAGGGGAGGCTCACAGTCTGAGAGGGTACAGTTCATCATGGAGGGGAGGCTCACAGTCTGAGAGGGTACAGTTCATCATGGAGGGGAGGCTCACAGTCTGAGAGTGTACAGTTCATCATGGAGGGGAGGCTCACAGTCTGAGAGGGTACAGTTCATCATGGAGGGGAGGCTCACAGTCTGAGAGGGTACAGTTCATCATGGAGGGGAGGCTCACAGTCTGAGAGTGTACAGTTCATCATGGAGGGGAGGCTCACAGTCTGAGAGGGTACAGTTCATCATGGAGGGGAGGCTCACAGTCTGAGAGGGTACAGTTCATCATGGAGGGGAGGCTCACAGTCTGAGAGTGTACAGTTCATCATGGAGGGGAGGCTCACAGTCTGAGAGGGTACAGTTCATCATGGAGGGGAGGCTCACAGTCTGAGAGGGTACAGTTCATCATGGAGGGGAGGCTCACAGTCTGAGAGTGTACAGTTCATCATGGAGGGGAGGCTCACAGTCTGAGAGGGTACAGTTCATCATGGAGGGGAGGCTCACAGTCTGAGAGGGTACAGTTCATCATGGAGGGGAGGCTCACAGTCTGAGAGGGTACAGTTCATCATGGAGGGGAGGCTCACAGTCTGAGAGGGTACAGTTCATCATGGAGGGGAGGCTCACAGTCTGAGAGGGTACAGTTCATCATGGAGGGGAGGCTCACAGTCTGAGAGGGTACAGTTCATCATGGAGGGGAGGCTCACAGTCTGAGAGGGTACAGTTCATCATGGAGGGGAGGCTCACAGTCTGAGAGGGTACAGTTCATCATGGAGGGGAGGCTCACAGTCTGAGAGGGTACAGTTCATCATGGAGGGGAGGCTCACAGTCTGAGAGGGTACAGTTCATCATGGAGGGGAGGCTCACAGTCTGAGAGGGTACAGTTCATCATGGAGGGGAGGGTCAGTCTGAGAGGATACAGTTCATCATGGAGGGGAGGCTCACAGCCTGAGAAGGTACAGTTCATCATGGAGGGGAGGGGCAGTCTGAGAGGATTCAGTTCATCTTGAAGGGGAGGCTCACAGTCTGAGAGGGTACAGTTCATCATGGAGGGGAGGGTCAGTCTGAGAGGGTGCAGTTCATCATGGAGTGGAGGATCATAGTCTGAGAGTGTACAGTTCATCGTGGAGGGGAGTCTCACAGTCTGAGAGGGTACAGTTCCTCATGGAAGGGAGACTCACAGTCTGAGAGGGTACAGTTCATCATGGAGGGGAGGCTCACAGTCTGAGAGCGTACAGTTCATCATGGAGCTGAGGCTCACAGTCTGAGAGTGTACAGTTCATCATGGAGGGGAGGCTCATAGTCTGAGATGGTACAGTTCATCATGGAGGGGAGGGTCACATTCTGAGAGGGTACAGTTCATCATATAGGGTAGGTTCACAGCCTGAGAGGGTACAGTTCCTCATGGAGGGGAGGGTCAGTCTGAGAGTGTACAGTTCATCATAGAGGGGAGGCTCACAGCCTGAGAGGGTACAGTTCATCATGGAGGGGAGGCTCACACTCTGAGAGGGTACAGTTCATCATGGAGTGGAGGCTCACAGCCTGAGAGGGTACAGTTCATCATGGAGCGGAGGCTCACAGACTGAGAGGGTACAGTTCATCATGGAGGGGAGGGCTCACAGTCTGAGAGGGTACAGTTCATCATGGAGGGGAGGCTCACAGCCTTAGAGGGTACAGTTCATCATGGAGGGGAGGCTCACAGCCTGAGAGTGTACAGTTCATCATGGAGGGGCGGCTGACAGACTGGGAGGGTACATTTCATCATGGAGATGAGGCTCACAGTCCGAGAGGGTACAGTTCATCATGGAGGGGAGGCTCACAGCCTGAGAGTGTACAGTTCATCATGGAGGGGAGGCTCACAGACTGAGAGGGTACAGTTCATCATGGAGGGGAGAGCTCACAGTCTGAGAGGGTACAGTTCATCATGGAGGTGAGCCTCACAGCCTTAGAGGGTACAGTTCATCATGGAGGGGAGGCTCACAGCCTGAGAGGGTATAGTTCATCATGGAGGGGTGGCTGACAGACTGGGAGGGTACAGTTCATCATGGAGGGGAGGCTCATAGTCTGAGAGGGTACAGTTCATCATGGAGGGGAGGCTCACAGCCTGCGAGGGTACAGCTCATCATGGAGGGGAGGCTCACTGTCTGAAAGGGTACAGTTCATCATGGAGGGGTGGCTGACAGCCTGAGAGGGTACAGTTCCTCATGGAGGGGAGGCTCACAGACTGAGAGGGTACAGTTCATCATGGAGGGGAGGACTCACAGTCTGAGAGGGTACAGTTCATCATGGAGGGGAGTCTCACAGACTGAGAGGGTACAGTTCATCTTGGAGGGGAGGCTCACAGCCTGAGAGGGTACAGTTCATCATGGAGGGGCGGCTGACAGACTGGGTGGGTACAGTTCATCATGGAGGGGAGGCTCACTGTCTGAGAGGGTACAGTTCATCATGGAGGGGAGACTTACAGCCTGAGAGGGTACAGTTCATCATGGAGGGGAGGGTCAGTCTGAGAGGATACAGTTCGTCATGGAGGGGAGGCTCACAATCTGAAAGGGTACAGTTCATCATGGTGGGGAGTCTCACAGACTGAGAGGGTACAGTTCATCATGGAGGGGAGGCTCACAGTCTGAGAGGGTACAGTTCATCATGAAGGGGAGGGTCAGTCTGAGATGGTACAGTTTATCCTGGTAGGGAGGCTCACAGTCTGAGAGGGTACAGTTCATCATGTAGGGGAGGCTCACAGCCTGAGAGGGTACAGTTCATCATGGAGGGGAGGCTCACAGTCTGAGAGGGTACAGTTCATCATGGAGGGGAGGCTCACAGACTGGGAGGGTACAGTTCATCATGGAGGGGAGGCTCACAGTCTGAGAGGGTACAGTTCATCATGGAGGGGAGGCTCACAGTCTGAGAGGGTACAGTTCATCATGGAGGGGAGGCTCACAGTCTGAGAGGGTACAGTTCATCATGGAGGGGAGGATCACAGTCTGAGAGGGTACAGTTCATCATGGAGGGGAGGCTCACAGTCTGAGAGGGTACAGTTCATCATGGAGGGGAGTCTCACAGTCTGAGAGGGTACAGTTCATCATGGAGGGGAGGCTCACAGTCTGAGAGGGTACAGTTCATCATGGAGGGGAGGCTCACAGTCTGAGAGGGTACAGTTCATCATGGAGGGGAGGCTCACAGTCTGAGAGGGTACAGTTCATCATGGAGGGGAGTCTCACAGTCTGAGAGGGTACAGTTCATCATGGAGGGGAGGCTCACAGTCTGAGAGGGTACAGTTCATCATGGAGGGGAGGCTCACAGTCTGAGAGGGTACAGTTCATCATGGAGGGGAGGCTCACAGTCTGAGAGGGTACAGTTCATCATGGAGGGGAGTCTCACAGTCTGAGAGGGTACAGTTCATCATGGAGGGGAGGCTCACAGTCTGAGAGGGTACAGTTCATCATGGAGGGGAGGCTCACAGTCTGAGAGGGTACAGTTCATCATGGAGGGGAGGCTCACAGTCTGAGAGGGCACAGTTCATCATGGAAGGGAGGCTCACAGTCTGAGAGGATACAGTTCATCTTGGAGGGGAGGCTCACAGTCTGAGAAGGTACAGTTCATCATGGAGGGGAGTCTCACAGTCTGAGAGGGTACAGTTCATCATGGAGGGGAGGCTCACAGTCTGAGAGGGTACAGTTCATCATGGAGGGGAGGCTCACAGTCTGAGAGGGTACAGTTCATCATGGAGGGGAGGCTCACAGTCTGAGAGTGTACAGTTCATCATGGAGGGGAGGCTCACAGTCTGAGAGGGTACAGTTCATCATGGAGGGGAGGCTCACATTCTGAGAGCGTACAGTTCATTTTGGAGGGGATTCTCACAATCTGAGAGGGTACAGTTCATCATGTATGGGAATCTCACAGTCTGAGAGGGTACAGTTCATCATTGAGGGGAGGCTCACTGTCTGAGGGGGTACAGTTCATCATGGAGGGGAGTTTCACAGTCTGATTGGGTACAGTTCATCATGGAGGGGAGGCTCACAGTCTGAGAGGGTACAGTTCATCATGGAGGGGAGGCTTACAGTCTGAGAGGATGTAGTTCATCATGGAGGTGATGGTCAGTCTGAGAGGATACAGTTCATCATGGAGGGAAGACTCACAACCCGAGAAGGTACAGTTCATCATGGAGGGGAGGGGCAGTCTGAGAGGATTCAGTTCATCATGAAGGGGAGGCTTACAGTCTGAGAGGGTACAGTTCATCATGGAAGGGAGGGTCAGTCTGAAAGGGTACAGTTCATCATGGAGGGGAGGCTCATAGTCTGAGAGTGTACAGTTCATCGTGGAGGGGAGTCTCACAGTCTGAGATTGTACAGTTCATCATGGAGGGTATGCTCACAGACTGAGAGGTTACTGTTCATCATGGAGGGGAGGGTCACAGTCTGAGAGGGTACAGTTCATCATGGAGGGTAGGCTCACAGTCTGAGAGGGTACAGTTCATGATGGAGCTGAGGCTCACAGTCTGACAGTGTACAGTTCATCATGGAGGGGAGGCCTATAGTCTGAGAGGGTACAGTTCATCATGGAGGGGATGGTCAGTCTGAGAGGATACAGTTCATCATGTAGGGGAGGTTCACAGCCTGAAAAGGTACAGTTCCTCATGGAGGGGAGGGTCAGTCTGAGAGTGTACAGTTCATCATGGAGGGGAGGCTCACAGCCTGAGAGTGTACAGTTCATCATGGAGGGGAGGCTCACAGTCTGAGAGGGTACAGTTCATCCTGGAGGGGAGGCTCACAGTCTCAGAGGGTACAGTTCATCATGGAGGGGAGGCACACTGTCTGAGAGGGTACAGTTCATCATGGAGGGAATGCTCACAGTGTGAGAGGGTACAGTTCATCATGGAGGGGAGGGCTCGCAATCTGAGAGGGTACAGTTCATCATGGAGGGGAGGCTCACAGTCTGAGAGGGTACAGTTCATCATGGAGGGGAGGCTCACAGTCTGAGAGGGTACAGTTCATCATGGAGGTGAGGGACACAGTCTGAGAGAGTACAGTTCATCATGGAGGGAAGGCTCACAGTTTGAGGGGGCACAGTTCATCATGGAAGGAGAGGCTCACAGTCTGAGAGGATACAGTTCATCATGGAGGGGAGGCTCACAGTCTGAGAGGGTACAGTTCATCATGGAGGGGATAGTCACAGTCTGAGAGGGTACAGTTCATCACGGAGGAGAAGGCTCACAGACTGAGAGGGTACAATTCTTCATGGAGGGGAGGCTCACAATCTGAGAGGATACAGTTCATCTTGGAGGAGAAGGCTCACAGTCTGAGAGGGTACCGTTCATCATGGAGGGGAGGCTCACAGCCTCAGAGTGTACAGTTCATCATGGAGGGGAGGGTCAGTCTGAGAGCATACAGTTCATCATGGAGGGGATGCTCACAGTCTGAGAGTGTACCGTTAATCATGGAGGGGAGGCTCACAGTCTGAGAGGGTACAGTTCATCATGGAGGGGAGGCTCACAGCCTGAGAGTTTACAGTTCATCATGGAGGGGAGGCTCACAGTCTGAGAGTGTACAGTTCATCATGGAGGGAAGGCTCACAGTCTGAGAGGTTACAGTTCATCATGGAGGGGACGGTCACAGTCTGAGAGGGTACAGTTCATCATGGAGGTGAGGCTCACAGTCTGAGAGGGTACAGTTCATCATGGAGGGGAGGGTCACATTCTGAGAGTGTACAGCTCATCATGGAGCGGAGGCTCACTGTCTGAGTGGGTACAGTTCATCATGGTGGGAATGCTCACAGTGTGAGAGGGTACAGTTCATCATGGAGGGGAGGGCTCGCAGTCTGAGAGGGTATAGTTCATCATGGAGGGGAGGCTCACTGTCTGAGAGGGTACAATTCATCATGGAGGGGAGGATCACAGTCTGAGAGGATACAGTTCATCATGGAGGAGAAGGGTCACAGTCTGAGAGGGTACAGTTCATCATGGAGGGGAGGCTCACAGCCTCAGAGGGTACAGTTCATCATGGAGTGGATGTTCAGTCTGAGAGCATACACTTCATCATGGAGGGGAGGGTCACTCTGAGATGGTACAGTTCATCATGGAGGGGAGGCTCACAGCCTGATAGGGTACAGTTCATCATGGTGGGGAGGCTCATATTCTGAGAATGTACAGTTCATCATGGAGGGGAGGCGCAGTCTGAGAGAGTACAGTTCTTCATGGATGGGAGGCTCGCAGTCTGAGAGGGTACAGTTCATCATAATGGTGAGTGTCAGTCTGAGAGTACAGTTCATCACGGAGGGGACGCTCATAGCCTGAGAGTGTACAATTCATCATGGATGGGAGGGTCAGTCTGAGAGGATACAGTTCATCATGGAGGGGAGGCTCACAGCCTGAGAAGGTACAGTTCCTCATGGAGGGGAGGGGCAGTCTGAGAGGATTCAGTTCATCGTGAAGGGGTGGCTCACAGTCTGAGAGGGTACAGTTAATCATGGAGGGGAGCTCAGTCTGAGAGGGTACAGTTCATCATGGAGTGGAGTCTCATAGTCTGAAAGTGTACAGTTCATCATGGAGGGGAGTCTCACAGTCTGAGAGGGTACAGTTCATCATGGAAGGGAGGCTCACAGTCTGAGAGGGTACAGTTCATCGTGGAGGAGAGGCTCACTGTCTGAGAGGGTACAGTTCATCATGGTGGAGAGGCTCACAGTCTGAGAGGGTACAGTTCATCTTGGAGGGGAGGCTCACAGACTGAGAGGGTACAGTTCATCATGGAGGGGAGGCTCACAGTCTGAGAGGGTACAGTTTATCATGGAGGGGAGGCTCACAGTCTGAGAGGGTACAGTTCATCATGGAGGAGAGGCCCACACTGAGAGGGTACAGTTCATCATGGAATGGAGGCTCACAGTCTGAAAGTATACAATTCATCATGGAAGGGAGGCTCACAGCCTGAGAGGGTACAGTTCATCATTGAGGGGAGGATCAGTCTGAGAGGGTACAGTTCATCTTGGAGGGGAGGTTCACAGCCTGAGTGGGTACAGTTCATCCTGGAGGGGAGGCTCACAGACTGAGAGGGTACAGTTCATCATGGAGGGGAGGCTCACAGTCTGAGAGGGTACAGTTCATCATGGAGGGGAGGCTCACAGTCTGAGAGGGTACAGTTCATCATGGAGGGGAGGCTCACAGTCTGAGAGGGTACAGTTCATCATGGAGGGGAGGCTCACAGTCTGAGAGTGTACAGTTAATCATGGAGGGGAGGCTCACAGTCTGAGAGGGTACATTTCATCATTTAGGGGAGGCTCATAGTCTGTGAGGGTACAGTTCATCGTGGAGGGGAGGCTCACAGTCTGAGAGGGTACAGTTCATCTTGGAGGGGATGCTTAGAGTCTGAGAGTGTACAATTCATCATGGAGGGGAGGCTTACAGTCTGAGAGGCTCATCATGTCAGGCAAGGTATGCCAGGGTTCATAGTGGCAGCAGAGTGAGGCTTAGACTGTTCACTTTGTGACAGAACAAGAAACAGACTGGACCAGAAGAACTGGCTCAGAACACTCAATTCTTACTCCTGACACTATGTCTGCCAACTAGGCCCATATCCAAAAGATTTTACAACCTCCCCACAACAGCTCCACCAACAGGAGACCAACTGTTTAAATACATTATACTGTGGGGAGATTTCACATTAAACCAACAACAGCATGATTTTTGAGGCTCCACCATCTGTGCCCTCACTGCCTCTAAATTCATGTCTCAGCCTTACTCTTCCCATTGGTCCCTTGGAGGTCCTCAAGCATGTCATGCTCTCTCTTCATGCAAGCATTGTGCTTGCTATTCTCTTTGCCTTTGTCTCACACATAGTCAAACCCAGCAAGACACTACTCTTTCACAGTGTGTCCTTTACTACTGTGGTTGGTCTTCATGCCAAGTCACAGGGGACACAACAGGAGAAGAGAAATGAATGCAAACATTGCTGCAGCCTCTGCATGCCCTGGTGGCTAGCCCTCCATCTTCCAGAGTGTGATGGAACAGGTGAGCGCTCTCAAGCATAGTAGATGTCCCTGAGATTCAGGCTCTGAGAGCAGAGCAAGGCCATGGGGGAGGGGTGCTTCCTGACACTGTCCTCACTCATTGCTATGAATCTAAGGATCTAAGACTGTACTGAAGACTAGAAGTCAGGGACACCACCTTTGTCATGGTATTGTCCAAGCAGAACCTGGGCAATGTTATGAAGACCATCGGTCCTCCTTACAACCCAAGAGCTTTCAGATTTCCTTGAAGGTGTGGTGAGAGTAATGACAGAACGGCTAAAGATACTTGGGCTAAAATAAGAGTAGACACATGGGTGAGGGAACCGATGTGCCGAATGAGACTTAGAAATGGAACCACGGCATGTGGACAACAGGGGTCTCCTGTCTGCTTTATCAAAACCTGCAGAGGTTGGATGTGCCTCCTTCCAGGAACATAGAGTTTTCACTCAGAGGGAAGCAGTTTCACTCATATACTATTTTACTTCCCAAAATTAAGTTATAATTATAAGGAAACATAAGAGATGATAAGATAATACAGTGGTCAAATGGAAGTAAAACTTTGGGAAGGGCAGTAACTTCAAATGAGTATTTTTTTTTGTAATGTTTTATTTATTTATTATTTTTTATGTGTATGAGTGTACTGTCTGCATGTAGGTTGGTGCACTTATGTCGTGAAATGCCATGGAAGGCATCAGATTCCCCTGGAACTGGAGTTAAAGACAGTTCTTAGCTGGCATGTGGGTGTGGGGAATTGAACCTGGGTCCTCTACAAGAGCAGTTGATGCTCGTAATTGCTGAGCCATCTCTTCAGCCCCATTTTTTCTTGTCTTTTTGAGACAGGGTCTCCCTTTAGTCCCAGTTGGCCTAGAGCTCCCTATGTAGACCAGGCTGGCTTTGAACTGACAGAGATCAGCCTGCCTCTGCCTCCCAAGTGCTGGGATTAAAAGCATTCACCACTATACTTGGCGAGTATTTCTTTACACTGGGAAAAATCCACATTTTATGCCACAAATTAGTCATTTTACTGAAACAGAAAATTGAGATCAGTCAGCAAATGAAATAGGCACTCAGAGAAAATAATTTTTACATATTTATCCATATCCTCCCTGACTTGTATATGTGTGTCTAGTGTATATTTTTCTATTTTTGAAAATGGAATGATGCTTGTATGCTATTTTAGGGCCAGGGTGGATATAAACTTTGTGAATTTAAAGTTTTAAAAAATTGGGAATCTTTAAGAAAATTTTTTAAAGTTATGAACACAAACACTGGCAAAGGGCTCTGAAACTGAAATTTTATTTTATTCTTTATTTTACTGTTCCAGTTTGATCTGTTTTCCCATTTGAGTATTAGTACATTATAAACACATTAAAAATACTAGCAAGCTCCTTTATGTTCTTGTTTCTACATGAGCATATTGGAAAAAACAAAGTTCAATAAGCACATATTGAGTGCCTAGTGTGGGCCTGGCACTGCCAGAGGAAGCTGAGGCACCCACCCAAGCTCTCTTCCATAAAGAAATGCAGTGTTGAACCAGGGAAGTCTGAACAAAGCATCCAGAGCCCTTGCTTTTAGTCTCATACTTTTATCATCAATTGTAGAGGTGCTATTGCTAACCAGTATGCCATTAGCTCTGCAATCCAGAAAACCTCGGTCACTATGGTAACCTATGGCTCATTTTACAGGAACTTGGAAGCCATTTTTGTCTATCTCAAACCAGCTGAAAACCACCCTTGATTTGGACTTTGGCCTGAGCAGGTCAGTTTTCCTTTTCACCCTCAAAGCACAAGAATGCCTCTATCTTCTGGGCACGATCCCTCTGGCCTATAAAGTTGGACTGCACATGGGCAGACGGAGGACTACTTCATTTTACCTCGGTCACCCTTCTCTACCCCTCAGACCCCCTGCTTCTTTGTCCCATACTTATCTCTAAACCCTAGCCTCAAGGAGGTGGGTTTTAAATGTGGGGCTCTTGCGAGACTGGTGCCTCCTGAATAAACTCTCTCTTTTGCAAAACTTATTTCAAAGGCTGGCAAACTGGATGTCATGACAGCACGTGGGTCTGGTTGGTAGTGGCAGCCTACCATTGTGGGTGCCTCTCCCAATGGCCTATGCATTTACTGCATCAGATGAGTGGAGTCTGGGGAGCAGTGCTCAGTGAGCTTTAGCTGAAGAGCTGCCCAGCAGTTTCTGTGGATGTGCTTACTTCAAGCCCAGCTCTCCAAGCTGGATTCCAGGACAGCTGTTCTGTCCGCCCACACCTCCTGCAGTCACGTGTCTCTGCAGCTCACTAAAGCGCATTCTACCAGAGCCTCTGTTTTAACAAAATGGCTGATGGAGCTCAGTCCCGAGAGCTATCAAAAATAGATGTCTTTATGTCAATGATATAAATAATGTACTTCCAAAAATGGGGAGAGTAGATTTGAGGACTATAATTAATTATAGTTCAAATGGTATTTAAGGTTAATCATTGCAAGTTCAGTTTAATCTTTAAAACTGTGTTAGAAGGCCTTTACTCCTTTTCTAGGCTGGTTGCAATTCCTGCTGTAAAGGGAAGGGATATGTACCCCAAGGAGGTGCAGCATGGAGAAGGCACCATGTGCTTTCTGTTTTAATGTGTTCTCAGAATGCTTTTAAAGTACTGTTAGAACAACCCCATATAAGCACCCAGATACACTTCTAAGTTATTATTAAATGCTACTTATTAAAGTTTGCACATTCTTTTGTTGTTGGGGGCATGTTTGTTTGTATTGAGACAGGGGCCCCCTAGTCCCAGTTGGCCTGAAACTTGATTTGTAGAAGAGGCTGGCCTTGATCTAACAGACATCCACCTGCCTCTGCCTCCCAAGTGCTGGGATTAAAGGCCTGCACCACCATGCCTAGCCACATTCATTTTTTAAAAATTCTGTAAAGGGGCTGGAGAGATAGCCTTGCGGTTAAGAGCACTGACTGCTCTTGCAGAGGACCCGGGTTTGATCCCAAGCACCCACATGGCGGCTGAGAACCTTCTGTAACTCCAAATCCAGGAGAACTCCAGTTCCAGGGGAATCTGACACCCTCTTCTGACCTCCACGGCATTGCACGGCATGGGTGCATAAACCTACATGCAGACAGTACATTCATACACATACAAAAATAAATAAAATTTTAAAAAATTATAAAATAAATTCTGTAAAAGGGCAATTATTTTGGGACTGGAGAGATGGCCTAGCGGTTAAGAGCATTGACTGCTCTTGCAAAGGACCCGGGTTCGATCCCCAGCACCCACATGGCGGCTGAGACCATCTTTAACTCCAGTTCCAGGAGAACTCCAGTTCCAGGGGAATCTGACACCCTCCTCTGACCTCCGCGGCATTGCACGACCCAGGTGCACAAATCTACATGCAGACAGTACATTCATACACATAAAAAATAAATAAATAAATAAATAAATAAATAAATAAATAAATAAATAAAGGAATTATTTTATCAGTCATCCAGTCTTTATATAACGGTGTGGAAGATTCTAGAGACCCAGTTCTCAGCTCACTGTTCAAGATAAAAGCCTGTTTCCTAGGCTTTTATCAAACTACTATGTATTGAGAACTTATCTCAAGTATTTACAAAACTCAGATGATTTCCTACTGAGTTCAGTGTCCAGATCAGGTTTAAACAGCCCAACAACAGGAAGCTATTGTCCAACATTAGAGGACAGTGTGAAAAACGAGGAATCATGCATCTGCATGGGAGAATAATCAGGCACTCATATAAAAAGATTTCTAAGATGTGTTGTAAAACTATCACAGTAAAAACAAGGTGCTGGAATGATATGTTTATATATGGAGAAGAGATATGTACTTGTCTGAATAAACAAATGGTATCTCTGGAAGGATACACAAGAAGAAGGAAACAGTAGCTGTGACACAAGGAAGGGTGGGAAAGATTTCACTCTGTGTCTTTTAGGAGGTAGCCCCCAAGAATGCCCTCTCCTCACCCCCACTCCCACCCCTGGTATTAAGCCTAAGGCCATCAAGCGTGGTTGGCAACTGCTCTACCACTGAACTACCTCCCCTTTCTCCTTTTGTTGACAGGACCTCACTAAGCTACTCAGGCTGGTCCTGAACTCACTCAGAAACCTAGGCTGGCCTTGGCTTTGTGAGCCTCCTGGCCTCCCACCAGGCCAGGCTCTTTTTGGCATTTTTGACCCAAATATTTACTTATTTGTATTACCTATCCTAAATTTATTTTTTTAAGTGCCATTTCTTTTCAATTTTGATCATTCTAAGAGGTTTATTAGGTGATTTAGTGTAGACATTTAAATCTACCTACTGATTTTGAGCATTTTTTTTTTTTCTTGAGACAGGGTCTCCCTATAGCCCCAGCTGGCCTGGAACTCACTCACTCTGTAGACCAGGCTGGCCTGGAACTCACAGAGATCTGCCTGCCTCTGCCTCTCAAGTGCCAGGATTAAAGGCATGCATCACCATACCTGGCTTAAAGATGGTTCTTAGCTACCATGTGGGTGCTGGGAATTGAACTTGGGTCCTCTGGAAGAGCAGTCGGTGCTCTTAACCACTGATCCATCTCTCCAGCCCATGAGCATTTTTTTTCACACATTGTTATGATATACGTTCTTTTATGTTTAATTTTTTATTATTTATTTTTATTTTATGTGTATGAGTGTATTTCCTGCATGTGTGTTAAGTGTACCCATGTCCTACAGTGTCCTTGGAGGTCAGAAGAGGGCATCAGAATCCCTGGAGCTGAAGTTATGGATGGTTGACAGCTGCCATGTGGGTGCTGGGGAGGAAAGGATTTATTTAGGTTACATGTCTCAGGTCAAGGTTCATCAGTGGTATTGGTCAGAGTGTTTTGTCACAGCAGTTGAAGGCAAACTAGAACACAGTTTGAAATCTGTTGGGCATTGAAGTCAGATGTTTAAACAGGTTATTTAAGCCTGTCCTTAGAAAAATAAACCCTGGAAAAGTTCCATCTTGATTTCCTCTTGGAAACACAGTTCCTTCTGTTGCACAATTAACAGGAAGACAGACTATGTGGTGTAGTGTCTTGATCCTTGAAAAGGATTCTTTGCTTCCTGGATCACTCCTTTAGTTCTCCTAAGAGAGGGGAAAGGTGTCTAAGTTTCCAGCAAGAGCAGTCTAGCTAGGTTCCAAGCCAGTTTTCTGAATTGTACAAGGATTGGAGCCTCTTTGGAGGCCCAGCCCCAACCCCACTTTAAGATGGCAGGGGG
This sequence comes from Rhizomys pruinosus, assembly GCA_009823505.1. Classification (NCBI taxonomy): domain Eukaryota; kingdom Metazoa; phylum Chordata; class Mammalia; order Rodentia; family Spalacidae; genus Rhizomys; species Rhizomys pruinosus. Next base: position 1,186,027 of record VZQC01013236.1, on the reverse strand, counting down.
GCAGAACAGAGACCCCAGAAGTGGTTCTAGGATTTCCTCCTGCCAGTGCAATGGCACCCTCAACTGTTTAGCCCTCCTGTGTGGAAACCCTTGCCTTGAGAAAGAGGTAAGGAAAGGGACAGTTACTACAGTTTATATGACCCTGACATTGAATGGAATCAGTGAAGTCTTATTCTGGCTGCAGCAAAGATTTCAAATTCTTTTTAAAATATATATATATTTTATTTATTATTTTATTTTATGTGTATGAGGGTATTGCTTGCATGTGTGTAAATGAAACCGTGTTGTGCAGTGCCTGTGGAGGTCGGTGTTGGGTTCCCTGGAAATGGAGTTTATAGATGTTTGTTAGCCGCCATGTGGGTGCTGGGAATCGAGCCCAGGTCCTCTGCAAGAGCAGCCAGAGCTTTTAACCGCTGAGCCATCTCTCCAGCCCAGATTTCAGATTCTTAAAACATAGTTTGTTCTTTGCTTTTGTGGTGTGATTTCTTAGGGGATATCTCCTTGGGAAAGAAGCAGAAAGCTTGATCACTGTACCTCTGGGGTGCTGTGAAGGTGATGTTTTGTTTCCTACGATATCAAATGGATCTTGAGATAAATAGCAAAAGATGACAACAGTGTCCGTGGAAAAGAAAAGACATTTCAGCTGGTCAATAACTGGACAAAGATAAAAATAGGCACTCTGGAGCCACCACAGAAAATATACTCTTAAAGGTCTCTGCTATGGGAGGAAAAGGAGTCTCTGGCTGATATCTGAAAAATATGCCAAGTCAGTTGTTCTTCCAAGAGGCCCCGTAAGACCTGTCCTTGCATTTCAATGCCTCTCAGCAATATTGAGGAGTCTGAATATGATACATTTCTTGACCAGTCCACCTTCTTCCCACCAGCCCCAATATTGCCTGCTGACTAAGGTGTGTGACCCCCCAGATGTTAAAACAAAGCAGAACATCACAGTGATTACTAGGCATTTCCTCCAGTAAGAATTTAAGCACCAGTCCTAAAAAAGCTCAAGCTTGGCCTGAAGATTGAGGCAGTTTAACTTGGTGGGGGGTGGTGGGGGTAAAAGAAATCCAGGAAGGAAGAAACACCCCAATATTCTGCTTGACACAGCATTAATAAATCTCTACTTGTGTCACAGCCATCTTACCAGAGCAACCCAGCCAATCTCTGTACCTAGAACTCCTCATTGGTAAAGCAGATAATGATAACTCAACTGACAGGCTCCTGTGAGGATTAAAGGAGGTGGTAAATGCCTGTAAGGCACATAGATATTGCATGAGACAGAGACACTGCTACACCTGGGAGCTATTTCTACAAGGACTTTGGGAAGAAGTGAAGTCTGGCAACCCAGCAGCCTTGTCTCGGGAGAAGGGCAGGTTAGATCAGGGCTATGGTCTTGATGTGTTTTTCCAAGCACTGGTTTGGAAAGCAAATCGAAGAGTCAATTGCTACTCTGGTTCCCTCCTGCCTGTCAGTTCCTGGGAAGACTGTCCTCACCCTGCAAGGCAGTCACTCCTGAATGAGTCCCCAGCCCCTCTGCATCTAATAACTCTGCCTTCCCCATTTCTCTGTGGCTCCTGTCACATTGTCAAGCAGGCTATTCCAGAACTGATTTGTATCCAACAGGATTGTAATTGACATAGTTATCATATCATAAAACCCAAGGTCACAGAAGGGTGAAGACAGGCTAAGGAATCTATTACATTCAATGAAATAATATGAATAAATCATCTTGATTTAAAAAAAAAACATGACTATAGGAAATCACACAAACCTAAACAACATGTCACGGTTTTATGAGACTTGATTCTTGTTCTTTGTGACTTGTTCCTCTTCAGTAGGCATCTCTGTCTTCAACATGTCTGTGGCAGTATTAACAATAGGGTCCCTAGAAAAATCTTTAAAAACAGTATAGTATCTCTAATGAGACCATGGGTGGCTTTCAGCCAAATAATTTCTTTTTAAAGTTGGTTTTTGGTTGTTTGGTTAGTTCTTTTGAGATAGGGTCTCACTGTATAACCCTTAGCTAACCTGGAACTCACTATAGAGACAAGGCTAGTCTTGAACTTGAAGGCATCTCCTACCTCTGCCTTCCAAACACTGAGATTATAGGGATGTACCACCATACCCAACTTTATTTTCTTTATTTGTTTCATTTGTTTTTTGAAAAAAAATATTTAATTTGTATTATTTTTAATTGTGTATATATTAAAATATTTAATTTTTATTATTTTTAATTGTGCATGTGTGTCTGTGTGAGGGCATGTGCACATCCATGCAAGTTCTCCCAGAGGCCAGAGGCATCTGATGTCCTTGAGCTGCAGTTATGGATGGTTGTGAGCTCCTGCCTTGGGCATTGGGAATGGAAGTTGGGTCCTCTGTGAGAGCAGTTCACAGTCTCAACTGCTAAGCCATCTTTCTAGCCTCCTACTTTTTTTTTTTTTTTTTTGAGATAAGGGCTAATTCTAGTGCACAGGTTGATCTAGAATTCAAGATCTTCCTGCTTCAGTCTCCCAGGGTACTGGGATTATAGACAAATGCACCATATTTGTGTCAGATAATTTCTTAGTGAGTACTTGAAGGCAAGAGGCTGATGGTATCAATTTTATGGGCTATGAATATTTTCCCCCGCGGAAAGTTTCTAGCAGTTTCCTGCACTGTATCCTGATACATGCAGGTGAATGCAGCAGTGATGGAGGATGGTTGTCCTCTTCTTTTTATTTTTTTGTCTTTTTTTGAGACAGGGTCTTTCTGTAGCCCCAGCTGGCCTAGAGCTCACTCTGTAGACCAGGCTAGCCTTGAACGCACAGAGATCCGCCTGCCTCTGCCTCCCGAGTGCTAGGATTAAAGGTGTGCCCCACCACCTTTAATGGCTTAAAAATGGTTCTTAACTGACATGTGGATGCTGGGAATCGAACCCTGGTCCTCTACAAGAGCAGTTGGCACTGTTAACCATTGAGCCATCTCTCCAGCCCAGTTGTCCTCTTCTTATACAGGGCCAGCGTGGCACCTGACCCAAAAGGGAGAAGGTTCTGTTAGACTTCTTAAAAGCTCTCTGAGAAACTATGGTTGTACTTTAAGATATCTCTAACTCGGGGCTGGAGAGATGGCTCAATGGTTAAGAGCACCGACTGCTCTTGCAGAGGACCCAGGTTTGATTCCCAGCACACACGTGGCAGCTAAGAACCATCTTTTAAGCTGGGCGTGGTGGAGCACACCTTTAATCCCAGCACTTAGGAGGCAGAGGCAGGCAGATCTCTGAAAATTCAAGGCCAGCCTGGTCTACAGAGTGAGTTCCAGGCCAGCTGGGGCTACAGGGAGACCTTGTCTCAAAATAAAAAAAAAATAAAAAAAAAAATAAAAAGATATCTCTGACTCTCCCACAACTGCTTGTGTTTAAAGCGGTGTCCTTTTCTAGGACCAAGCCCAGGTCCACAGACCACAGAGCAATGTTGAAGTAAATACTGCAAGGCTCTGGATGGCCTGGATTTTGAAGACAGACCCACTGGCTCCAACACCAGCCAGATCAGTTTAGGATGTCTAGATTGTCAGGCTTACCTCAAGCATTCCAGTTGAGATCAGAACCATGCAAGTTGAAGGCTTTCTTTGTCTTTCTGTCGCATAGTAGCTGGTTAGTGTCTTCCAGAATTCCTTCTAATCTCAATCTCTGAGCCTGGAATCTCCTGTAGGCAGCAGCTCTTTTTGTTAATGAACAGCAGTGCTATAGAGAGTCACATATGTGAACAAGAATGTCATTGTGTACCAAGCACTTTCACACATATTTGTGAAAGACTTTAGAAGCACATTATAGTCTGTGCTGTTACTGCCCCTACATATTTATATGCACACCCACAGTTTAGAGGTATCTGGAGGGCTTTACAGTTTATTTAAAAAGCTGTTTTAAATTAATCTAGCAGAAGGACAATATATCAAGATAAATAGATTCTAGTCCACCTCTGGTCAACCGTGCTTAGAAAGATAGCAGCTGCATAAATATATAGTCTACACTTGAATTCGCTCTGCCCACTTACAGCAGCATGATGGAAGGATGCTTAAGCATTTCGGCTTAAACAGCACTTTTTCTTGAATACTTCAGCAAGAGTTCAGATTTGTGGGTTCCTTTTAAGGGCTGATATCTTCCTGACTGCAGCCTTCTAGCTTTTGGGGATGTCAGATAAAATGTGTTTAGTTCTGGGGTAGCCAGGTCGTCCTATCTTTCCAAATAGTTGGAGATCAATCACTGTGTGTCAGCTTTGAAAGGATTTCCATTTCTTTATGGCATTGTGTTCCGGGACCTCGGGATGCCAGGGGCAGCAGGAGCATATGATTCCTCTTTTCCTATTAGGAGTATAGGTGAGAAAAATGACAAGTAGGACAGTTTTATCCGGGTGGCTAGACATCTGACAAAATCCCTGTCTCTCTGCATTTGCATTTGTGCAGAAGTATTTGAGAAAGTGTAATATCCTGTAGAAGAGGCAGAATCCCTCGCCTGTGATATAGCTAGTAATTTCCCACGAATGGCCTCAGTCAAATTTCATGAAATAGACTTAATTTTGAGGAAAAATGTTCGTAAAATTGCTTTATGAGAAAAAAATGTGTCTATTCTCCTTAATTTTACTGAGCATGCTTTCCCCCTCCCCTCCCAACAACTCTTAAAGGGATATAGAGAATATTAAGCTTGAGTCAAGAATCTTGGCTCCTGGCACAATGTTAAGAAGAGAAGCATGGGGCTGGAGAGATGGCTCAGTGGTTAAGAGCACTGGCTTCTCTTCCAGAGGACCCGGGTTCGATTCCCAGTACCCACATGGTGGCTAAAAACCATTGATAACTCCAGTTTCACGGGATCTGACACTTTCTTCTGACCTCCGCAAGCATTGCACAACACTGGTGTACAGATACACCTGCAGGCAATACACTCATATACATAAAATAAAAATAATAAATAAAATATTTTTAAGAAGAGAGCCAGTAACAGGAGGGAGAAGAAGAAGACAGGATGGCACAGATTGGCCCCTCTCCCCTCCTACAGAGGAGTGTGCCTGCCTGGCCAGGTGGCAGTGGCATCAGCAAGGCCTTCCATGTTTGCTTAGAGTATAAACCGCTATTTGTTGGAGTAGTGCTGTGCCTTCATTTAAGAAAAATATGACCGGGGAACACTCATCCACTGCTGGTGGGAATGTAAACTCGTACAGCCACTATGGAAAGCAGTGTGGAGAACCCTTGGAAGACTCAAAATGAGCCTACCACCTGACCCAGTCATTCCACTCCTGGGCATATACCCACAAGACTCATCTTACCACAAAGATACATACACAGCCATGTTTATTGCAGTTCTGTTCACGATAGTAAAAAGCTGGACCCAAGTGGCCCTCAGCTGATGAGTGGATAGAGGAAATGTGGTATATCTACACAATGGAGTTCTATGCAGCAGTAAAGAAAGATGACATCATGAACTTTGCAGGTAAATGGATGGAACTAGAAGATATTATGTTAAGTGAAGTAACACAGTTCCAGAAAAACAAATGATAAATGGTATCCCTCATCTGTGGATGCTAGCGCCAATTATCTAGTAGTATTTCTTGTGCAGGGCTCCTTGAGCTTTTGTCCAAGTAGTTGGGAATGATGCATATTGGAAAGAACCACAACCACAACAACCACCACCACCACAACAACAGAAAAGAACTGCCAAAACAGTCAACTTCTACATCGATAATTTTGAGAAAGACTGAGAAAAAAATGAAAAACATGTTTAGCAGAATGCATGCGCTCTGGTGGTGTGGGAGGGTAGGGAGGGGGACGCGGGTCTAGATTTGATTTGTAACATAATCTTGTACACACCACAAGTATATTTATTATATTTTCTATATCTATATTATATATATTTACATAACCTCAAAAAAAAAAATACTTGACCAAAAAATAAATACCTTTTAATTAAACCCTGATTTTGCAAAACATGTGAGAAAGTATTACATTATTACTGTCATTTTGCCAAAGAATTTGGCATCTGGCTACTCTACACTGAATATCTTGGCATAACAAAAACTATATTAAGTTTTTGTTTTGTACGCAATATAACTGGGAGATATATTGTCTAAAGATATATGTATTAAATATACATTTAAATATGTATTGGCAATTTGCATTGTTTTTATTTATGTAAATATTGCATGTAAAGCATTATTCTAAATATTCAAAACCAACATGGAGTTTTCCTTTTAAAAGCTATATTGGGTGAATGAGGCAGAAAAATGTCCCTGTGTTCCAGTACAATGACTCTTCTGACATTAGACCAACTCTACTTAACCTACACCCGGTGACTGGCACCCTGGATGTATGTGCAGTGAGCATTAGTGCTCTGCTAATGATGGTCTCACATGCTATTGATCTGCTTGGGTTCCAGCTCACTAAGTCCAGCTGCTCCCTGCTGTCAGGGAGAAGGTGCTGAGTAAGCAGAGGAAAGAATGGACCTGCCTGAAAGACCAGTTCTTTCCTGTCCACTCAGAAGGACTCATGTGATCCTTGACAACAGCTACTAAAACAGCACTATGAGCGTCCTGATGAGAGAGTCTTGGAAAAAGCAATGTTCAAGTCCTACCCTGGGCATCGCGTATCAGAACCTAGTCCAGGCCCTGTGTTTATCCCTGGCTCCTTTTACATGCCCTGGGATCTCACACCAAGGCAGAGGATATTCACCTGCCTTTATTTTCTTAAAGGCAGAAATGAAATATCAGAGAATGCTCCAGAAGATGGAAGATGGACATTCATTCTAGAGACCCATGAGGAAGGTTTTTCTACAGCCTCTCGAATGGTATCTAGGTTTCTGTGCCTGAAAGTGAGGGTAGTTCCTACCTCACTGAGACAGTGTAAAAACTGAATAAGATAATGCCAGGAAAGTATTTAGTATGAGGTCATACTCAGGGTTACCATTCTGAAAAAGGCTCAAAGCTGCTGTTGCTGTGGGCATCTGAGCTGATGGTAGAAGGCTACATCCAGAACTGATGTCTCATAGAAAGAAGAAAGTAAGAGCTTCCAGCACCTCACCGATTTGCCCAGTTCCTCCTCAAAGGTTGAAAATGTAGAGACTCCCTTCCATTCTGGTTAGAACTCTCCAAATGCAAGGTATCCATCATCTCTCCAAAGGCCTGTATATTATTGCCTTGTGCTTGGTATTGGGGATCAAAGCCAGGCTCTCTCACATGCCAACCAAGCATTGCAACACTGAGCTACAGCCCCAGTGCAGGTTCCCGCATTTGTAATCTGCCACGTTAGACTCTGCTGTTCTGTGCCCTGCAAACTTAGAAAGCAGACATAAAACAAAACAACAAAACAAAAATGTTTTTAGGTATTTGCTCCTTGACTAGTTTTGTGTAGAACAGAGCTCAGGGGAAAATGAATGCATAAATATCCCAGGCAATTAACCTATTAATGAACATGAGTATAAACGTAGAATTGTGATGGATTTGGCCACTCAAAATGAGAGACTGATTTTCTTGGGGGCAGGAGAGATGGATGGCTCAGCAGTTAAGAGCACTGACTGCCCTTGCAGAGGATCCTGGTTCGATTCCCAGCCTCCACATGGCAGCTAACAACTGTCTGTAACTCCAGTTCCTGGTGATCCAATGCCCTCTTCTGACTTCCACGGACATTTCAGGACACCAGTGCACTTACATACATGCAGGCAATATACTCATAAAATAAAAATAATAGCTGGGTGTGGTGGCATATGCCTTTAATCCCAATACTCAGGAGGCAGAGGCAAGTGGATCTCTGTGAGTTCAAGGCCAGCTTGGTCTGCAGAGTGAGTTCTAGGTCAGCTGAGGCTGCAGAGAGACCCTGTCTCAAAAAGACAAACAACTAATAAGTAAAATTTTAAAAATGAGAGGTTGATTTTCTTAAGACTACAAGCACTGCATTGTGCAACTGTTGACATGCCCACAGATGTGTTTCTACAAATAGAGCCGAGGCTTATTGGATGATTACTATCTCTATCCTATGTAACTGTGAACTGTTTCTTTTCATCCAACTGGTTAAGTCTGCAGAGATACCGAGATGGTAAAGTTTCATATTTTACTAGTGGATGCTTGATGCTGTGATGGGTTAAGAATATGCTTCTTCATGTATTCACAGCATATCCAACAACTGGCTTTTTTCACCTTCCTTAAAAATGCATGAACTCTCAAAGCCACAGTCCCGAAGCCAGAAGACTGCCATAGATGCCTTGTTTTATAACTGGTGATGTGAAGCAAGTTCTGCGCAGCATCTGCCATGTGGCTCCTGCCTCTGCTCAGAATGTCACAGAACCTTCTAGCTCCCTCCATCTGAGGCTCAATTGGGGTTCAAGGTCTCCCTGTAGCCCAGCTGACCTGGAACTCACTCTGTAGACCAGGCTGGCCTTGAGCTCACAGAGATCCACCTGCCTCTGCCTCCCAAGTGCTAGGATTAAAGTGCTAGGATTAAAGGCGTGCACCACCATGCCCGGCTTCAATTGGGGTTGTTATTGGCCACCTGTGCCTCCTGGCTCTAAGCCTTCTTTCCACTCCTCACATCCTTCTTTCTACCCCATTGTCTGGGGCTCTAGCACCAGGGTCATTTTGATGCCATGGCTTTACTTCCCTGTAACAGGAGAGAACTGAAGGGGGTGGGTTGTAGCCCCCTACTCCTCCTTTAGCAAGCCATTGGATCCAGTGCTTTATAAACAAAGTTGATTTCTGAGGTCATAGATTGGTATATAATTAATGGTGGATTTCATCATGTGATTGGCACAGGAGTGGATGTGATAAAACAAGCCCAGGGGTGCCCAACATCCTGTACAGGACTGCCCCATGCCACTAGCATCCCCAGTGCCTCTAGACACTTCCAGAAGTTCTAAGTTGCTCTTCTTTCCATCATAAGCCTTTCTTCCATAATTTAAAACTGACCATCAAGGACACAATCTCCTCATTTTAGAACTTCCCAGCTTCATTTCCACCAGTGATCTAAGAGAGATCTTCATGGTAGGTAGTGTTAACTCTAGCTATAACCTCTGAGTCCAATTTGATCATGACGCAGCTGCTAAGACCTCTTGATGATGACATTAATCTCCTATGGACATGGAATAGTTAACACAGGGATACCTGGCTGCTGTATATCAGCCCCCAGCCCCTCTTGCCAGTGCTCTTCCCTTTAATCGGGTCTTTGACCTCTGGCTGACCCACACTGCCTGGCAGATGTTCCCTTCTTCCTGACATACCAGATGACTTCATCTGCTCAAACCTCACCAGAATTTGAGGTCTGGCCTCTGGTCCACAGAGTGGTGTGGTACCCACTTCACTCCCAATGGAAACTTTTTCTCCCTGTGTTTCAAATCCATGGCTCTATGACATACATGCAGGGCTGTCAGTCTTAAGAAATAAGTCTCTTTAAATAGCTAAGGGGATTTCAGCTTCATCAGAATATAGACTGCCATTGTTGGACTACCTGGGCTGTATCATGGAGGCCAGTAAAGGGGTATCAAGATAGGACATGTGCTTACTGGACTTCATTTGGGGGACCATGGGAGGAAAAGACCCCAATGTGGAGCAAAAGTTCAGGATTGATGGCTGTTTGGGATAGCCAAGGAGGAACCTTTGAGCACCTCCTTAAGGAAAAAACAAAGTCCTCCAATTCAAGTGATATGTGTATGTATGTACGTATATATTTATGTATATATATAACTATGTATATATATGAATATATACTGTAGCAATACAAGTTGGAGAGAACAACAACAAAAGAACTGAAAGAAAAAAACAAAACAAACAAACAAAACTCTGGAAAGACTCAGAAAAAGATGCAGGACATGTAGGGCAGAGTGCAGGGACTTGGGTGGGGTGGGGGACATGGAAGGGGAAGCAACTCTGGATTTGACTGAGAAATGATGTATGACTTATGGATAAAGTTTAATAACAATAAAAAAATATTAAAAAAGAAATCACTGTCTCACTTTGAGTGGGAAATGCAGTGTATTTCTGGGTTTGCTCTGGAAACATTCTCTTGGTGTAGTTTCCCCTGGATAGCCCTAATGGAAGAATACAGGTGGATTTTCTCCAAGGTAAACTCTTCTAATTTTATATAAATTGGCATGTCATCTTATATCCTCTCCCCATTGTTTCTTATTTATGTACTTTTTCTTTTTCTTTCTTTTTTCTCCTCAGTGCTAGAAATCAAACCTATAGTCTTGCATCCTGTTTTCTTTGATTACATGAAATTTTAATGAATACTTTTGTTATTTAAAATAAACAGTACTCCATTTCTAGTGAAAAGCAATCATTCAACTTTCAATAATTTGAGTTTATTTTATCTCCTCCAGAATTTCTTGCCAAACTGGGCTAGCATTCCAGAATTTTCCTGTGCACTTAGGCACTTAGGAAGGATATATGCAATCATCAGTTATAAACTGGGGGAAAGTGAAGGCTAGCAAATGATTCTTTTTCAGCAGCCATGAGGTCCATTGTTTTGGTGAGTCTGCATTTTGGTCTGGCTGGAGAGGACTTCTCTCTCTGTTTCTACTCCTAATCTGTTTTCCAACTGCACTTCCTGGCCCCGACCTTCCTTGGAGCTCCTGCTGTCCTGGGTATTCTGCTGTCCTGAGAAAGCACTGTTCCATGTGGAGTCTACTGGTTTACAGCCTCACTCCTCAGCTGGGTCAGCATTTGATTATCTTCTCCCCGTCCATGTTCCTATGAGGTTTCTTTCTGGGGACTGGAGAGAGGAGTCAAATGTTCAAATATTAGAGCATAACACATAAGCCGATAGCTTCTATTTCCCTCTGGGCACTTCAGAATTATCCTTTATGATATACTGGAAACAATTTTAATCTCATCACATCCTGTCCCTAGGGTGACTTCTCAATCTAAGCAAATTTAGGTGAAGGCATTTTTATAACAATTTTTTATAATTTACAAATAATAAATCTGGATGATCAGCTTTTCAGCTTGAAGGTAGACACTGTTCTCTTAGATACATAGTTGAACATTTGATAGGTGGAAAAATCCTACTGAGAATCAGTAGCTAAAAACAGAATTTGGAGAAGCAATGAGTCATGGCCTAAATGGACAAATACACTAAATGATAGATTAAACAGAAGTGCCAAGGGAACATCGATGCTGCCATGAGGTGAATGTCCCTGTCTCTGCTGAGAAGGTCTCAGGGATACTGGGGATCACGACTCCCCTTTAAGTTTCTTCTTTTCTTCAGGATTCCCTTCTCTTAAAAACAAGATCTGTATCCACTGTGCAACACACACACACACACACACACACACACACACACACAAGCACTTTATAGTCCAGACAATTTTTTCCCCTTTAAATGATGATAAACCTACCTCTGAAATAAACAACCAAGCTCCTTGGGTTTAGCAGGGCAGTAACATCTATGCTAATCCCTGATCAGCCAGTTGCTTGCCCCCTAGGTAACCTTGAATTAAGACCAGCTTCCCGCTCCTTCATATTCTCTAGTTACTTCCTCAATCAGTAACATTAGCAGGCTCTTTGCCCCCGTGCCTGGGCTGTCCATATATGAGCAATTAAAAAATATGGAAAAGCCACTGGCAAAAAGGAAGTATTCAGTGACACAGTCACTGTAAAGAAACAGGTCAGCTCTGACAGGAAGCTCTAAATTCTGACTCTGACTCCACCTTTCCCAGACACAGTACCCAGTTCCCCTAAACTGTATGTCCGGCGCTGTGCTAGTAGCTGGAGGGAAAGATGGGGGGGTATACAGTTCATTTAACCAGAAAGACTTCCAAAACACACGGAAAAATCAGACATCCAATGCTAGCAATGAACTATTATCCCCACCAAGCATCACGGGATGTAACTTCCATATTTGGTAAGCAGAACATCTCCTATGCAAGAATTCCTTCCTCCCTTGGTTTGTGCCTTCTGGTTCTGCACCTTTGGTTCCCCAGTGTAGCATTTGCTCAGAGCTCGTTGCTACTGCTTATGTTCTTTCATAGAGTAACATACATAGCATAACTACCCAAGGGAGGAGAAAAACTTGCTTTGGCTCACGGTTTCAGAGGGCAGAGTCTGTGGTTCTTTAGCCTGGTGGTGGTGGAGCTCGTAGCAGACAGGAAGTGGAGGGAGTGACAGGGAGGGGCCTGGGGCAAGGTACTGTCAAGGATCCATTCCCAATGATCTACTTATCCAGGTGCCCTTCCTAATGTTACAGGACCTCCCAAAAATAAGCTGAGCAGCTGGGGAGCATTCAGGATCTGAGCCTGTAAGGGACATTTTATATTCAAATCACAATGTTTGTCTTCCCAATCAGGAAGTAAACTCTCCTGCTTCTGTCACACTCAACTGATCATGAACATATAATGATCTCTCTCCCTTCAGCTTTGAAGTATAATCACCTAATTGAAAAGAAGCTCACATATAGAGATATTAAGAAATTCCTATACCTTGATAATAAAATGATAGAATCCAGGAATTGTGGCACATGCCTTTAATTTAAGAACTAGGGAGACAGAGGCAGAAGAGGGCAGATCTCTGTGAGACTGAGCCCAGTCTGTTCAAGATAGGGAGTTCCAGGCCAGCTGGGGCTACTGGGAGACCCTGTCTGAAAAACAAACAAACAAACAAACAAACAGGCAAAAAGATAATGTAATTTTAAGGTGGACAAAGGAATTGAATAGATATTCTCCGAAGAAGATATAAACCGCTGGTAAGCAGATGAAAAGATGTTCAACACCATTAGCTATCAGGGAAATGTAAGGGCAAATAGGAGCTATCACTTCACACATACTAGAAATTTCAGAGGGTTCAGCCTATGGTTACTTGGGCAGAACATCACGGTGGCAGGTAGCAGCTGTTCACCTCAGGGAGGACAGGAAGCAGAGAGATGAAGGACCCAGGACACGATATCTCAAGGTCCTGTTCTTGGTGACTTATTTCCTCCACCTAGGTCCCACCTCCAGAAGCTTCCAGAACTTCTCCAAAATACTGTCCCTAGTTGGGAACCAAATAGTCAACACCTGGGTGCTTCATATTCAGACCATGACAGGTCTACTACGTTGTCTCTGCTCATCCTCCGGGGAGATCTGAGGCTTTGGTTTAGGAAACCTCCTCTTACCAGCATTATTCAATTTAGTTTTCAAAGAGTCTTAGAAAAACCCTGTGGGAGAGAGAAGAGAACACACACATAGGGGGCTAGAGCATTCCGGCTGAGCTGGGGTTACTGGGAGACCCTGTCTCAAAAACAAACAGGCAAATGTACAAATGCCAGCTGCATACACCCATGGCTTCAGTAACCAAGGCTTCATTGTCCCTCCAGTGTGTGGAAGCCTGTTTTCTCTTGGACTGAGAGTTGGACTTGACCCTGTACTTCTTGAGAGATACTGTGAGATCTGTCTAGCTTACTCAAAGGACGTCATGAACTTGACTTCAGCATCTCCTACCTCATAATGGTCCTTGCCTTTGATTGACACTCCTTTCCCAAAGACACCTGAGTATTTTAATGGACAAGGTTGTTAGTGTAGAGATGGGAACCTGAACACTGGTGGTGTCTGGAGTAGAATTCTGCAGGAAACTTGAAACACAGATGAAATTTCCCACTTGATTACCAAGAAGCAAAAAGGCCAGTGCTGCTGGCCAGCTTCTCTGTAAGTCGCAGGCTTTTAGCTTTCGGATTCTGTCCAGCTGGGAGCTCAGGGATGAAAAAGCAGTGGTTATGGCAAAACTTTATGAAAAGCAATCTTTTTAAAATTTATTTATATATACATTTTAATCAAATCTAGACCCGTGTCCCCCACCCTATCCCCCCACCCCACCAGAGCTCATGCATTCTGCCAAACATGCTTTTCGTCTCTTCCTCAGTCTTTCTCAATATTCTCCATGTGGACGTTGACTGTTTTGAGCAGAAGTTCACTGTTTCAGTCAGTTCTTTGATGCAGTCCTTTCTGTTGTTGTTGTTGTTGTTTTTGTTATTGTTTCCAATATGCATCACTCCCAACTGCTTTGGACAAAAGCTCAAGGGGCCATACACAAGAAATACTTACAACTAGGTAATTGGCACTAGCATCCAAAGATGAGGGATACCATTTGTTGTTAGTTTTTTTGGGACTGTGTTACTTCACTCAGCATGATGTCCTCTAGCTCCAGCCATTTTCCTGCAAAGCTCATGATGTCGTCTTTCTTTACTGCTGCATAGAACTCCGTTGTGTAGATGTACCACATTTTCTCTATCCACTCATCAGTTGAGGGGCATTTGGGTTGGTTCCAGCTCCTTGCTATTGTGAAGAGAACTGAAATGAACATGGCTGTGCATGTATCTCTGCGGTGGGGTGAGTCTTGAGGGTACATGCCTAAGGAGTGGTATGGCTGGGTCAGGTGGCAAGTTCATTCCAAGTCTTCCAAGGGTTCTCCACACTGCTTTCCATAGTGGCTGTACCAGTTTACATTCCCACCAGCAGTGGATGAGTGGTCCCCTTTCCCCACAATCTCTCCAGCACTTGATATCATTTGTTTTCTTGATCCTAGCCAATCTTATTGAAGTAAGATGATATCTTGAAGTGTTTTTGATTTGCATTTCCTTAATGATTAGTGATGTTGAACACTTCTTAAGGTGTTTCTCAGCCATCTCTAATTCCTCACTTGTGAAGTCTCTGTTCAGCTCTTTGCTCCATCTATTGAGTGGGTCATTTGTTTCCTTTCTTCTTTGTTTTTTGAGTAGTTTATATATTCTGGAAATCAATGGAAAAGCAATCTCTTAAAAGCAGATAAGAGGGCTGGAGAGATGGCCTAGAAGTTAAGAGCGCCGACCGCTCTTACAGAGGACCCGGGTTCGATCCCCAGCACCCATATGGCGGCCGAGAACCGTCTGAAGCTCCAATTCCAGGAGAACTCCAGTTCCAGGGAAATCTGACACCCTCTTCTGACCTCTGCGGCATTGCACGACACGGGTGCACAAACCTGCATGCAGACAGTACATTCATACACATACAGAAATAAATAAAATTAAAAAAAAAAAGCAGATAAGAAAGGAGGCTTGTCCAGGACTCCATGCTTCTTGAGATTCCTGTGCAAGTCTCACTTCATCCTGAGCTCCCTCTTCTCTACTTATCTGTGAGCTTGAAGATGAAACTAGGGATTCACTGGACTCAGCCATAAGCTTTTGGTCTTGAGCCACTTGCTGCTTCTCGTTTTTTTTTACTCTAACCCTACCTCTTGTGCTCTTTCTCCTTTGTTTGATGGGAAATTGTGTCACAAACTCAACATGCCAGCAAAGACCAGGCAAAGACCATAAATCATTGTAATGGGCTAGGATTTGGATGAGGGAGAAAAATCAAGACAAACACTGGACATGACCTCTATAGAAGGGGAAATAGCTATTCAGTCCCGATTCACTGCAGCCATGGCAACAATAGAAGATCTTTTTTATCAGGAATTTTACCGGGCATTTTCATATTCTAATATGGGATCTCTGTGACTTGAAGGCTTATACGCTACCAGCTTGCAAGCTCTGTCAAAGGCCACTGGGCCATGGGGCTGGAGAGATGGCCTAGTGGTTAAGAGCGCCGACCGCTCTTACAGAGGACCTGGGTTCGATCCACATGGCGGCTGAGAACCGTCTGAAACTCCAAATCCAGGAGAACTCCAGTTCCAGGGGAATCCGACACCCTCTTCTGACCTCCGCGGCATTGCACAACACGGGTGCACAGACTTGCATGCAGACAGTACATTCATACACATAAATAAAATAAAAAAAAAAAAGGCCACTGGGCCTAAAAGCAAGAACTCTGGAATCCATTTAACTAGATTTTCATTCTGTGCTAACTGTGGACCTTGAGTGAATGATCTAATCTTATATCATCATCATCATCATCATCATCATCAACTACAAATTTACCCACTGTGATCTTTTGAGAATTAGTGTTTAGCACAAAGCTAAACCTACAGTGAACTCTCCATAAAGGCTAACTATTTCTATTCTACCTTGATTTCCTGCAAAAGGGAAGTTTCCATCCTCAAAAACCAGGTTTGCCAAGACCCTTAGTCTAAAAACTGCCTGGCAACAGGACCTGCTGCCAGCTCAGGAGCTACAAGCTAGGTGGAGCAGTGACTGAGCTCAGCTGAAGCCAGAAACCCAGCCCCTCCCCCACTGGGCATGCCCAGAAATTATAGATTCCCTCCTTAATTACCAGCAATTAAGCGGGCTACAGCCTGCCGTGAGGGACTGGAGCTGCAGCGAGGCTCCTGAGGCCCTGTCGGGAACAAGGCTAAGCCCTTCTGGAGCCTTTTCCACCCCACCCCCAGCCATTTACTTAGTCCTTTCAGATTTCCCTGGTGTCAGACACACCCAGGCCCAGGAAATCTGAGAACCGTGAGTGGCTTGCAGGGCTGGAGCTACCCTTTCTTTGTTACAGAGCTTCAGTAAACAGGCATTCTCAAGGGCAAACCTGGGCTCCCAGATTGTGCACTGGGAGTTGGAAGCCTCTGTCCTTGCCATTTCATCTTCATTTTTGTAAAAACTGTTTGCAAGGGGGATGTTTTTATAACTGGGAAGGAAATGATAATTTACCCAGTGTATAAGAAAATTGAAAATAAATAGATAAATAAATAAATAGGCATTTCAGCAAAGGTTGAGTGAGGTAGTCAGAGGGGACACTGGAGGGGCAGTGGTAAGTCATCAGCCCAGTCCTTGAGAACCCTGTATAGATTGTTTCTTATTTATTGTGATGCAAGAGATCAAGCCTGGGGCTGCACATGTGCTAGGCCAGTACCCTGGCCCTTCTGTGCAGAGTTGAAACAGCAAAGTAGTAAGAACCCTAGGTGGTCTTAGGACTAGAGGTGCCTTTTGCTCCAAGCCCCTTTGGGTCAGAGATCTCTGTTGAATACAAGCTGGAAGAAGGGACTGGAGAAAGGGAAGCTAGTCTTTCCATTTGCCTTTGAGCCCCCATCTCCCGCACAGACTACTGAAACATCCAGGGAAGTCCTCTTTCCTGGCACAGTGTGGGTCTCAAGGCAGGTTGCGCTAGCCTCTGGGGAGAGGCACATGGCCCACACCTGTTCTTGGTCCTGGGGACCTGAAGTCACATGAAGATAGCTCGCTGAGCAGCCTCCATCTGAGCCCGAGGTTTCAGGCAGCCTGTGGAAGGGCCAGAGGGAACTTCCCTGATCTCTGTCTCACAGGTGGTGGTGTTCTATTTAAAGATCAGAACTCAGATGCAATTATCTAGTAATTAATGTCTCTGTCAGCCTAATATATAAAATCAAAATTTTAAAATTAAAACAAAGATTTAAAGTCCTTCCTTGCAGGTATAAACCTTATCTCTTAAGCATGTCTTTATTTAATTTAGATAATCCAGACACAAAAGCCTTCCCAAAGCCTGACCAGTGTGATTACCGATGTCAGCACAATCTTGTTTCTCTTCTTCCTTTTTGAAAACTTAACCAGATGATGGTATGAAGCCTTGCTTCACTGAACTTGTACCCTGCTGGTTCCTGGATGCTTCACCCATCTGTTCCCCCATTCTGCTGTGTCACTAGCTCCTATGCCACCAAATGACAGATCTACAGTCTCACTAAGCATAAAGTTAGCCTGATAAGAGCAGAATGTTATTACATACCCAGTTCCTTCAAACCCTGATCTTTTAAAAATCACGGTAGACTAATTGGATGTATGTAACATAAATAAGCAGGAGAAGCCATCTACAGAGACCTGCTACCGGGGAGTAGCAGTGAGCCCCATGCAGGCTCTATTCGATACAAGAATGTGAAGTCCACGCTGGAGATTGTCTAAGGCAAATTCAGGGGACATGTTATGAAAATGTTCTTTCACTGGGGGTGGTGATGAGGTAGAACTCAACTGGTAGAAACCTTTGGTGGCACTGATAAGGATCTCTCCCCCTGATTAGCAATCTCTCACGGAATCTCATCCAATGGTCCTGGAGCTCTGCTGCATAGGACAATGCATTTGCTTTCTGCATCCATTTCATCAGATTGCAGAGTTACGGAATTTCACAAGTCACTCCCTGAAATCCTTTCCACCTCTATTGTGAATTAAGACATCATCTTTGTTCATTTTTTTTCAACTCATCCCACCTCTATTCAAATGACTGCATAAGCCTGGTAGCTTCATCCCCCTAGAGACTAACTCACCAGGTTAGGAGAACATTATCCCATAACAATCGGTGTTTCAGCACCACGGAGAGCAACACACTCAATTGGGAAACGCTCAATTATGCCCCCAAACATAAACCTAGCTGGGGGTAGGGGGCGGAGATCACGAACATCCTTGTCTTAAAAATGAAACCAGCTATACCACTCCTGAGTATATTCCTGGTCTAAGTCAATATATAGCATAGAGACTTGCACCTATGTGTTTACTGCAATATTTACAATAGCCAAGCTATGGAATCAGCTATGATGACCATCAATAGAGACATGGATAAAGAAAATGTGATGTACGGGGTTGGAGGGATGGGTCAGCAGTTAAGAGCACTGGCTGCTCTTGCAGAGAACTAGAGTTTGAATCCCAGAACCCACATGGCAGCTAACAACTGTGGGTAACTCCAGTTCCAGCGGATCTGACACCCTCTTCTGTTCTCAACAGGCACTGCATGACATGGGTGCTCTTACACGCATGTAGCCATAACACTCATGCACAAAAGCTAAAAATTAAAATGAAAGAAAATGTGATTATATATATATATATATATATATATATATATATATATACAGAAGTTGTATTCAGCCATAGAGAAGAATGAAATCCTGACATTTGCAAGTAAATGGATGGAATGATACTGAGGCAGATACTGCATGCTTTCTCTTACATGTAGAATCTAGATTTTTAAAAAGTCATGAAAGTATGAGGGTGACTGGAAGAGGAATAATGTAGAAGATACGGGGAAAAGTGAATATGATCAAGATGTATGATACACATTCATTAAAATGTCAAAATGAAATCCATTGTTCTATAAGATGCCAATGCATGCTTAGTAAAAATGCACCAGTTCGTTTCATGTACCCAATTCTGTGTGTTCCTTTAGCTTTAGCTCAGCTATCCAGTTATAGCAGAAATATTTTTCTGTGCAGTTAAGCCCATGACCATTATAGAACATTAGCTGTCAGTGTAAGCTTCTCCAACACAGGCCACACTTCTGGTATTTGTGATGAATGACAACCAATGACAATCGGGCTCCAGCCTGGTTATTTCAAGGCACAAGTGTCTTGACACTTCCTTGAAAAATCTCCATTTGGAAGGTCTTTCTTCTATTGAGCTAAAACCTGCTTATAAATTATTATATTGTATTCATATCCAGAATATAATTTATTTCCTCTGTGCCCTAATTAGCTTTAATTGTGAACTTGAAATAGCCAAGAATCATCTGAGAAGAAAGCTTCAGCTGAGGAATTTCCTAGGTCAGATTGACCTGGGGACATGTCTATGAGGGACTGTCTTAGTTACTAATTGATGCGGGAGGGTCCAGCTCACTGTGAGGGGTCCTATCCCTAGACAGGTGCTCCTGTATTATATAAGAAAGCTAGTTAAGCATGGGCCTGTAAGTGAGCAAGCCAGCAAGCAGTGTTCCCACATGGTTTCTCCTTGTGTTCCTGCCTTGACTTCCTTTAGTGATGGACTATAACCTGGAAGTTAAGCCAAATAAATCCTTTCCTCCCCCAATGTGTTGTAGCTATGGTATTTGTCACAGTAACTGAAAGGAAATGAGAAGAGAAATTAGTGCCAGAAGTGGAGTTTATTTTTCATAGCAGCTGAATGAAACTAGAACACTCTGCAGATAGTCCTCTAGCTCACATCATTAGCCCATGAAAGATGACATAAACAAAAAGGTTGAAAAAGAGTAAGCCTTTTAAAATCCAAATCATACTCATGTCAGTTTGTTGCTGTTTACTCTCCAATGGGTCTTCATTTTACTTAGAGTAAAAGTAAAATTTATAATCACCTCAAAGTGTCTTTCGTAATTTTCTTCCCTACAATAATCTCTCACCTCTTTCCCTACTCCTTTCTCCCTCTATCCAACCTTCTTTTCCTCCTTCTCTCTGATCCAGCCATAATGACCTCTCTTTCTATCCTCTGAACACCAAGGCTATCCTGCATTAGGTGCCTTGTGTTTGCTGTTTCCTATGATAAGAATACTCTTTCCCTAGATACCTGCATGATATATTGTTTTACCTGTTTGGGGCCTGTCCAAATGCCACCTTAATGATGAACTCTTCCTGCCCATCCTGTTTAAGCCTTCATCCTTTCAATCCCTGATATACTCTTTTATTTATTTATTTATTTATTTATTTATTTATTTATTTATTTGGTCTTTTCAAGACAGGGTCTCCCTGTAGCCCTAGCTGGCCTGGAACTCACTCTGTAGACCAGGCTGGCCTTGAACTCACAAAGATCCACCTGCCTTTGCCTCCCGAGTGCTAGGATTAAAGGCGTGCGCCACTACGCCCGGCCCCTGATATACTCTTTTAAAGATATTTTATTATTCTTATTTTATATGGATGAGTGTATTGCCTGCATTTATATATGTGTACCTGTGTCATGCATTCTCCTCAGAGGTCAAAAGAAGTCATTTGATTCCCTGGAATTTGAGTTACAAACATTTGTCGGCCACCATGTGGATGCTGAGAACTGAACCCTAGTCCTCTGGAGTATCCAGTGCTCTTAACCACTGAGCCATCTCTCCAACCCCCATCTACTTTTTTTTTTTTGTCTCAATCCCATCTACTCTTATGCCATGATTAGTAAGTGCTAGCAAATATTTGACAACTATATCATAATTTGCAGCATTTGGTGACTTCTTTGATGTCTGTTTTCTTACCACAGGCAATTATAGTTTTCAGTGGGAGGCCCTGAGGGCAGAATCAAGAAAGCATAAAAGAAGTGCTCATGAGCAGGTATATACCAGCTTGGCAGGTCCAAGGAGGAAGGAGGATGCAGCATTGTCTTCGCTAAGCAGGTGGTCATGAGATTTATTCAGAGGACCCTAAATAAGTCATGGTGGGTGGATCTTGCTGGAGTTGTGGAACGTCTAGCTTTACTTCTGCATTTCCAGGTATTTTCAAAAAAAAGATTTGTTTTATTTTTTCAATTATATAAATGTATGTATATCTGCATGTGCATATGTGCACATGAATGCAGGTGCGTGTGGGGGCCACAGAGGGTGTCAGTCCCCTGGAGCTGGAGTTACAGGCAGTTGCAAACCACCTGAGCTGGGTGGTGAGAAACAAACTCAGGTCCTCTGCAAGAGCAGTACACACTCTTGAGTGCTGAGCCATCTCTCCAGACCCATTTCCAGGTGTTTTTGGAACACCTTAGCGTGGTTATTCAGACCATTCCTTGAAAATTATGTTCAAAGCCCAACCTTTCCATATGTTCTGATGCCAATATTTGTTGGTTTTCTTGGTTATGTTCAATGTACTATTGTTCTCTCCATCTTTGACCACTTATTCTTCCTTCCTTTTACACATAGCCCAGAAGTACTGAGCCTCCACACTGGTAGAACCAGTGACTTAAACAAGTTACCCCCATGTACCATGAGAACATGTGGATGCCCATAGGTAGCTGAGAGGGTTGGAAGCACTCATGACTCCTTTCTCTGCTTTGTTTGAATGCCACATTTATTATTATTATTATTTTTAGACAGGGTCTCCCTGTAGCCTCAGCTGGCCTGAAACACTATATAGCCCAGGCTGGCCTTGATCTCACGCAGTTCTACCTACCTCTGCCTTCCTCATGCTGGAATTAAATACATGCACAACCACACCCAGCTTATGTCACATTCTTGTCTTTATGTCTTATCTTGGAAGCCACTGAGCCTGTGCCATCTTGCAGCACATTGGACTGGGTCAGCATTTCCAGGACTCTTTGACAGGACTTCCAAGACCACCAGCATAATTGTTCTCATTCACCACATGGTATCAATTTCTTAATCTTTTAGAAATTATAGGTTCTCATTTAGAGGAAATATATGCTAGTTTACATTGCCATTCATTTTACATATAACTTAGGGGTTACATATACCACCCGTGAAGCCAACTCATTGATATCCTGGATATTCATGGCCCCTGGTTAAGAGTCTCTGACCAGGTTATCTCTACAATCTCCACTAACTCTGATACAGCATGATTAATTGATTTTGTTCACTCAAGCTGTAGGTGTGTTTCCACATGTGCACTTGCATGTGTATGAGAAAGACAGAGAGAGAGAGAGAGAACTTACTACACTCACTTAATTGTTCCTTTACAACCAAATAATGGTGCTTAATTATCAAATTAGCCAAGCATCTCTATATTATTTATAATGTACTTACAACAAATGGATATATGTTTGTAAACTATATTTTACTTGAATGGTATGACTAATGAGTTAAAAACCAAAAGCACAGGGCTGGAGAGATGGCCTAGCGGTTAAGAGCGCCAACTGCTCTTACAGAGGACCCGGGTTCGATCCCCAGCACCTACATGGCGGCCGAGAACCGTCTGAAACTCCAATTCCAGGAGAACTCCAGTTCCAGGGGAATCCGAGACCCTCTTCTGACCTCCGCGGCATTGCACAACACGGGTGCACAAACTTGCATGCAGACAGTACATTCATACACATACGGAAATAAATAAAATTAATAAAAAAAAATTTTAAAAACCAAAAGCTGAAAATAAATAATGATTTCAACTTTACTTTTATCATTCATAATATTTATTTGCAGCAATCAAATGCAAATAAAAGCCTCAAATAAGATGCTCAGTTCAATTTTTTTAAGATTTTTTTATTTTTATTTATTTCTGTATGTGTATGAATGTACTGTCTGCATGCAGGTCTGTGCACCTGTGTAGTGCAATGCCGCGGAGGTCAGAAGAGGGCGTCAGATTCCCCTGGAACTGGAGCTAAAGATGGTTCTCAGCCGCAATGTGGGTGCTGGGGATCGAACCTGGGTCCTCTGCAAGAGCAGTCGGCGCTCTTAACCAGTAGGCCATCTCTCCAGCCCCTCAGTTCCAATTTTATAAAGAGAAATGAGCTGTTGTTCTTGGTTTGAAGTACTGGTTGTGGTAGCCGTGATATAAATGTATGACCAGTTTCAGAAGTGTTTTTAGGAGTTAATTTTTGTTCTTGATTAATTCCTTCATAGCCTTCAATATAGTCCCCTGCTCCTGAAAGTTTGTTAGAAACATGCAACAATAAGTGCTTTGATTAAAATATATATGGCATTCTTATATCAGCACTCTTATTTCCTTTTGGGTACTGTAGAAGGCTTGGAAATTCATCTGTAGATCACTGTATTCTGGGATTTGTCAGTTATTTGGGCCACCTTGAACAAGCAGTGATTTGGGACTATTCGATCACTCCCTAAAGAAGCCACATATCCACTAGCAATCAGTTTTCATTTCTATCTCTCCCTTTTCGACTATTAATCTTCTTATTGTCTCTAGAGCTTTTCCTATTCTGGACATTTCATATAAATTGAAAAAGAACTATAGTAAAAGAAAAGAGATTGGGAAGGGTGTGTGTGTGTGTGTGTGTGTGTGTGTGTGTGTGTGTGTATGTAAGACCTTAGAAAGTAGTTAGGAAAAACAAGTATGTAGCTACTAATTTAAAGCAGTTGGAGATGAGGAACACTGAAATGTGTAAAGGGCATAATTCATGTATTTATGTGTTTATTTGTAGACATGCTACTTTTGGGAAAAAGTTAAATACACTAAAATGTATATTAAAATTATCTGTTTCTCGATTAGAGTTGTAGATAATTTTAAAATAAAATCTGACCCACTTGTACCAATTTTCTTCTATCTATAATAGGCAAATTGAAAGGGACTTTGCCTATTTAATTTTGTTGTTGTTGTGATACTGGAGGTCAAACTCAGAGCCTCACACATACTAGACAAGTACCTTGCTTCCTAGGTACATTACCTGTCCTTGTCTGATCTGTTACTAATGTTTTTAAAAATGAAAATGTGCACTTGTGGATGTACACATGTGTGCAGATATTTGTGCACATGTGCGCACAAGCATGTGGAAGCCAGAGGTCAATCTTGAGTGCTGTTCTTTTTTTTTTTTTTTTTTTGTTTTTTTCGGGAAAGGGCCCCCTTTTTGTCCACCTTGTCTTGGAATCCCCCTTTAGACCCGGGCTGCCCTTAAACCACAAAGACGCCTTGCCTCTGCCTCCCAGTTGCTAGGATTAAGGCATGCGCCACCACGCCCGGCTGATGCTGTTCTTTAGGAGTCATCCACCTGATTTTGAGATAAGGTCTCTTATCTGCCCCAGTTATGCTAGACTAGCTGGCCAGTGTGTCTAAGGGACTCACCTGTCTCTGCTCTTCCAACACTAAGATCATAGCCCATGCCATGACACCTAGCTAAGTTTAAAAAATTGATATATAATCCACATATATAAAATATATAGTATTTTTAATTTTTTTTTTTTTTTTGTCTTTTTAGAGACAGAGTCTTTCTGTAGCCCCAGCTGGTCTGGAACTGACTATGTAGACCAGGCTGGCTTGATCTCACAATCTATCTGCCTTTGCCTCCCAAGTGCTGGGAGTAAAGGTGTGTACCACCACACCTGACAAAAATAGATAGTATTAAAATGTATGGCTTAGTAGTTTCTATAATTTTCACAAGTTGTACCACTATCATTGACTTCCTTCATAACATTTTATCATCCCCAAAGAAACCTCAGACTTACCAGAAATTAGCTTTGGTTCTTAAATCCAGGCTATCAACTACTAACCTATTTTCTGGCTTGCCTATTACAGGCATTTAATAGAAACAGAATCATATAATATGTGGTCCTCTGAATCTGGCTTCCTTCACAGAGAGTTGCATATCCAAGGTTCATCCACGTTGAACACACATTAACAGACCATTCCCTTCTGGTGACTGAAAACATTCCATTGTGTGGATATACCACATTTTATTTGCCTTTCGGTTGATGGACATTTGGGTTGCTTTCCATTTTTTTTACTATTGAGTTTTTCTTTTTAAAATATTTTTATTGAAGTTTTGTGCATTTCATACATCAAATCTCGGTCCAATTTAGACTCATTTCCCTTTCCATGCCCCCCACCTCACCAGAGTTTAAACATTCTGCCATACATGTCTTGTATCTTTTTCTGAGTCTTTTTAAAGTTTTTCAAAGCAGAGGATTATTGTTTGGGGGAAAACTTTACTGTTCCAGTCAGTTCTTTGTCCCAGTTCTTTTGTTGTTTTTGTTCCCTCCAATTTGTATTGCTTCAACATACGCATAAATATATGTCACAACTGTACTAAAATTATATCATCTGAAAATAAAACTGTATGTTATTTCCAAATCATGTTTCAGGATTCACATTTTTCCCTTTTACTTTTATATTACTCTAAAATATGCATTCATACCCTCTATCCATATACCAAGATTACAAAGTCTGAAAATAAGTGTTAGGTTAATTCTAGAGCCTGTTAAGGGATTCACATTATAAGAGCACAGTTGCTTTCAGATAAAGAGGAATGTATAACATTAACGTTGCTCAATTTGCCTTACAACTAGGTACTTGGTGCTGACATCCACAAATGAGGGATACCATTTATTGTTTGTTTTTCTGAGACTGTGTTACTTCACTTAGCATAATATCTTCTAGTTCCATCCATTTACCTGCAAAGTCCCTGATGCCCTGATGTCATCTTTCTTTTTTTTTTTTTTTTTTTTTTTTTTGTCCTGGAACTCACTGTGTAGACCGGGCTGGCTTGAACTCACAGCATATCCACCTTCCGCTCCCTCCCAAGTGCTAGGAGTAACAGCCACACACCACTAACTGCAGCGAGTGTCATCTTTCCTTTATACACCGCAATAGACTGCCATTGTGTAGATGTACCACATTTTCTTTATGCACTCATCAGTTGAGGGACATGTAGGTTGGTTCCAGCTCTTCTCTATTATGAAGAGAGATGCAATAAACATAGATGTGCATGTATCTCTGTGGTAGGATGAGTCTTGTGGGCACATACCCAGGAGTGTTATGACTGAGTCAGGTTGTAGGCTCATTCTGAGTCTTTTAAGGGTTCTGCACACTGCTTTCCATAGTGGTTGTATGAGTTTACATTCCCACCAGCAGTGGATAAGTGTTCCCCTTTCCCCAAAATCTCTCCAGCATTTAGTATCATTTGTTTTCTTGATCCTAGCCAGTCTTATTGGAGTGAGATGATATCTTAAAGTGGTTTTTTTTTTTTTTTTGGTCTTTTTGAGACAGGGTCTCCCTGTAGCTCTGGCTATCCTGGAACTCACTCTGTAGACCAGGCTGGCCCCGAACTCACAGAGATCTGTGTGCCTCTGCCTCCCAAGTGCTAGGAGTAAAGGTGTGCGCCACCATGCCTGGCATTTATTTATTTCTGTATGTGTATCAATGTACTGTCTGCATGCAAGTCTGTGCACCCGTGTCGTGCAATGCCGCGGAGGTCAGAAGAGGGTGTTGGATTCCCCTGGAACTGGAGTTCTCCTGGCATTGGAGTTTCAGACAGCTCTCAGCCACCCTATGGGTGCTGGGGATCGAACCTCGGTCCTCTGCAAGAGCGGTCAGCGCTCTTAACCACTAGGCCATCTCTCCAGCTCCTTAAAGTGCTTTTAAATTGCATTTCCTTAATTATTAATGATGTTGAACACTTTTAAAGATGTTTCTCAGCCATCTTTATTTCCTCACTTGTGAAGTCTCTGTTCAGCTCTTTAACCCATCTTTTGAGTGAGTCGTTTGTTTTCTTCTTTGTTTTTTTGGGTGGTTTATATATTCTGGAAGTTAATGTATCAGCAGTGCAGGTTTCCTCCCACTCTGTGGGTTTTCTCTCCACTGATTGTTTCTTTCACTGTACAGAAGCTTTTGAGTTTAATGAAATCCCATTTGTCAATTGTTGACCTTATTTCCTATGCAGCTGCTTGTTGGGTCCTGGCCCCCAGGTGAACTGCTGACCAGCTTGTTGACCTAGCGCTTATCTTGCTGGAACATCTTGTTACCCTCCTCTGAGAAGGCCTGACCCACCCACACCAGAGAACCACCTGTGCCTGGGGGGCATGAATCTCTGACCTTGTTTTTTTCACTTTGCTATAAGCCTGTATATAAGGCCCCCTGTCTCTTCAATAAACTGGCATCTGGCATCCTCTCAGCACAGATGACCTGCTGTCTTTCTTTCAATCCTCAGCTCCTCACCCGACCCTTTGGGAAATGCAGTAGCGCAGGCGCTGCAAGTGGAGGTCCCACCAAGATCGGGAAAGAAGGGAAGACTGCTAAAGGATCACCCGGGAAGGCTGGCCAGCACTTTGGATAAGGTAAGGAGTGGGTGTATTGGAAATGGGTGCCTTAGTTCTCATTCTCTTTTGGTGAAGCAACCGGTTGAACTTTTAAAGAAACAAGGCACAGGAATTAAACATAAGACAGCTAAAGATTTCATAAAAACCTTACAAAAAACTAGTCCCTGATTTCCTGTAAAGAAAGAGGGACCTGATAGTATCCCCAACGTGGGTCTTGGGGACCAGTTTGGTAAGCTAGAATCTCTGCAAGATGGGAAATAACACTTTCAAGGAAGCTATGTTCCAGGAGGAATTGTTTTGTGATGTATGGCATGTGTTTGTTGACTGTGTGCTGTGGTTTGCTGTGGCTTTTGTGTTTCAAATTGTGGCATGCAGAAAGTTTAGCATCTCCAAATCATTGAAGGCATGGGCTAAGGATGAATGCAGAGGGAATTCTCCTATTGACTCTGGTGGTGAGCCTGTGGATGGCGCTGATGGAGATTTGGCCTGTGTGCCAGAGACCCTTTCTCTGATAGGCTTTGGGCAGCTTGCATTCTTTTGCGGGTTTTCAGCCACTCAGTGGGACACAATTATGCAGCCCATGGGTGCTGTTTTAGCTTCCCTGGATTGGGGGCATCTGTTGCTTCCCCAGCCTTCCCAGGTGGCGGGTATTCAAAGAAATTGTGAGAGGAGCCCTTCCTCTCCCTTCCATTTGCTAGAGGTTTTGAAATGTGCTTGAAACCTGCCCTGCAGCCTGGGGTCCTGGCTTCTGCCTTCTGGCCACAGTTCTGGTGGCGAAGGTCACAGAGGTTGGAAGGACAGGCATGCCCCCAGAGCATTTTGCAACAAGCATTCCATAGAGGTGTTCCTAGAGGCCAGTCTTCTATGATGCAAATTGAGTTTGTTAATTCCAGGCTTGGTGGTGGCCCACACCTTTAATCCAAATGGATGTTTGTGAGTTCAGGGTGGCCTAGTCTACAGAGAGACCTCCAGGCCGGCTCTGACTGTAAGAAAGCCCTGCCTTGAATAGACTAAAGGCAGAATATAAAGCTGTTACATTTTTCAGTTTGCAGCTGTTTGTAGATACTCTGGTTAATCTAGTCCAATGTTTGTTCTGTGCCCCTGTCCTGCTCTGGAAACAGTGGATGGCTGGTGGGGGAAGGGCTGGCTTTATTTACAGTATTCTGTGTTTCACTGGGAAGCATAAAGTCTTGGGCAAGAGCCTGGGGCAGTGTTCATTGTGTTTTAAAGGTGCAGCTTTGATTCCAATCCTCAGGAGACAGACTGTGGACCTCCACCCTACCAAGTTGTATCAATTAAATAATTCGAATCCATCTCAGCATGTTTAACTTAAAGTCCAGGAGAATTTACAGGCCTTGAAGTTCTAACAAAACAAACTTGCTCCAATAAATTGTCTTAAGGAACATTGGTAAAAGTCTCTTTAACAACATAAATTGATATTTTGGTTCAGTTTAAATAAGTTTTTTGAATAAAACTGTTTTGTGTTTCTTTAAGCTCATCTTCAAGCTGTGTGTGTGAGTGAATGTGAGTTCCTGCTTTTAATTCATTGTAGTCCTACAGGTTTAACTCTATTTAGCTAACCATAAACAAAAATAGATTCAATTCATAGAAAATGTTTGTTTTATACCCCTTAGTGTTAACAATTTTTAATTGGGTTTATAGTATGCATATTATTTCAGTTTAATGATATATTGTTGTTAATTATTATTAGTAATTGTTATTAATAGTTATAGTTATTGTTATTGAATATAATTATTAATAATAATTGATAGAAATTCAGTCTAATGGTAAATTGTTCATTGTTGGCTGCTATTTTTGACAATTATTATTCATAATTAATTATTGTTGTGACTAATAATGGTTAATAGTAATTAGTGATAATTAATAATAATGGTTATAATTGTTGTCATTATGAATAATTATTATTCTTCCAAAGTCCTTAATAGCAAGACAAGATGGATTGTTTCAAGACTACAAACAACTTTGGCCTGTTACTTTTGGGAATCCACAATCTTTAGATTTGTAAATAATATAGGGTCAGTTAGGCTTAGCAGAGGGACAGCTTAGGAGTAATTAACCAGAAGGGACAGTATAGGGAAAGAATAGTAAACTTTAGGTATAGTTCATTGAAGGCAAGTGGTTGCAAATGGGCCTAAGAGGTGGCATATGGATCTCAGCTGTTTCATGCATTACTAGGACATTTATTCTAATTATGTAAAAATAACCCTATAATAACAAATTATAAAAATTTCATGTTTTTCATTGGACATCAAACGATATGGCTTTCTTCTCTTACAGGTCAACCTGACAAATCTTTCTTATGTATGTATGTGTGTATGTATGTATGTGTGCACACACATGTGTATGGATGTGTGTATTTGTGTTCTAAGTATATTTTAATGTTAACAACCATGATACCAGCAAAAACATTTCCTCTGAGTTGGAACATGGCCTTTCCTTCTGAAGATGCAAATTTATATTAAACAGCCAAAACATAATTCAATTTCAACAAAGGTTATGGGTTATCTATTAAAAATTTTAAAAATAATGGATCTACACTGCTACCTACTGGTTATGCCCTTTCAACATCTAAAACAAAGATGCAACCAGGTTTTCATTGTATTAAAGTGTTAATAAGTTTTTGGGTATTTGGGAATAAAAAATAAAAGGTATAAAAATTTAAAAATTAAAAAAAAATTGAATTCCCAATTAACATCATGTGGAATTCGTGGCCGCCATTTTTCTTTTTAAATTTTTTGTGTGCATACAGGCTAAGCCTGCATTTTGTTCAGATGACCAGTGGGTAGCTGGTGTTGAGGCCTGCATTTCATTTGGGTGACCAGTTAGTTTGGAAAAAGAATCCCTTTGTGGACCACCAACCTGGGAAGCTGGTGTGAAATTCCTGTCCTGGAGTTGGGCAGGTGGAAAGTTACGGCCAAGAGTGGGAAACATGTCTCATTGTCCCAGGCTAAGGACCCGAGTAGGAAATTACCTCCGGTCACAGAAGTGACTGACTGACCTCTACTCAATGAGGCCAGTTCCCCACAATGTCCACAAAATGGGCACTGTGTGTCCCCTCCCCTCAGTCAAAGGAAGCTTCCTAGAAGCTCCCACAAAAAACAAAAACAAAAACAAAAATCAAGATGGTAATGATGGTAATAACTTCTCATGGGGCATATCTAGCCACTCTTTAATTAACTGATGGGCATAAGAACTGTAAAAGAAAATTTTATTAAGAGCTAGATATTGAAAAATCTTTAAATCAGGTTTTCATGCCAGGCCTGGAGAAGGCCAAGAGCTTGGAGAAAGATAGTTATTAAAATCCACTCTGTAAGGTTTGCAGTTTAAAATGGTAATACATTTGAACTAATTGGGAATATAAAATGTTAATTGTTTTATTTGTAATCTGTATTGACTTTCCAACAACTTTGGGGTTAAGGTACACAAATGGTCTCTATATTTTTCTGTGTTCATACAGTCAATGAAAAACAATTTGGGTGAATTTGATGAAAACTTACACCTTGGTTCCTGTTTATGGGTGTAATACAACTTAGGCACCTATAGGTCAAAACATAAAAAATTTAAAAACAAAAAGGGGGAGGTGGTATAATATTCCTTCTATATACATTTCAAACCTTTTGAAAAATTTTTAATTTTGAGGTCTTAACTAACAATGGGAGGAGATTTGTATGTTCCCACAGATAAAAACACCAACCTAAATGCCTGAAAACACACAACTTTTGGCTGTGCAGGATGGACTGGGAAATACCAGCAGAGAGGCTGATCCATCTGAACATTAAAGAAAAAGGAATCTCAGATTGCCTGAGTCACAGACACTGAGCATCTCTCTGAATTCTATTTGGGATAACTGTTTATAATGGGCCCTAATGAAGTTTACCTTCCAGATGCTGAGAAACCTTCCTACCTCTCCCCTTTATAGGAAAAAGAAAAACACGATGGTAATGAAGTCATTCCCTAACTTTAAGTTAGAGGCAACTGTTATAGTGGTAATTTCTTATAAAACAGGTATAACTACCTTCTTTAATTGACTGATAGGCATGGGAACTGTGAAAGGATAATTCTCTATTTGGAGCCAAATATAATAGTAATTTATAATCTGTGTAATTGAGCAAAATATGTTAATACAGGAGAGCTCTGATGTCAGCAATGGATTGTTCTGTGGAGGAGATGTTGGCTGGGGGATCCAAGCCCCCAAAATTATAAAGGCCTTTTTCCTATAAAAATGGGATATCTGCAAGGAGTAAGGTGGTAAGTCCCTGTTGTTGAAGACCTGGTGTAAGCATGAAAAAATGTTTTGAGACATCACTTGCTAATGTACAGTTGGCCTCGGAAATGCCAGAAAGCGTTGCCAAAGGCCACTAAAGCATTACAGCAAAATATTGGTTTCCTTGAGTCAAGCAAGACTCCTTTGTCAGTATCAGCTACACCTCAAATGCCTGGAGATACTGTGCAACAGTGGCAGCCATGTGTCTATATATATATCCCAAATCTAATTGGCTATTAGCTCTCTCCTTGGAGGAATAATTCATGGCTGATGCCATAAGCTTATGTCCTCTAGTGGTTAGGAGATGATATAAGCCACAAAACGAACTTGTCATCTTTTATAGAGAAACCACAGTTTGTGGATTAGCATACCATCCAAGCATCTGTGTCTATGCTTAGCCTGCCATAATAGTTAGTGCTGTTTAAATGCCTGTGCATCTAATTGCTTATGCTTTGTTAGTAGGATTAAAAAGATACCCTGACTAAGCTGTCAACCCATGAAGGGAAACAACCTGTATAGTCCAAAATGACATCTCCAGAGAAAACTGCTTTGTTTCTCACCCACTTGTGCCCCTTTCCCAAAGCCTAGGGAACAAATTGTGGAAGAGGAGGTGTGGTAGAATGTAAGGGCTGTGGAGAGATTGGGGTGAATCATGAGACTATAGCAATATAGACTGGACTTTTATTTGATCAACATGCTTGTGCATACAAGCTTCTCCAATTGGACTATGGGAACCTTGGGTTGTTCAAAATATGAACATAGATACTTGGTAATTGGTTTTATGTGAATGTTACTTACATTCATTGCTTATGCTTGACAATCAGCTTACTTCATGGTTGGGATTTTTGGATATTAATTGGCCTTAGTGTGAAAATAAAGTTTCAGTTCTGACCTGCACCCCACTGCTCAGGTATGGTTGAACATGCAGTACAAATGAGTGATCAATGACAGATACTCTTTTATATATAAAGAAGGGGGATCTGTTGGGTCCTGGCCCCCAGGTGAACTGCTGACCAGCTTGTTGACCTAGCGCTTATCTTGCTGGAACATCTTGTTACCCTCCTCTGAGAAGGCCTGACCCACCCACACCAGAGAACCACCTGTGCCTGGGGGGCATGAACCTCTGACCTTGTTTTTTTCACTTTGCTATAAGCCTGTATATAAGGCCCCCTGTCTCTTCAATAAACTGGCGTCTGGCATCCCCTCAGCACAGATGACCCGCTGTCTTTCTTTCAATCTTCAGCCCCTGGCCCGACCCTTTGGGAAATGCAGTAGCGCAGGCGCTACAGCTGCTGTCTGATTTAGAAAGACTTCTCCTACGCTCATGTCTTGTAGGTTGCTGCCAACATTTTCTTCTATCACCTTCAGAGTTTCAGGTTTCACATTAAGGTCTTTGATCCATTTGGAGTTGATTTTTGTACAGGGCAAAAGGTAGGGGTTTAATTTCATTCTTCTACAAGTGGTGATCCAGTTTTGCTAACACCATTTGCTGAAGATGCTGTCTTTTATCCATTGAGCCTTCTTGGCCCCTTTGTCAAATATGAGGTGGGTGAAATAGTGTGTGTTCAAGTTTGTATCTTCAATTTTGTTCCATTGGTCTAAGGTCTGTTTTTGTGCCAGTACCAGGTTGATTTTTTTATGACTATAGCCCTGTAATATAGTTTGAAGTCTGGTATAGAGATCCCCTCTGTATTGTTTGTTTCTCTCAGGGTTACTTTGTCTATTTGGGAACTTTTGTTTTTCCATATGAATTTAAGGATTTTTTTTCAATTCTGTGAAGAAAGTCATGGGGATATTAATTTGGGTAGAAAGGACAATTTTACTATATTAATTTTCTATCTTCTGATGTCTTCTTCAATCTCCTTCAGGGGTTTAAAATTTTTGTTGTAGAGTCTTTGTGGTGTCTTTGGTTAGGTTTGTTCCTAGGTATTTTATTATTTTTGAGGCTATTGTGAGTGGGAAGGTCTCCTTGTATTCCTTCTTCAGTTCCTTGTTGTTGGTGTAAAAAAAGGCTACTGATTTTTCTAGGTTAATTTTGTATACTGTCACTTTATTGAAACAATCATTTCTAGGAGTTTTCTGGTGGAGTTTTTGCATCCCTTAGGTAAGCTATCATATTGTCTGTAGAAAGGGATAATTTGACTTCCTCTTTTCCAACTAGTACTCCTTTAAATTCCTTTTCTTGCCTTATTGCCCTAGCAAGCATTTCAAGCACTATATTGAAGAAGAGTGGTGACAGGAGGCAGCCTTGTTGAGTTCCTGCCTTTAAGAGGAATGTTTCTAACTTTTCTCCATTTAGGATGATGTTGGCTGTGGGTTTGTTGTATATGGCTTCAATAATGTTGAGGAATGATCCCTCTAGTCCAGTTCTCTCTAGGACTTTAAGGATGAAGGGATGCTGGATTCTGTTGAAGACTTTTTCTGCATCAATTGAGATGATCATGTGGTTTTCATCTTTCAGTCCATTTATGTGTTTTATGATATTTATTGATTTACATATGTTGAACCATCCCTGTATCTCTGATATGAATCCAACTTGGTCATGATGGATGATCTTTTTGATGTGGGCCTCTATGTGGTTTGCAAGTATTGTGTTGAGAATTTTTTTGAATCTATGTTCATTAATGAGATGGGTCTATCGTTTTCGTTTTTGGTTGTATCTTTACCTGGTTTTGTTATTAGAGTGATGCTAGCCTCATAGAAGGAAGTTGGGAGATTTCCCTCTGTATTCCTTCTGAACAGTTTTACTAGTAATGGTTGTAAGTCATCTGTAAATATTCTATAGAATTCTCCTGTGAAACCATCTGGGCCTGGGCTTTTTTTATTTGGGAGAATTTTTTATTACTTTCAATTTCCTCAAATATTATGGGTCTGTTTAAGCTGTTAATCTCTTCCTGGTTAAGCTTTGTTGATTTCCAGGATTTCAGATATTCATCCATTTCTCTTAGGTTTTCAAATTTAACAGAGTTATAGTTTTTTTTTATTTTATTGTATTCCCACACGATTATCTGGTTCTTTTTATTGTTGCGATGTTTCCCATGTCATCATGAATTCTATTGATTTCGAGTTGCTCTTTCTTTCTTTTGGTTAACTGGATTAGAGTTCTGTCTATCTTGTTTATCCTTTCAAAGAACAAACTTTTGGATTCATTGATTCTTCATATTGTTTTCTTTGTTTCTATTTCATTGATTTATGCTCTTATTTTTGTTATTTCTTCCTGTCTGCTGGGTTTAGGGTTCATTTGTTGGTGTCTCTCAAGTGTTTTTAGCTGCAGTGTTAGATCATTTATTTTTGTTCTTTGTTTTTTTTTTTTGTTGTTGTTGTTGTTGTTTTGTTTTTTTAATGTAGGCACCCAGGGCTATAAATTTCCCTCTCAGGACTGCTTTTAAAGTACCTCATAGGTTTTTGTTGTGTTGTATTATCATTTTTGTTTAGTTCCAGGAATGCTTTTCTTTCTTTTTTTATTTCTTCCTTGACCCATTCATTATTCAGGAGTGTGTTCTTTAGTTTCCATGTGTTCTTGTAGATAGTAGGGCTTATCCTGGTGTTGATATTGAGCTT
This sequence comes from Rhizomys pruinosus, assembly GCA_009823505.1. NCBI lineage: Eukaryota > Metazoa > Chordata > Mammalia > Rodentia > Spalacidae > Rhizomys > Rhizomys pruinosus. Next base: position 1,150,928 of record VZQC01013236.1, on the reverse strand, counting down.
TATGGCATGGTGGTCTGATAGAATGCATGAAATTATTTCAATCTTTTTGTATTTGTTGAGGTTTTTTCTGTGTCCCAGTATGCGGTCGATTTTGGAGAATGTTCCATGTGGTGTTGAGTAGAAAGTGTATTTTCTGGTGTTTGTGTGGACTATTCAGTAGATGTCTGTAAGGTACATTTGATATATTGTATTGTTCAGTTCAGATGTCTCTCTGTTTATTCTTTGTCTGGTTGATCTGTCCAAAGGGCTCAGTAGGGTATTGAAGTCCCCTACTATTAGTGTGCTGGGATTTATCTGTGCCTTGAGGTCCTGCAGAACTGTGCTTATAAAGCTCGGTGCACCAGAGCTTTTGGTGCCTATATATTCATGATTGTGAAATATTCATGGTTAATTCTTCCTTTGATAAAGTTGTCATGTCCCTCTTTGTCTCTTCTGATTAGTTTTTGTTTGAGGTCTATTTTGTCTGTTATTAGAATGGCAACTCCTGTTTGCATTTTGCTTGGAATATTTTTTCCATCCTTTCACCTTAAGTTGGTGCCTATTCTTGAGATGGGTTTCTTGGAGACAGCATATAGATGGGTTCTGTTTCCTAATCCATTCTCCCAGTCTATGTCTTTTGATTGGGGGAGTTTAGACCATTAATATTTAAGGTTATTATTGAGAGATGTTTGTTGCTTTCTTTCACCTTATTTTCTGTTTGTGTTCTTGGTCTAGGTTTGTATTTCTGCAGTTATACTCTTATTAATTACTCTCTCTAGCTGCTTGGGGATAGTTACCCCTTTCCTCTGACCTTTGAATTGCTTCCAGTATTTTCTGAAGGATTGGTTTTTCTGGACATGAATTCTTTCATCTTGTTTATGTCATGAAAGAGTTTTCTTTCTCCTTCAAATATAATTGACATTTTTGCTAGGTAGAGTAATCTGGGTTGGCATCTATAGTCATTTAGTACTGGGAATACTTTGGTCCACGTTCTTCTGGCTTTCATCATTTGCACTGAAAAGTCAGCTGTAATTCTGATGGGTTTCCCTTTATATGTAACTTGTTGTTTTTCTCTTGTGGCCTTCAGCGTTTTGTCTTTGTTTTGGGCATCTAGCATTTTAACTATGATTTGGTGTGGGGAATTTATTTTCTGATCTTGTCTATTTGGTGTTCAATGTGCTTCTTGTGTTTGTAAGAGTTTATTGTTTTTCAGTTTTGGGAAATTTCCTTGTATTATTCTGTATTATTCTGATCAATACCATTGTCCTGGGAGTCTTCTCCTTCCTCTATCCCTATGATGTGGAGGTTTGGTCTTTTCATAGTGTCCCACATTTCCAATTGTTTCACTCGTGTTTTATTTTATTTATTTATTTATTTATTTATTTATTTATTTATTTATTTATTTATTTATTTATTTTTGTCTTTTCGAGATGGGGTCTCCCTGTAGCCCCAGCTGTCCTAGAACTCACTCTGTAGACCAGGCTGGCCTTGAACTCACAAAGATCCACCTGCCTCTGCCTCCCAAGTGCTAAGATTAAAGGCGTGTGCCACCACGCCCGGCTCCAATTGTTTCACTCGTGTTTTAAAAAAATTTTCATACTCTTTTCTTTAGCCTTATAGTTCTTCCATGTTATCTTCCAGTGTTGATATTCTATTTTCCACTTCATCCAATCTGTTACTGAGGCTTTCCCGCATCCTTTCCTGCTAATTAGATGAGTGTTTGATTTCCTATTTCATTTCATCCTGTGATTTCTTTAGTGTTTCCAGTTCCTTCTGGAGCTTGTCATTGTCTCTTCCTAGATCCTTGATTCTCTGGTCAGTTTTCTGTTTCATTTCAGTGTGGGATCTTTTCAGTGTTTCCACTTCCTTCTGGAGTTTGTCATTCTCTCCCCCTAATTCTTTCCAGAGTTTGTCATTCTCTCCTTTTAGTTCCTAATTTGTTCTTTGTATTCCTTGATTTCTTTGATATGTCTATGATTGTTCTTTTAGGATCTGTGTCCTGGATTACCTCCAGGGAGATCTCATTGTTGGAGTCTTCTATAGGACTGATATTTGGTGGGGATTTATTATTTGCTTTCCCCATGTTGTTGTTTTTTCCTTGTGCTTTGGGCATGTGGATTTGTTTTGTTGTAATCTAATGTGAAATTCAAGTATTTCTTCACTGTGTTGAAGGCTTACTTTGCTTGTTTTGTTCAGGTGCTTTCATTGTTTTCTTCTTGTTTATGAAGGGCTGGCCTAGGTTTCAGGTTTTCTTTTTTGGTTGTGTATTGGAAGGTCCAACTACCACTTCTCTTTCTGGTCTGGAGCTTCTCCAGAGATCCAAACAGGTGACAAATCAGATCCGCTAGTTACTAAGCATGCCCGCTCACTCGCTCCAGATGCTTCCCACTGGCCTGTTCCTTTAGGTTGGGTGTGGAGTGGTAGGTTTGCTGTCTCTGCTGTTACTTGTGCCACAGAGTCACTACTGCTGTTCCCACTGGGATGTTCACAGCACAAATCGTGGGAGGTCAGGGGGAGGGGATGGTTCGACATAGCTATCTTGGCCTGCACACTGGTAACTGCTGGGTCACTGGGGCCTTCACCCAGCCCTTGCTGGAAGTGGGGGCAGGGCCTCCATCTCACCCTCGGTCTCTGGGACCTTCATTTGCCCCTCAAGGCCTACATTTCTTGCTTTCCATTTTTGATGATTATGAACAATGTTGTTATAGATATTCACAAGTAGGTCTTTGATCAGACATAAATTTTCTTAAAAAATTTTTTTTTCTCTTTTTGAGACAGGGTGTCCCAGGTGTACTGGAACTCACTATGTAGACCAGGCTGGGATTGAACTTGCAGAGATCTGCCTGCCTCTGCTCCTGAATGCTGGGATTAAAGGCATGCGCTACCACACCCAGCATTCAGACATAAACTTTCAATTCTCTTGAGTATATACTTTGGAATTAGTGGGTCATATGGCAACTGTACATTTAGCTTTTTATGGACTTGACAAACTGCTTTCCATAGTGACTACACCATTTTACATTCTCACCAACAAGGTAGGTTTCCTATTTTCCTGTCTTTGCCAACACTTGTTATTGACCATCTTTTATGGTTGTAACTGTTCATTTTTTTCTCTTTTTTGGGGTGTGTGCACTGTGCATGTATGTGGATGGCAGAGGGTGACACTCAATGTTTTCCTCAATTGCTCTCCGCCTTACACATTGAGGCAGGATGTCTCACTGAACACAGAGCTCTTGGTTTGGCTGGCCTAGCTAGCCAATTTGCTTTGGGTATCCCCTGTCTCTTCCACTCAAGGATTGGGATCATAGGTGGTCTGCCACACCCACTTGGCATTTATGTGGGAGATGGGCATCTAAACTCTGGCCCTCACACTTATATAAAAAGAACTTTACCCACTGACCCATCTCCCCAGCCCGCTATTTGTTCATTTTGATGGGTGTGAAGTGGCATCTCATTGCACTTCCCTAACAACTAAAGATATTGTGCATCTTTCATGGGCTTGTTGGCCAATGCACATCTTTCTCTTAGAGAAATATCCATTCAAATTATTTGCTCATTATTTGTCTTTTTTAAGTTTTTAAAAATTTATTTTTATTTTATGTGTCTGAGCGTACTGCTTTCATATACATAAGTGCACCCATGTTATATAGTGCCTGGAAAGGTCAGAAGAGGGCATTGGATCCCCTGGAATTGGAGTTATAGATGGTTGTTAGCTGCCATGTGGGTGCTGGGATTAGAACCAAGATCTTCTGCAAGAGGAGCCAGTGTTCTTAACTACTGAGCTATCTCTCCAGACTCTTATTTGTCTTTTTATAGTTGAACTGTATTTTTTTAATTTAATTTAATTTAATTTAATTTAATTTATTTATGCATATGAGTGTACTGTCTGCATGTAGGTTTGTGAACCCATGTCGTGCAATGCCGCGGAGGTCAGAAGAGGGTGTTGGATTCCCCTGGAACTGGAGTTACAGACGGTTCTCAGCTGCCATGTGGTTGCTGGGGATCGAACCCAGGTCCTCTGTAAGAGCAGTCGGCACTCTTAACCGCTAGGCCATCTCTCCAGCCCCTAAACTGTAACTTTTTTTAATATGTTCACTATACTAGATACATATCATATATTATTTACAAAGATGTCTCCTGTTTTGTGAATTGTCCTTTTCACTTACTTGATTTAACACACAAAGGTTTTGAATTTTGAGAGCACAGTGTTTACCTGTTTTTATTTGGTGCTTATGGTTTGCATGGCGTATCTAAGAAACCATTGTTGGATTCACTGTTGGGTAAATTTACACTCAGGGGTTTTATAATTTTAGCTTTTAAGATTAGTTTACTGGTGTTTTTGTTGTTGTTTGTGGTTGTTTCATATTCTTGAGACAGGCTCTCCCAGTAGCCCTAGCTGGCTTTGAACTTGTTATGTCGACCAGGATGGCCTATATCTCATAGAGACACTCCTGTCTCTCTCTCCTGAGTGCTGGAATTAAAGGCTTGTGCTTTAGTTTTTGTTTTGTTTTGTTTTGTTTGTTTTCTTTACACATAGGATAGGGTGTCCAATTTCATTCTTTTGCATGAACAGCCTCATTCTTTGCTGAATTAAGGTCAAAGTTGGAGGTCAGGCTGGGCGTGGTGGCGCACGCCTTTAATCCTAGCACTTGGGAGGCAGAGGCAGGTGGATCTTTGTGAGTTCAAGGCCAGCCTGGTCTACAGAGTGAGTTCCAGGACAGCTGGGGCTACAGGGAGACCCTGTCTCGAAAAGACCAAAAAAAAAAAAAAAAAAAAAAAAAAAGTTGGAGGTCAAAGAGTCCTAAGTACTTCACAATCTGAATTTATGTCCCTGTCCAAGCTTATGGGATTTATAGCATGAGGTCTACCATGATAGTTTCCCATATCCAATTATGAAACCCATGATCAGAGAACTGGGGAGCATGAGGAAAGACTATCCAGACTCTTCAGGAGTGTTGTCTTCACAGTGAGTGACTCTTTACTCCCCCTCACTAAAATTGGTACAGATGATGAGGTTTCCTTGTGAGATGGGGGGGGGGGGCTCTGAGAGAGTAAAAGCCTGGAGTTCCGGGCATCAGCTGGTATATCTGCTAAGGTGGGGCTTGCTGACCTGCAGGGAGAAGATAAACAAGGTGAGATTGTCGGGCAGAATGGTTGGGTCCACGGGCTGGTTATGGTCATCTTCCTGGTATACCCCTAGGAGAGTGGCTAGGTGGGCAAGGAGAAGTCCAGCAGCAAGACGGTGCCGTGTGCTGCTGTTATCTAAGAGATGGAACAACCATGCGTCCCTCAAGAAAGGAAAGGGTGGCATGGGATGCCCATGGCTCCCTTCAGAATATACCCACGCCTGAGGGCGGGCAAGATCAGCCAGGAGAGACACTGCCTGTTGACTGCATTTGACTTGATATGATTCAGGAACTTTTCATAAGCTGTCTCTGAACCCCAAAATAAAGGCGTTAGAAGTTGTGCATTTGCGTTTTAAATCCAGGAAGGCATCTAGCTCATGCCTCAGGCTCTTCCCCACCCCCTCTGGTTAGGTGTTCTTTGCCAGGCAGTGAGAACAGTTCAGAAGCAAAGATTAAATTAAGGGTGTATGATTAGGGGTGTGACCTTTCTCAACAGCTCCCTAGTTCACATAGCCTCAGAGTAGTTTCCCTTCAGATGGAGTCAAGGATAGATAAAACAAACACAGAGGGCAGTGAGAAAAGAGCTCAGAATAAAAACTCATGTCCAGATACGGTCTGGGGGTCTTCTAACTGAAGCATAGTGTTTATCAGAAGTCTAATGAGTTTCTGTGAAAATTAGATTGTCAAAAAAAATCACATGCTAGTCTGCTAAAACATTATTCAGTGCCCTTGGGAGTCCCCAAGAAGGGCATGTTCTTCTGGGACTGAACGATTGCCAGGGCCAGTGTCCGCTCTGTTTCCCAGTTCCGGTCCTCTTCTCCAAATGGAGTCTTCCTGTATGTTCCATTCTTGTGTCAGCACTGTGAATGGGAGTGTGTGGGATGAACACATATTTCCTGGAACCGGATTTCAGGGAGTCCCACCTGGACCCAGTGCAGCGGACTGCAGGTGCTCCTGGACTCTGGGCGGATGCTGTGGGAAGTGGACAGTATCTGTCAGAAGGTAGCTGTGGACAGCCTAGGAGGCAGAGTGCTGGTGGTCCTGGGACTTTCATCCACGCTAATAAAACCTTCACTGGGCACATGGCTGCTCAGAAGACAAACTAAATTCTTTCCAGTCTACCTGGCAGCCAGCTCTGGCCATGTGCTAAAGCTCGGTCCAGGCAACAAAGCTCTGGCCAATTGGATATTAGAGGAAATGATACAGAGTGCGGCTCTGTAAAGAAGGTGGTATGCCCTTCTTTTTCTGGAAAGCAGATGTGGTAGCTGGAGCTGGAGTGATCTTACAACTATAAAGTAAACTTGGAAAAAGCTGTGTATTACAGAGGGACAAATTAAAAGAAGTCCGAGTCCCTGAACCACTGAGCGCTGCCATTCAGGACCTGGATTACTTATTTGGACTCTTATAAATTTCTTTCTCATTAAAGCCGCTGTAATTCATTATTCACAATTGAAGTCTGCATACTATGGTAATGCTTTGGAATAACCATCTAACTTTTCATAGTAGTATGGCATAGCCAGTGTGTGTGTGTGTGTGTGTGTGTGTGTTTGTGTGTGTGTGTGTGTGCACAGTGTGTAGAGATGAGGCATACTAGGGAGAATGGAATAGAAGGCAGTATATCTGAGGTATGGGAAGGAGTTATTTTCTAGCACTGAGTGGGGCTCTGCCCAAGGTAAGGCAGAAAAGCCCCAGGCACCGCAGTCTCAGAGAAACCAAAGGACAGGCCACTCTGTGGTCATTTACTTATCATTTATGGAAATTGCAAAGATAGAAGACTTTGCTCCATTCTGTTCCCTGCCTTCACTCACCCAGCTTCCACAGGCCAGCAGGACTTATTGTCCAGAACTGAAGAAAGATGATCCTCCACCCACGTGTCCATGTATTTGGTAAATATCTATTGGGTGCAACCACTGTGGGCCAGGCATGAAAACCAATTGGGCTATAGTAGAAAACACAAGGCAGGTGCAGACAGCCTCTGATCTTAGCACCTGAGATGCAAAGAAGCCCACACTTCTGTGCTTTCCCACTTGGACATCTCCAAGAATTCTGGGAGCACTGACAATGCTACACTTCCCTGGGCAAATCCTACATCAGCACTAAGGACTGCTTTTCTTTTCTCTTTTCCCTTTTCCCTTTTCTCTTTTCTCTCTTCTCTCTTCTCTCTTTTCTCTTTTCTCTTCTCCTCCCCTCCCCTCCCCTTTTCTCTTTTCATCCCAAATGACTAACAAGCATGTCAACTCCCTCACAGTATTCTGTCTCTATCTTACAATTAAGTTATAAGACACACATATATTTCATGATTAGGCAGTGAGAATAAAGGAAACGAGGCTTACCTAGAACGTTCAAAATGGTTATGAGCTTTGTCTCCTAGTGAGTAAAACTCCCTCTGTGTATGATGTGTTTTGTTTCCCGAGCGGCATCAATACGTAGCTGATGGGAAAAGAAATTTTGAGTTACTTTGTGTCTTCCCAGAAGTAGATGCTGAGATGAAATTAGTTGAGGAAAGAGCAGGCGAATGTGAAGTGCAGAGCTAGCAGCTGCAGAAAGATGGGACAGAGGCAGGGAGAAAAGACAAACCTCAGAGCACAGCCAAGTGACCAGAGAGACCCATGGAGGCCTCTGGGCAGAACTCTGCTCACCTCCATCCTAAAGGGCTCTGGCATCTCACCCGAACAGCCTGCAAGGGCGTAAGTGTGGTCCCGAGAGGCAGCAGCTGAGACCAACATCTGACTTGGCATCACTCTTGGAGTGACATGAGGAGGCCTCCTGCCTGTCCTGAGCTTCCATGTCCATCGCTGGAAGCTCTGTCCCAGGCTGTACACTAATTCAGTCTCCGTTGGCCGTGCGGCATCTGTTCCAGATCACACTTGCCGCCTCTCAGAAGCTCCATATAGATTTCTCCTCCATCCCAGACCACACACCAAGAGCAATTTTAAAATAGATTATTTTAATTAATTAGAATTTTTGGTCTCCCAATAGCCCCAGCTGGCCTGGAACTCAGTATGTAGACCAGGTTAGCCTTGAACTCACAGAGATCTGTTTCCACCTCCTCAGTGCTGGGAGGCATGTACCACCATGCCCGGTTCTAATTAATTATTTTTATTTTATGTGTATGTGCATGAGTCTACTGTCTGCATGTAGGTGCACCCATGTTATGCAGTGCCTCAGAGGTCAGAAGAAGGTGTCAAATTCCCTGGAACTGGAGTTAAAGATGGTTGTTAGCTACAATATGGGTGCTGGGAACTGAACCCAGGTCCTCTGCAAGAGCAGCCAGTGCTCTTAACTAATGAGGCATCTATCCACCCCCCCCCAAAATAGACTATTTTTAAAGAACAATTTTAGTTTCACAAAAAGTCAGCTGGAAAATATGGACTTTTCCATAAACTCTCTGCCTTCCCTACTCTCAACATCCCCCCCTCCCCCGCCCCAGGAGTGATATGTTGGTTACTATGGATGAACCTATATTGATACACCATTATCACCCTAAGTCCATACGCCAGGTTAGGGTTCCCTCTCAGTGTCCTAATCCTGTGGGTTTAGATGAAGATACATTGACATGCACCTGCCATTATATTGTTGCTCCTGGCCTGAGCAACACCCTACAACATTGAGACTGGACTTGTAGCTTAGTGGTGGAGGGCTTGCCTGGCCTGAGCACTGCAAACTAAAACAAAACCACCTCTGCCACACATGATTGATTTCACAAGTACATTATTGGCTATAATTAACAATTAAAATTTGGCCCAAGGGGATAGAGATGGTTCAGTTGTTAAGAGCACTTGCTGTTCTTCCAGAGGACCCAAGTTTGGTTCCCAGTGCCCATACTGGGCAGTTCACAACCACTTGTTTCTTTATCTCCAGGGGATACAATGCCCTCCTCTTACCTCCACGGGTACTGGCATATATGTGGCACACACACACACACACACACACACACACACACACACACACCACATAAAGAAAAATAGAAAAATAATTCTTTTTTTAATTGTTATTAAACTTTTTCCATAGGTCATACATCATTTCTCAATCGAGTATAGAATTGTTTCCCTTTCCATGCTCTCCACCCCACCCGAGTCCCTGCACTCTTCCATACATGTCCTGCATCTTTTTCTGAGTCATTCCAGAGTTTTTTTTTTCAGTTCTTTTGTTGTTGATCTCTCCAACTTGTATTGCTACAATATATATATATATATATATATACACATATATACTGTATATATATTATATATTATGTATATAATATATATATATATATAGTTAAAACTCTTAAAATTAAAAAGAATGATTCAGGGCTCGAGAGATGGTTTATTCATTAAAAACACTGGCTGCTCTAGTAGAAGACTTGGGTTTGGTTCCCAGCACCCGCATGGCAGCTAACAACTACCCATAACTCCAGCTCCAAAGTATCCCATGCCATCCTCTGACCTCTGCAGGGACTGCACACATCTGATACACTCGCATACATGCAGGCACTGCACACACATGATACACTTGCATACATGCAGGCAAAACGCTCATACACCTAAAATTAAGAAAAAATTTAAAAAGATTTTGATCCAAAAGAAAAAATGCTGACGAGGCGATCTTGAAGCCCTGCTTTACTCCTGGCGGTGAGCTGTTAAATATGCTTCCCTCCTTTGGACTCACAGCAGTAGATGAGTCAGCTACTGGTATCAGGCCCACTTCATAGAGAAGACACTGAGACTTGACAGGGGCCAGTAAGTGCAAGTTTGAATCCTGAGCATGCTCTAGCTTTGCCTGGTTTTAGAACTTACTCTTTTTGTCATTAGGTCACACGCCTTTGTGCTTAAAATTTTTCTTCTTATAAATAATGGCATTAGAAACAGGAACTTTTTGAACATAAGTGTTTCTTAATTAAATATTTGTACGATATAGGAAGCACCATTGCATGTTCCCAGTAGGAACAGCATCAAGTATGCCCTTTCAGTGTGATTTTAGTGCAGAGGCAAATACTATTTTTGAAGCAGCTTGCACAGGGGCACAGCAAAGAAAAAGCAGCCTGTTGGGTAATGTTCTGACACTGAGCACAGCTGGCTCTAAAAACTATGAGCTGTCTGGTTTAGCTCTCATCTTTGCAGCAATTCAAGTCCATAGTTACCTGTTTTTCATGTCTGGAATCCTAATCTTGTGTTATTTGATTTGGGAAGGGACTGAGAGCAAGATTGGGCTTTACAATGAAGCATTTTCTCACACTCTGATCTGGGGAAGTGAGGCCTTGTGACAGACGTGTTCAGTGGACAACAGATGGCTGAACTCTATCACTAAAACGCATCCTCCCTCCTCCCACACCTCTATCTTTTTGCCTGTGAATAAGAACATAATATATAATAATCTTGACTCCTTTTGTTACACATCCATTTCCCAATCTTTCTTTGTAGCCCAGAGTGACCACAGGGTTTAATCTTGACCGAGAGCTACACAGAGGAAATCTACTTAGGGATTTAGGAGAGGTTTTCTTTTTAGATAAAGGAACACCGAGGAAAAGCTTACTGGGGTATATCTTCTCCCCCTTCTCTGTTTCTTCTATGAATGTGTTAGCAGGAGACCCCCTCCCCCCATACTGAGACCACAAATGCCAGAGCAGAAAAGTCGGAAGGCCCAGTCCTCGGCACAGTCCTGAGCATCTGAATCAAGCCTGACACTGCAAGTTAAAAGCAGACTTTTAATTAGTTAGGCTACTGCTAACAAAATTCTGTATCTTAATATTATCGGTTTTCTTAACTATTTATTTATTTATTTATTTATTTATTTATTTATTTATTTATTTATTATTTTTTGTCTTTTTGAGACAGAGTCTCCCTGTAGCCCCAGCTGTCCTGGAACTCACTCTGTAGACCAGGCTGGCCTTGAACTCACAAAGATCCACCTGCCTCTGCCTCCCAAGTGCTAGGATTAAAGGCATGCACCACCACACCCAGCAACTGTGAATGTCTTAATGGTGACCAGACAAGCTCCTGTCTTCTCACTCAGCATCACAGGCTTGGGTCCCTAAGGCTACTGGCTTAGAGCCTGGTGAGCATGCAGATCAGACAGAGATCTACCCTGATGCTGTCATTTGGTGGAGGCTCATCAAAAGAATCCAAACATGCTTGGAATATACTTCTCAAAGCTTGCACTTGAAGAAGAAACTTGAAGCAATTACAGCTGTAATGCCCGTGATTGCTGAATGGTTGACTTAATTAAAGCTGCCAGGACCTCTGGTTGGTGCTCCAGGCCCAGAACTGCATAGCCCAGATGGGAACTGGATGGGTGGTGAACCTAGGATGATGAAAGGTTGAGGGTGCATGTGCCCCCCCCCCCCGTGGGGAGGGCTTCCTGTGATCCCTCAGTGAAGGAGGAGTGGAGGCCAATCTTGGTACTAAATGATAAAGCACTTGCCTGGGGCATGATCAGTAAACACTTGAGCAAACTCATTTACTCCCTATTTCCTAGTGTAGGGATAGGAACAGTCACATAATCATTTCTTTTCTTTGGTGGGTTTTCAAGTGAAAGAACTCTTCCAGGGTAAAATCTGAAGTACAGGTGGACATAATTATGATTTTAATAAAAACTCTCATCCCTGCTAGATGTGGTTTATTATGACTATAATCCCCAAACTGGAGAAGTTTAAATAGGAGGATTGTGAGTTCCAGGACAGTCTGGGCTACATAGTAAGTTTCAGATCAGCCTGAGCTAAACAGGTAGCAAGAAACTGTGTTAAAAATAGATAAAAATTCTCTCTATTGTAGCCGCCAGTTGATGAGCAGATATTCCCTCCTTGCTTATGGGATCAAAGGGTTGATGTTTGTGAAGCGCCTAATAGAGTCTACTCATGGTAAACACACACTGGCTTATATCTGTGTCTTGATATTACAGGTTTTCTTAACTCTTCTACATCTATCAGTCCATATATAAGTCTTTCTTAGCACTGCTGTGTTTCCCACTAATGACTGGCAGCATCACCATTAGGGGAGGAGTGATAGTAATAATGATAGTTAGGTTTTACCTTAAGATGGATCAGCAATAAAAAAATTCTGCCTTGGAGGAATGGCTAATATACATTGAGTGTTTAACTCTGACTTAACAAATCATGTGTTTGATATCTTCAAGTCTGAAAGTGGCTGTCATGTTTGCGAGTGTGAGTGTGTGTGTGTGTGTGTGTGTGTGTGTTTGCACATTTATGGGTTAAGGTCAGAACTGTCATTCCTCAACTTTGACCTTGCTTGAGATGAGGTCCATGTTTTTCTGCCGCGCACACGGCTTGCTGGCCCTAGCACTTCTGGAGATTCCTCTGTGTCTGCCTCCCATCTCCTTGTAGGAGCACAGATGCTCAAGGAGCTGGTTAATTCTGACTGTCAACTTGACACAACCTGATAGAGTCTTAATGAGGAATTACCTGGATCAGGTTGGCCTGTGGGCCTGTCTGATGGCGGCTGTTCTGGTTGTTAATTGATGTGGACCCAACCCACCACAGGAGGCTCCATTCCCTAGGCAAAGGGTCCCGAACAGTGTAAAGGAGGAGAGAGCTTGAGAGCAAGCAAGGATGTGTTTATCCTCTTTGCTCATGACTGTGGATTTGATGTGACACTTTGACTACTTCTAAATAATGGGCTGTAACCCAGAATTGTAGGCCAAATGAACATTTTCCTTCTTGTTGCCTTTTTTCAGGGTTTTTATCACAGAAGTGAAACTAGAACACTAGTACTACTCACTTGGCTTTTACATAGGCCCTGGGGGTTCGAACTGGTCAAATGTGCTTGCACTGAGTCATCTCCCTTGTATCTGTTGTGTTAAAGACATTTTTGAACTTGTTTTGTCTGGATAGGAATAAGAACAATGAACAAAAAGATGGTAAGTGATTTTTCCTACTTTATTGTGTGGCGCTTGAGAAGCCTTGGGAAATTTAAAGGTATACTGACATTGCGGGTTTGTGAAAATATTGGCGTCACAGTTCGAAGGGGTAGCTTTTTCCTTCTACCCTCTTAGGTTCTGTGAGCGGGGCTTCAGACAGATGAGCAGAAGAAACAGCATACATATTTTATTTTTTGCTAATATTTTTCACATGCTCAGGGAGGTCTTACCATATATTAAATGAAAATCCAAAAAAGCACATAGAGCTAAGAGCCTATATCTACTTAACAAGCAATGACAAATTCAGGAGATTGACAAGATGAAGGAAAAAAGGATTCTGGACTGGGGCAGTAAATTATGGGAAAGTGACTAGGAAATATATTGAGACTAATGGAAGGCAAGGGTTAGTTTCTTCTGGTTAATCTCAGTGCTAACTCCCCATATCCAGGGATTAAAGCATTCTCCTTTTCCTAGTACAGAGAAAGCACCTTTTTTGTTAGAAATTTATGTTCTGATCTTAGAAAGGAAGAGATCAAAAAGCCCTTCTTACTAGTGTTGTGTCTCAACTGCCTTCAGCTCAAAATAGCTGACAAGCCGCCATGCTGTATTTTATGCGGTCCATTCTAATCTATGCAAATTGGGTCGTGTTCCTGCTTTAGCTTCCCTCAGATGAAGGAAAATTTCACCTACATTGTGCAAGCTACAAAACTGAACTCTGTTCACAATCCTACCCCCTCTCTGCTGTGCCATATAACAAAAGGAATAGGTGAGCGCTCTGCCCTGTTCCTAGGGCTCTGTGCCAGCCCTCATTAACACAGATTTACAACACAAACGGAGGCTCAGTAGGAAAAGAAGCAAAATAGGACTTTAAACGTTTTATTTTTACACAAATATGTACATATATTTGCTCAAAGTCAGTGAGTTTCTAGACCAGTTTTAGAGAACTGAAAGCTGTTTATAAATAATTTATGTTGCCCATGTCAAAGGTGTACTCCAAACACAATCTCAGGCCTGATGGGAAATAACATCTTTTTGAAGGCTTGGAGCTGGTATGCACACCTGTAACCCTAGTACTCCAGAAGCTGAAGCAGGAGGACTGCGACTTTCTGGGCACCCAGGGCTACGCAGCAAGTTTCCAGGTTGGCCTGTGTTACATAGTGAGTTTCAGACCAGCCTAGGCCACACATTGCCAACCTGTCTCAAAAAACAAACAAACCAAAAAAACCCTCCCCAAAGAAGTAAAATAAATACAGTCTGAAAATTTTAATCTAATAAACTGTTTCTTTTTCCCTTGTAGCAAGCAGCATTGGATCATACCTATTTACTAGGCTGCCATTTACAGATTTGGTCAAGAAAACAAGGTGGACCACCCAAAGCAAAACCAACCAACATCCCCCATGTTTCACAACAGATTTTACAATTCAAATCCTCTATACCCTGAGGCAAGCTTATAAAACCTTCAGAAAATGCATGTACTGTCAACACTGGGATCACCGCCAGGTCTCTGCCAGCAACCACATCCCAGATCTGCTGGAAAAGACTGGTTAGGCCAAAGGGTAGCAGGAGTCTCAAATTTGTTGGTCCATGTCCAAGGTGATTTCGTCTTTGAGGGTGGCAAAATTTTCTGCTTGTGATATTGAAACATACTGACTTTTCCTTGACAGTGTTATCCGCTCAGGACTTTCCATCCACGGCCCTATGCTGTCTTCTCCAGTAGCCTGTGCCTCTCCAGCTTCTTCCACCATAATGGGGCACACCACAGACTCACTCACCTTGCCTGGGCACAGCCATCTTTGGTGGATATGTGACTTTCTAGTCTGTGTGAATATTACTTATTTTCACAACATTTCCTAGCAGGAGGGGTTGTCTGGAAATAACAGTATTATTCTAAAGCAATTAGCTGGAGGTAATAGAAATAAAAACTAGGAAAGTCATTATGCAAATGTGAGGCTATTCATGGCAATTCAAAACCATCTGCCTTGAAATAATGTCAGCTGAGGGGATGTGAAACTTTTCTGCTAGCTTGAGTTATTATCCCTCCTTGTCATTGAGTTGATTTCAGGCCCATGTGATTATTGACGTTTCCTAGCACTCCTTCACCAGAAGTCACTTTCCCCTCTGCTTCGCTAGTAGGCAAACTTCATTCTTGAAACTCAGGAACCACCCACACCCATAGGGTATCAACCCGTTCTGGACTTGGAGGAATGGTGATGCATTTACAGAGTCCTCCATGGATGGTGGGTGATGGGAGGGGTGATTCCTCTTCTCTCCTCAGAACACAGAACGTCTACTTGTTCAATCAGTTAGCAAAATCTGAGAGCAGCTATGGCTTCCTGTAAAGAAAAATAAAGCAAAACATTAATGTAACCTCATATGAAGAGTATGAGGGGACCCTTGGAAACACAAGACAATGGCAATGCAGTCATACAATAACTTTTTATTATAAGCTTTTAAAAATTTTTTATTTATTTTGTATGTGTATGAGTGTACTGTCTGCATGTAGGTCGGTGCACCCATGTGCAATGCTGCGGAGGTCAGAAGAGGGTGTCAGATTCCCCTGGAACTGGAGTTAAAGACAATTCAGCTGCCATGTGGGTGCTGGGAATTGAACCGGGGTCCTCTGCAAGAGCAGTCAGCGCTCTTAACCGCTAAGCCATCTTTCCAGCCCCATTTATTATAAGCTTTATTGTGGAGACTGGAGAAAGGGCTCAGCAGTTAAAAGCACTGGGTGCTCATATGGAGGACCTGGGTTTGGTTCCCAGCATCCATGTCAGCTAACATCTATCTTAACTCCAGTTCCAGGGAATCTGACACCCTCTTCTGATTTCTGGGAACATTGGACTTACATACGTGCAGGTAATGAACTCATACATATAAAATAAAAATAATAAATCAAAATTTTAAAAGCTTTATTGTGGGGCTGGAGAGATGGCTCAGCAGTTTAGAGCACTGGCTGCTCTTGTAGAGGACCTGGGTTCAGTTCCCAGCATCCACATGGAAACTAACAACCATCAGTAACTCCATTTCTAGGGGATCCGATACCCTCTTTTGACCTCTGTGGGCATTGCATGACACATACATGCAGGGCCACAGAGATCACATAAAATAAAAACAAAATAAAACAAAAAGGCCACTGTATACATAAAATAAAAACAAAATAAAACAAAAAGGCCACTGTATACATAAAATAAAAACAATATATATATTTTTTGCAAGGGTCCCCTGTAACCCCAACTGGCCTGGAACTTGCTCTGTAGACCAGGGTGGACTTGAAATCAGAGATCTGCATGCCTCTGCTTCCGGAGTGCTGGGATTAAAGACATGCACCATATACCTGATAAAAAAACAAAATATTTTTTACAGCTTTATTGATATGAATCTCTCAGGGCTTTTTTTCACATACAATATCTCTATATGAGTTCATATGCAAAGATGAAGTCGGGATATCAAGAAACAGTACCAGACAGGAGAAACATTCCTTTGAGTCGTTGGCCAGAGTAGTCCAAGAGACTCCCAAAATTACATAGGCTATTGCCACAGCCCTTGATTGCCTCCCAGAACCTGAAGGTAAGACCCTATTGCTAAAAACAGGACATAATTCAGAGATCAGATCTTGAGTAATGGAACTGGATCTGACCTGGAAGCCACGTCCCCTGAAGGCTGCTCTTACAGCTTTAGAGAGCAACATGCAGGCTGCTAAGGGAGAAGAGCAATCAGTGGTCCAACGTCAGCCTCAAGACCAAATATCCATGTCAATGACCTGCATAGCACAGTACACCAGTGCAATAGTGGCACTTCTATCTTGGAGGAAGTCAATGGCTAACCAACTGGAGCTAAATCCCATTCAGTTCAAGGAAAGTGATGTGTGGTATTGTTAACATAACCAGATGCACACATCTGGAGAGGACATAGCTCTTAGACAATTCCACAAGGTAGACTAGACACATCCTTAGGCTAAGGTAACATTTTACTAACTCCAAAAGAAGTATTCTTATATTTACAGACAAATATCCCAGACACCACTCAGAAAAGAAGCTTCTTTTGCTCCAGATGAGAATACAGAGTCCCACATGTGGACACGCACAGACATGGTCTGTGAATTGTTCATGCCTAGGCAATGCATCTGCAATGCAACCTCTACACATAAGCCCCAAGCATCATAGAACAAGGACCCAAGAAGGCATTAACTACTTCTTAACTCTCATTAAGGAAGCCCCTCCATGCAACAGGAGACCAGGAACCCAAAAGGGGGCTGAATGACTAAACCATGAAGATTAGGAGTCTATAGAGTGTGGTTCCATGGACAGGCTGCCTGTATTCAGCTTCACCTACTCAGGGCTCAGAGGATGTTGCAGAAGGGGGGTGGAAAGATTGTAAGAGTCAGGGAAGTGATGCAAGACCAAATGGAAATGAATCCCACAGCTCCTGGGATCTGGTTCATATGAATGTACATTTGTATGAGGATGCACAAGACCCATGCAAGCTCAGCTGGACAAAAGCCCAGCACAGAACTGTAGGAATGGGTAGCAGAGCCCAACCTTGGCTGAGGAAATACTGGTAGCAGATGGTGGTCACGTGAGGAAGACCTGGCCTTCTTTAGAAAAGAGACTCCTGATAGGCTGCCTAGAGCTCAGGGGAGGAGCTGGCACTGAGGAGTGAGCCGGGAGAAAAATTTGATGCAAAGGACTCTAGCACAAATAACAGAAGACTCTGAACTGGGGGATGGAGGGGTGCTGTGGAGTGTGCCAAGGGAGAAGAGGGTATAATTGTGATTAAGACTGACTGAACAATTATGTATGAAACAAATAAAAATTCAATAAAAATGAGAAAAAAATTAAAAAGCTTTATTGACGTATAATTTTCGTCCCATAGAATCACCCATTTCATATATATAGTTAGGGCTGGAGAAATGGCTCAAGGGTAGAATCTGCTCTGCAAGCATGAGGACCTGACTTTGAATCCTTAGCACACATGTAAAAATGCTGGCATGGTTGTGTGCGAGTGTAACACCAGAATTGTGCAGTGGATACAGGTGAGTTCTGAGAGCTCACTGGCCAGCCAGAACAACTTAAAAGCTGAACTCCAAGTCCAGTGAGAGACCCAGTCTCAAGTCAATAAGATGGAAAGTAATAGAGAAAGCTAGCTAGCACCCTGCTCTGGTCTCCATGTGTGTGCATTGGCCCGAGCACCTGCACATTCTTATGCATCCACCACATATACCTATAAGTAAATAGAAGAGAACGCAGCTGTACCATCTGATGATTCACAGTAAGTTTACAGAGTTGTGTAGCCATCACCACGATTTGATTATACTCCATTTCCATCATCCTTGAAAGAAATGCTGTGTCTGTTTATAGTCATACCACATGCTCACGTGCAGCCCTTCGCAACCTCTAATCCACTTCCTGTCGACATAACCTTGAGTTTTCTGGGCACCTTATACAGATGGAATTACATAATGTGTCCTTTTGCTGTGATGTCTTTTACTAAGCATTTGCCGTTGGAGACTCATCTGTCTGGTAGCGCGTGTCAGCGTTTCGTTCCAAGTAATATTTATTCAATGTTTGGATATTCCTCGTTTGTTTACCTATTCATCAGCTTATGGACATATAGGCCGTTCTACACTTTATTTATTGTGAATAATGCTGCTTTCAACATTTATGAACAACAATTTTGAATATGAAGAGTTGATCCAAAAATTTATCACTTCTTTCTCGTAGACTGAAATCTTATTAGAAAGAGCTCAAATCTTCCACTGAGTCCCATTATTTGAACTTATTTATTTCTTGATATCTTTGTTCACTGATTTCCTTAATTGTTATTATTTAGTCATATGTATATGAGTGTTTTGTGTGGCTCATATAAGTATAATGCCTTTGGAGGCCAGAAGAGGGTGTTGGACCCCCTGGAACTGAAGTTACAGATGGTTGTTAGCCACCATGTGGATGCTGGGAACTGAACCCAGGTTCTCTGCAAGAGAAGCCAGTGTTCTTCACAACAGAGTCAGTTGTATCTCTCCAGACCCTCCTTGCTCATTCAACAAAGTCAATTGCTTGTTTCTTCTTCATAAAAATCTATGATATCCTTGTGCAGAATATCTGACTTCAATTCAGATGCCTTCCACCTATCAGAATGTTCTAATCAATTAATGCCTTCTGCCCTGGCCTATGAGGCATACTGTAAAAGATCTCTCTCCAGGGTGTGGAGACACAAAATAAGGACCTTGTTTATAGTTATTTTTAGGTGCAAAAAATCAGAATACAGATACAGATAGCCATT
Source organism: Rhizomys pruinosus (assembly GCA_009823505.1). Taxonomy (NCBI): domain Eukaryota; kingdom Metazoa; phylum Chordata; class Mammalia; order Rodentia; family Spalacidae; genus Rhizomys; species Rhizomys pruinosus. The sequence goes on along the minus strand of VZQC01013236.1, from coordinate 1,131,690 downwards.
AGATAAAAACTGTTATATTTCCTCTAACCATTTTGTAGATAACTAGGTGGCTTGAACTTACCCAGAACTGGTAGTTAGGAGCAGTCAATTCAATTTTAGTTTTTGTTTGTTTTAATTTCTTTTCAGTGCTAAAGGCTGAACCTGACACCTTGGACATGATGGACAAACATTCTACCACTGATCTACTTACACAAGCCTAGAAGACTCAGTTTTGTTTTATTCTTTGTAGACATGTTTATATTTGATTTTTTGCTGATTATGAGATGAGGTCTTGCTATGCTACTTGTGCGCAAATGAACCTTCCACCTGGGTTTACCAAGTGCTGGGACCGCAGATGTGTACCACAGTGCCTGGCTTCTAATTCTATGTTAGACAGGGAAAACACACTCATTTAAACTGGAAACTAAACAATATTTCTAATATTGTTTTTCTGTATATACTTTATCTTTTATTCAGATTCCAAATGACAGTACATATTTACACTTTGTATCTCCTCCTAAGAAGGTAATGTTTTTCTAACAAAGACCTAGTATATAATATCTAGGTGCAATGTCATGACCTTGACACTTCAGGAGATTGGATTCCAATAGTTAAAGAAAAGAGCGATTTTTTTCTGGATGTGGTGGTGTATGCCTTTAATCTCAGCACTCAGAGACAGAGGTGGGCCAATCTCTGTGAGTTCAGGGCCAGCTTAGTCTACACAGTGAATTCCTGGCCAGCTTGGGCTACAGGGAGACCCTGACTCAAAAAGACAAAACAAAAACAAAAACAAAAACAACAACAAAACACACCAAAACCAAAAATAAAAACAAAGAGTGATTTTTATTTCATGCTTTTGGCATGTACACATATGAAACACACAAAAATATTATAATTCCCCCAATGAGCATAATTACAGATAATTTTCTTAAGGAAGTATTCCTTAAAGCTGTCTAAAACAATACATTTAGCTTCCTGTCTCAAGGCTAAATCTTAGGTTTCCCCAGTTATGTGCAGAAGGAAGGGGCTAGCCACATATGTAGGCAGCTCTGAAAGTGGAGAAGAACCTCGTGCTGGAGCCCCAGGCTTGGGCGAATCCAGCCTGTCTTCTCTAGCCATCCTTACTCCACACAGATTTCCATTTTCTATAGAGTCAATGGACATGTCTCAGAAGGTGAATTTTTCAGCAACTCATCAGAGCCCAGTCCCTTGCATTTAAAAGAATGAGATATCCCCAGACCTCTTAGTTCCTTAATTATCTACTTCAAGGGATGAGGTTGGTCATTAACAAAGTTTCTCCTTTCCAGAATTTCTAGGCATACAGAATTATGAGTAATACCAAGGGAAACAGTGAAGTCTAATTTACCATCTAGTCCTGTCCTCCCACCCATCCTTTGTGGCCAGAGAGATTTGCCCCCGCTCTCTTCACCCATGGTCCAGCAGTGGCTTCCTAGAATTTAAGCTCTCTCAGTTGCAACCTGAAGCATGGTCTCCAGTCTAGATACCGAGTATCTGTTGCCAGAGCAGAATATTGTAACTGCAAAGATGTGCCCAGCCTGTGTCTTTTAAAAGGTCTCCCTCAGTGACGCTTCTAATGACTGGACCCATCTTTTGACCCAAACTCCTTCTTAAGGGCACCCTGTGTGTGAATTATTTCAAGTCTATTTCTGTGAATCACAGACATGCTCAAGTTTCTCTGTCTCATCAGAGTTGACTACCACAATTCAGTCCAAACTACGCAGCTGTCTGAATGATGTCTGTTCTATAGTTCTGTGTTACTCAGAGCCCCATGCAGGAACTTGAAAGAACACAGAAATTATCTTCCCTTGTGATATGGGAGTGATAAAGTTCCCTTCTAAGAAGTATTTACAATTATTCAAATTATAATATTTCTCAAGTCTTCCTCATTTTTCTTTCATCACATCATTGTTTAGAATAATAAGACTCTTTGGAGCAATTAGTCTGGATAATAAGAAAACAAGCCAAAAAGGGTCTTGTTTACCAAAAAGTGCATCTAATCATAATTTTGAAAGATACATATTTATTGTTGTGTATGTGTATAATGCATGTAGTTGTTTGAGCCACAGCGTATGTGTGGAAGCCAGAGGACAACTTCTAGTGGTCAGTTCTCTCCTTCCACTTTGGGATTGAGGGACTGAGCTCTCATGGCCATGTTTGCATGCAGATGTCTTTACCTGCTGAGCTCACATGGCTGTGTTGGCATGCAGATGCCTCTACCTGCTGAGCTCACATGGCTGTGTTGGCATGCAGATGCCTCTACCTGCTGAGCTCACATGGCCGTGTTTGCATGCAGATGCCTTTTTACCTGCTGAGCCATCACATTGACCCTCACTTAAAATTACTTAAAACTTTCTGGGCATGAGAACTTAAAGTCATGTAATAAGTGAAGATGGGTAGAATATTTTCACATGTTTTGCTTGCTATTCTACCTTCTTAAAAGGATTGTTTGAGGGGTTTGGAGAGATGGCTCAGCAGTTAAGAGCACTGGCTGCTTTTGCAGAGGACCCAGCTTCTGTTCCCAGCACCCACATGGCAGCTAACAACTGACCATAAATGCAGTTCCAGAGGATCTGATGCCCTCCTGTGACATGGGTGCCCTTACATACATGTAGGCAAAACACTCATACACATAAAACATAAAAAGAATAAAAATATTATTTTTCTTTTTGAGACAGGGTCTCCCTGTAGGCCCAGCTGGCCTGGAACTCACTATGTAGACCAGGCTGGCCTTGAACTCACATTGCATAGTGGAACAGCCTTTTTAATAAAATTGGGTCTGTGTATTATTTGTCTTCTGACAAAATACTTGACAAGAAGGAATGTAAGGAAGGGAGGACGTCTTCCGGCATACAGTTTGGAGGGGATTCCATGGTGACTGGGAAGGCATGGAGGTTTAGTAGTTCCAATGCAAATGTCGCAAGAACCAGAAAATGAGCAGCAAGTGGGGTCAAGCCCTAGAACATTACCCCCCCCAGCAAAGCTCTCCATCCTAAAGGTTATATAATGTCCTCAAGCCACCAATACCTGCGGACTATGATGCACGAGCCTATGGGGGACCTTTCCTATGCAAACCACCAACCGTCTGCTGCAAGCTGAATATGTCCTCCCAAACTATGTGGGAACCTGATCTCCAGGTGATGACTTTGGAGATGGGAACTTTGGAAGGATAGGAGATGAGGGTGGAACCTGTTAGACAAGATTAATGACCTTAGAAGATAACCTGAGGAGCTTCTGCTTCTCTCTACCCTCTGCTAGGTGGGGACGCCATGAGACCTGGGCCACATGCAAACTGGAAGTCGGCTATCACCAAACACTGTGTGGTGACACTCAGAGCTTCCAGAACCATGAAAAAGGAGTCCTCGTTGTTTCAATATATATCATCCTGGTGTAAAAGGCCAAGCTGGCTAAAAGTTGGAGATGGAACAGCTAGTGGTCGTCTTATCCGTAGAGTGCTATTAATTGAGGAAATAAGTGACTCTCAAGCAGCTCCACTTAGGTGGTCAGGGGAGAGATTGATGCTTAGAAAGCATGCCAGGGTGGATCTGGGGACTGGCTAATGTCTAGTTTTGTAACTTCATGCTTATGCAAACCTCTACCAGCTCAGGTAGCCAAAACTCAGATGGGAACAATCAATACGTCAATTCCATTTTCTCTTTACCCTCTAAGTTCTTTGGGAACTTACTGTGTTTTTCCTCAGTTTCATTGATTTTCCAGTTCCGGTTCCTTTAGGAAGTGTCACAATTTACCAAAGCCCTTGTTAAATAAATCACAGTCTTGACAAAAATATTGATGGAGTAATTTCTAGCCAACCCCTCTCTGAGCAGACTCTGATATAAACTGTTTTATTCTTGCCTGCATTTTATTGTCCAATGAATAGATTTGCTTGGAGAAGACACAGGCTGCTGTGCTTTGATTTGGCTTTAAGAATTCTGGGAAGGTTTTTGTTCTGATCTAGGGAGTTTTACAATTTTCTGACTTAATCACACTCCAGAAAAGGAGCTGTGTGGATTTATTTTGTAAAGTGCTTTTTAAGACTACGGCTTTCAGGCTGTAGTCAATGAATAGTTGCAAATCTGAATGATAAAATTTATCTTTTATCTTGTTCCATTAGACAAAGGTCTATTTGAAGATTACCATATGATTAACTGTCCCCAAACTAAGAGTAAGCTTTAAGGACAGCCAGTAGGTGGGACAGCATTGTACATCTGACGACCACTTCTGGGAAAGGGTGCGGAAGACCCCTGCTTTGAGTTTTATTTTTCATTTTATTTGTTTACTGTGAGTATCTGGTAACAGATTCTGGGTATGGCGTCCGTGCGGAGGTCAGAACACAACTTGTGGGAGTTGGTTTTCTCTTTCTACCATTTGGGTCCCAAGGATTGAACTCAGGTCATCAGGTTTGGTAGCAGACTCCTTTGCCTACTGAGCCCTCTTGCTAGCCCCAGGCTTTGCATCTTTTTGGATTATCATGGACTATACTTCAGGAAAAGGAGACAGACTGCTGGGAAATGCAACCCTGTCCCACAGGAGTCTGTGAAAGACTCAGCCTCTCCTTTCCCTTCATTGCTGGTTCCTTGGAGTCCCACGTGCCACACCCAAGGGCTAGTTCAGCCCAAGGCTGCAGCTCTTCTGAGCAGAAACCAGACTGTTTTTGTTTGATATAGGACAGGACCAAGCATCCTAATATGATTTTAAGCTGAGCACTTGGTTTATTGTTTGCCTAGGAGAGGTGACTAAATAAAACAGGTTCTTCTTGTTTTATTTTATTTGAAACGGGGTCTTGCTATGTAGCTCAGGCTGGCCGTAAACATGACATTCTCTTGACTACATCTATCGTGCTGGGATTACAGGCTGTTCTACCACACTAGACCTGAAAGCAGCTTCATTTCAAAGCAAGAGTGGCTAAGATGAGCTATTAAGCAAAGCTTCACCACACAAGACTCTGGCTTCCCCTCTGCCTGCGGTGGCATTTTCCTAGCACAGAAAGACAGTTCCTTGCTGCCTGCAGGTGGGAAGATGAACTATTTCCCATTTTCGTAGGCTTCTGGCGTAGAGCTCTGTAATTTCTTTCTGGATATGGTTTCTATTTTTAGAGCAGCAGAAAGATTTGATTTCAAAGACAGATAGGAAAACTGCATGTGGACGAAGCTCTGGGGCAGGAGTTTTTAATACAAGGTCCCTGGGCTCTCACTGGTGACATAGAGGTCTGTGAACCTTATGAAATGGTGGGTGCATATGTATTTGGGAATGAACATTCACAGCCGCTATCACCTTCCCAAGAAAGCTTTCAGTAAAAACAAAACGAAACAGAAAAACCCACAGAAAATCAGTCAAGAATCATTGCTTCAAAGGAAAGGTCTGTTCAAAGAAAATGATTAATTAATGGACCCTGACCGGGTAGATCTAGAATAGATTTGAGAGACCATTGGTTTAAAATGCTTGATATGTTAATCAAATACCTCTGCTCTGGAAAATGCTTGTTTGAGACTGGTTAAACATCACCCTTGTAAATGTGAATATATATATACATATACATATATGTATATATATACATATATACATATATGTATATGTATATATATGTATATGTATATATATATTCACATTTACAAGGGTGATATATACATATATATACATATATATGTATATATACATATACATATGTATATATATACATATGTATATATATCCGTGTATATATATATATATATATACACATATATATATCCAAACCCGAAGGTCATGTTGCTGCCCCTATTCCAAAGTGGGGGACGGTTCCAGGCCGGTCAACCCATAATAAACCTTCTTTGAAATTTTCCAGCATTGGTGTGCTTGTTTCTAACCTATAACACCTTGAAACAGGAGCTTCTGCTAGGCTCATTTTTCAAACTCCTACTTAGGAGGGATAAAGGGTCAAATATTAACAAATATGTTTTTTCTTTAGAAACTTACATGCTGTTTCTTGTGAAGTAAAAAAGCCATAATACTCATGTGCAGAAACTCCTAGGTTGGTCCATGTGAGCCTCAACAACTAGTGGCTGGAGCTGGCTTATAGACACCCTGGAGAGGTAGCTGCTTCCTTGCCATAAATCCTTCAGAGCTTCCTTAAATCTGACCCCATGGCCTCCAAACTGAAATATCACACCATAGAACCCAGGGGCTGGCTTCCACATCTTTGCTGTGAGTATATATATGCCAGAGCTGTGCATTTCTAAATTCTACTCCCAACAATACTTTTATTTTTAGGATTTATTTTATTTTTAATTGTGGGGTTTGTGTGTGTGTGTGTGTGTGTGTGTGCACTTGTGAGTGTAGGTGCCCATGAAGGCCAGAAGAGGGCGTTGGATCTTCTGGAGCTGGATCTTCTGGCTGCCGGAATGTGGTTGTGAGCCACTGGATGTTGTGCGTACTAGGAACCAAACTCAGATCTTCTGCAAGAACAGTATCACCTCTTAACCACTGAGCCATTCACCAACTCCCCTCCAATTGAACTTGTTGCTTAATGAAACAATGTGTATAGACCCTCAGCCAAGAGCAAATGGCTGCTTCATGGAGAAGGTAATGCTCAGTAGAGTGCTTGTCAAGGAGGTATTAGACCCAGTGAGAACATCCTGGAAGGAGACTAGGGATTTACATTTTTACCAAGCTTCCCTGTGATTTTTATTCTCCTGTAGGTTAGATAATTTCCCTAGGAAAAAAACAACAGGGTTATAGTTAACAGTTCTCTTCCTTCAGTCCAGAATCTTAAACTTAGCAGGTTTATGGCTTAGCAATATGCCTTAAATTTATTATAAATCTACATAATGTGTTTTGTATGTGTAGGAGGGGGGAGGGTTAATAATAGGAGATCAATATGAATGACCAGAACAACAGAAACCTCAGCCTATTTTCCTCAGCTGGGAGGAAAATTCCATTCTGAGTCACCGGCAGGCAGCTCTGGCAGCTCCCACATCGCAAGCCGAGATGCTCTAGGCTTCTCTTCCTCCTCTGGCTGCTTGGAGCTGCCGGAGGGCACAGGGTGAAGGGTCTCCCCACCATTCATGCAGAAGATTTTTTTTTTTAATTTCTCATCTCTTATATTGTCACCCCTCCCCCTAGTCCTGTCAGTTGCTTTCCAGTTCTTGGTCTTTGTGACTCCAAACATTTTTCAGGCATAACAAAACTGCCCCCATTTTATATCTTGGCATAGGAAGTCTGGTCCCAGACTCACTGTCCTCTGACTCAGCCACCAGGGCCCTAGACTAGAGCCAATGTGAAGGTGTATTTCCCTTGGGCACACTCAAACAAGTCTCTCTCCACAGCCCCCGCTGTGCTTGCATTAGATTGGAGAGTCTGCTGGGGAGATGTAAGTTTTCTATTCTGAAGTGAAATCAAGCCGTACTCCACAAATGGCTTCGTTTACCTGGAATGCATGTTTCGAGAAGCAATATAGTATATAGGCAGTCATGAAAACCTAATTCATGATAGACCAGAACTGAGTCCTCTTTCAAGCGCACAATTTCACATCTGTTTACTAAAACAATGATATGTAATGTTTATTATATGGTCCGAATGTGAATTGCAACAGGAACGCATCTCCTGGAGCTCTTTCCTTGTCTGTGGGAAAGAAGATCCTGCTGGAGCTGGGTGGGTGAGAGTCAGGGCTGTGGGAAAGGACCACAAGCAAGGGGAGTCAGGAGAATGGCTCCTGAGCACTCATAACCCACGGGTTCTCCGTCCTTCGTAAGAGGAGCTGACGGCTATAGCCACAGGAAATGGGGTGGAGAACAGGACAGGAGGGCTTGTAAAGGGACATGGTTCCCATCCTCTTCCTTTTCCCATGGTCCTTTATCATCCATCTCAAGACCAGAACATGAAGCGTTTCACATTTTGAGAGGTGATACTGCTTTTTAATATTTTTGACAGGTGTCCCGCGTGTCCTTCTGGAGTGGCAATCTGTCCCTTTCTTCTGTTATGCAAAAGTGATCACCCTACTTGAGTTGTCAGGGAGAGGATCAGAGATGAAAGATGGCCCTCCTTAAGCAAGCTCTGTCACTGCTGTATTGAAAAGGCTGTGGAGCACCTCAAAGGGACAGCCAGGCTGCAGAGCCTGCTTTTCTGCCCTCTCCAGTGCTTGTATTCCTTCCCTGCAGAGCCCTCCTGCCTCTGTTGCTGAGGCTGACATAGCATTCATTTGTATTTCTGAGTTCTCTGCCTTTTGATAGGTGACCTTTGCCCAGATCAAAAGCACTTGAGAAAGTCAGATTGTCATGAGGAAGAGACAGGTGGCATGTGGACAGGCATAAGTACAGGGTTTTATTCCCTATAGTATCGATATCTATATTGGGTTCTTTCAAAGACGATACCAGGGGCCACGTTTGTGGCTCAGTGGTAGAGCCCCTGTTTAGGAAGTCCTAGAACCAAAACCAACAAAAAGATTCAACTGTATACAATAGAGTATTTTTCTCAGAACCAAATTATTGAAGAATAAAGAAGAGACTTTTTTTAAGACTTGTAGAAGTGCACAAGTGTTGGAAGACGAGAAAGATATATGCTGGGTCACCAGAGCATGGAGTTAATTATGTCTCTTCCACAAACCTGTTGATAGTCTTCTCATATTAAAACTGTGCTCTCTTCTGCTGCCATGTTAGTGATGTCAACCCACTGTGACCTCTGAGAAAACAGGGGAGCAGAGCCTCTGGGGAGGAAAGTAATACAAACACAGAACAACCAGGGGTGGAACCACGAGTCAGCTGGGAAAGCGTGCCATGGGGGAAGGGAAGCTGACGAGAAGGCTGGGGATTGAACTTGGGGCTCCTTGCAAGCTAGGAAAGCGTTCTACCAACTGAGCTTCATCCTCAGCCCCAGAATCTGCATTTTTAAGTTGTGTTTAGTAGATGGTTTCTGTGCATGTTTTTGTGCACACATCTTTGCTTACTCAGATGGTTTGTAAAGAACATTGGCTGGTTGGAGCACTGATTCCTGGTGTTAGACTTGGGGGTCTCAGCCATGACTGGGGACTAGTGAACCCGTCCAGACAATCAGCCCTCCATAGTGACAGGAGTGTTTCCAAGGAGGAAAGACAAGAAAGATGAGTACTTGAGGACTCTCTCTGGAGATGACCTTGGGGAGGAGTCCTGAAATGTACTGCCAGAGAGGGAGAGAGGAGCGCCAGGAAGCCTCCCGGGTGCACGCCCTCAGGGCTACTTATTGGGCAGAAGTCCAGCTCCCTGACTAAGAGAATTACCAGATTCTGTTCCCTTTGTATATTTCCCAAGGGTATATTGTTCTCAGTTTCACAAAAGATTAGCAACAGTAAAATCCATTTAGATATCTTCTCAAAGATAGCAGATCATCTCAGAGACAAGGAAACAGGCAGAAAGAGGATCCTTGTGAGTAGAAGAGGAATCAGTGAGGTGGAAAATAAAAGATTATTAATGAAACTAAGGAAAAGATGGGAACCTCATGGTGGCCACAGATGACCATTTCCTGAAGGTTTAAGTGACACACAGGGTTGATCCCCCCAACCACCCGAGTCTAGTGAGTTATGGTTGAACACACTATCCATACAAGCATGGAACGTGGTACAATGTGGCTGTGGGGAACATGGCACTTACAAGCCATGTGGCCGTGGGGAACATGGCACTTACAAGCCATGTGGCCTTGGTAAAACCTCTTGGTCTTCATTGTCTTCTTTTTCCTATATAAGAAACGGAGACCATGCATTGACCCTGGGACTGTTGAGAACATATTTGCAGCGGATGCAGTTGGATCCACTTCCTCTTCCCAACATCCATTCTGGCCCAGCTGTTCAAGATCCAGCACTATTGACAGTAACTCTATCTCCTCCATGGCAATGTGTTGATTGGCAAGCTGAGCAAATGTGGGTCTTTACTACTAGACATGGCTGTGGTGGGAAGCCTGCAGCCCTACGCTATACCCTTCTTCTAATGTCACCTGCAAAGAACAGGGTGCAGAGACCAGAGGAACCTGGGTCCCAGCTGATGTTGATCCTCTGCTTGAGTCAGTTCCAGAGGCTGCTTGCTTTTTAGACTCCAAAGATGTAATTAGTTATGTGATCAAATACATTTCCTCACTGTCGAACTCCATTTGGACAGGATTTTAGGATATTTACAGCTGAAACTATCCACAATGATACAAACCTGTATATAAAGCACTCCATATAGTACTGAGCACATTCTATGCTCTTGAAAATGATTAACTATTATTATACACAGAATACACTATGCATATATAGTTAGGCTGCAAATAGATGTGTCTCAAAAAGCAAAGAAGAGCCAGGCGTGGTGGTGCACGCCTTTAATCCTAGCACTCAGGAGGCAGAGGCAGGTGGATCTTTGTGAGTTCAAGGCCAGCCTGGTCTACAGAGTGAGTTCAGGACAGCTGGGGCTACAGGGAGATCCTGTCTCAAAAAGACCAAAAAAAAAAAAAAAAACAGAAAGAAAGAAAACAAATGACTCACTCAGAAGATGGAGTAAAGAGCTGAACAGATATTTTGCAACTGAGGAATTAGAGATGGCTGAGAAACATCTTAAAAAGTGTTCAATGTCACTAATAATTAAGGAAATGAAAATTAAAACCACTTTAAGATATCATCTTTCTCCAATAAGACTGGCTAGGCTCAAGAAAACAAATGATACCAAATGCTCAAGAGGTTGTGGGGAAAGGAGAACACTCATCCACTGCTGGTGGGAATGTAAACTTGTACAACCACTGTGGAAAGCAGTGTGGAGACCCCTTAAAGATTCAAAATGAGCTTGCCACCTGACCCAGTCATACCACTCCTGGGTATGTACCCACAAGACTCATCCTACTGCAGAGATACGTGCACAGCCATGTTTATTTCAGCTCTCTTCACAACAGCAAGAAGCTGGAACCAACCCAAGTGCCCCTCAACTGATGAGTGGATAGAGAAAATGTGGTACATCTACACAATGGAGTTCTATGTAGTGGTAAAGAAAGATGACATCATGAGCTTTGCAGGTAAATGGATAGAACTAGAAGATACTATGTTAAGTGAAGTAATACAGTCCCAGAAAAACAAACGACGAATGGTAGCCCTTATCTGTGGATGCTGGCACCAAGTACCTAGTTATAAGGCAAACTGAGCAACATTAATGTTATATTCCTCATGATCTGAAAACAACTGTGCTCTTATATTGTGAATCCCTTAACAGGTTCAAGAATTAACCTACCATTTATTTTCTTTTTTTTTTTTTTTTAAATTAATTTTATTTATTTCTGTATGTGTATGAATGTACTGCCTGCCTGCAAGTCTGTGCACCCGTGTCGTGCAACGCCACGGAGGTCAGAAGAGGGTGTCGGATTCCCCTGGAATTGGAGTTCTCCTGGAATTGGAGTTTCAGACGGTTCTCGGCCGCCATGTGGGTGCTGGGGATCAAACCCGGGTCCTCTGCAAGAGCGGTCGGCGCTCTCAACCGCTAGGCCATCTCTCCAGCCCTACCATTTATTTTCAAACTTTGGAATTTTTGGTATATGGCTGGAGGGTATATATGCATATTTTAGAGTAATATAAAATCAAAAGAATGAGAAAAAACTAGTTTGTCATGAAAAAAATAGATGTGTCTCATTTAAGTGTAACCAAGAAACAGGAAAATTTCTTTTCTCTTTTGCTTTTACCCCCCCCATTTCATTTATAGCGGAAAATAAACACTAATAAAACCAGCTCATGTTTATTAACAGATTTGGCAAACTCTCCATCAGCAACAATTCACAGGCTGTGGCCTAGCTCAGGACAGCGTCAGGCTTTCTCTTCTCTCTTGACCTTGATATCTATACAGTAGGAAGAATGACATCATGCCAGCCTAAGGACAAGGGGCTGACCGCATGGTATCTCTTTTGTTCATTTCTTTTTATTTGGAGAAGCTTCAAAACCACAGAAACAATGAAGAACAGTATAATAAGCTCTTGTGTTCACATGTTCTTGTGTTTATTTCATTTTATTAAAATAAACATTATAGGAAAAAGATGAACTAATCCTTTTTTCCAGAGACCACTTTCAACATTCATTTCATTCACATTCTTCTAGCTACTTCTTATTCATGAGTCCATGAACAGAATATATTATTTTATCTGTGTTTTAAATTTTGCAGGCCTGGTGGGTTCTGTTCTACAGAGTGCTCCTCTCCTTCATTTATATTTACTCATGTTGCTGCAAATGCATCTAGTTCATTATTTTTACTCAGTGTAGGGCTTCAATGTATATATAGAAGGGGTTTCACTCATTCATTGCCTCGTTAGTGGACACTTGATTATTTTCAAGCTTTTGTTTTTGGGCCATCATGAATGTGGCAACAAGGAACTTCCTTGCCTTTGAACCATCTTTGATCTTCTTCACCCTGAAATCTTTGGCTTGTGCCTCATGCATAAAACATTGAACATTTCAACACATAATTATCAAGCCAAGTTGGTATTAGAGTCAAAAAATCAGAGCAGAGAATCTTAATTAGCATCCCCAGATTTGCAAGGGGACATGGTCTGTAGCATAAAGAGTTGGCGGTTCAGCTTGGAGTCAGTGTATTTACCTGAGAAGACACAGCTAATAAAGCAAGGAAGAGTGATAAGTGTGTAATTAGAAATACAGTCAGTGCTGTTAGAACTTACAGGATAGGAATCGCAGTGAAGTGGTCAGGGGGCAGCATGGCGTCTGGATCTTGATAATTGAGGAGAACTTTAGCAGGCAAGGTAGGAAGGTAGTCAGGGCATGGGTAATGACCCAAACAAAAGTGAAAAGGCATAACACTGTTAGGGCTGGGCTTTAGGGAAAGGAGGATACCAGGCTCCATACTGGTCCTTCTGCTCCATGGGGAGTTACAAACTACACAGATTCTGGAGCAATGACTAAACTCTGTAGGTCAGCCAGGAATATTGGAATTTTTAAGATAGTCCACTTGGGTGAGGCACTCTCTCTGTTCCTCCCTAGAGAGTCGGCTGTGCAAGGCAGGGATGGCTTTGGCTTGAGTGGCCAGCTTGCTCATTTCTCCGTAGTCACTGTACTTGGGTCCTCTGGTCTTAGGGTTAGTTGCTGATGCTAAGCTTTCAGTTTTGGCTTGGAGGAGGCAGAGGCTGTTTTTAGGTCTGGTTCCTAACTCCAATTCCATACCAGTCTCCTTGTCAGTGCTGTAACATGGTAGACAACTGACAGAGATTTTGGGTAGAAGATAGGAAAGATTGATCTCTAATCATAGGTTTGGGGTCAGATTGTGATAAACATGGGTGACAGGCTGAAGATCAAGGACTAGGTGCCACTGAAGAGTTTTGAACAAGAGGTTATGGAACCAAGGGTTTTTCTATGACCTCCAGTCTGAATTAGAAGGGAACAAGTTTAGAGGCTATGGAAGAAATCCAATGTATAATCAATTAAAATTCCACTTCTGAATGAAGTGATGGAAATTTTTTAAAAAAGCAATGAGAATTTAATTTTCCAGACTCATTGAATAATGAATTTGGAAGAAGGTCAAAAGAAATATGACTTCAGTGTTTTTAGTTTATATAACAGATAAAAAAAATAGACAAGAAGGATGCCTGGGATGCATTGTAATTAAATTTGAGCCAATCACATTTCAGTCTCTCTCCAGGAGGCTGTGAGAAATGCAAGCCTGGGGCAGGTGGGAGACCTGGAGTGATGCTGACTGAGGAGTGTCTGCATGGCTTCTAGCCATTTTACATATTCCACCCAAGAATGACATCCCTTAGTAAGTACTGACTGTATCTATGAGATACCTCTCAGTGACTTTAATGTAGACTGATTAATTTCATCCTCACAGCAGGCAATGAAGTGATTACTGTCATTCACCTTTTGTAGATGAAGAAACTGAAGCTCACAGAGTTTTCGTGCTTCTCTCTGGTCATAGAGCTTATAATTGGTCAATCAGCTATAAGCATCCAGGTAGCCTGGCTGGCCTGAGAGACAGTTTCTAATTACACTCTTTTGGCCTAATTCTCAGGCATCTTTGTAAATTACACATAACATTTATAACTGCTGACCAAAAAATTACTGTCTTCCTTGGATGGGATTACAAAGCAGGAAAGCAACAATTGCAATTATTTTAATGATGACCAAAAGAAAATAATCCCTTCTTTCTCTTTCTCTTCCTCTTCTTTCTCCCTCTTCCTTTTCTTCTTTAATATTTATTTATTTATTTATTTATTTATTTATTTATTTATTATTTTTGATGCAGAGTCATATGTACCCCAGGCTGTTTTCAAACTTGCTATGTAGCCAAGGATGACCTTGAACTTCTCCTGACTTAACCTCTCATTGTATTTGGTGATCTCTTCTTTTGATCAATTTAGGTGAGTTGAAAGAGGTTTGTAGGAATTATATACATTATTTCTTTCTCTCCAAAAGCCATTAGAAGCCCTTGTTCTCTGTGTAAGCCTCGGGTAGGTAAAATGGTGTTATGTAAGAATTTCTTCCCATCTAGGAAGGAAGCTCATTAAGACTGAGGAAATTCTAAAGGGAAGTTCATCAGGAATCATTAGCAAACAACTCAGAAGTTTCAGGAAGTCCACAAAATGCACCAGATTCACAAGGTCTCTCTCTCCCTTCCTTATATAAGCAGTAAAGATGGTGAGGGGAGGAGACTGTGATTTGTCAAGCTCCCTGCAAGTTATGCAGAGGTGGAGGGTTCCAGTTTTCATAAGTCATCACTCATGTTGAGTGGGCTGAGGTGATACATTTGCCTTTTAGTCACCTATATCTGTGTAAATATTCCCTCACCCATATTTGCACAAGTAACTCCTTTATTATAAACTCATTGGTTCACCAAGTTGGACTTCAGCAGTATCATTACTTTGGTCTGTCATTGGTTTCCTATCTGGGGTGACTAGTTAAAATCTGTACACATCTCTCTGGAAATGACATCACACAGCAGATAGTCCTTTAGACGATATCCCATATACCTACATTTTTATAGCAAGATTTTTTTTTATGTTCCTATCATTTATAAGGCCCTATAGGCTTGATAATTCCTGGCATCTTTTTAGGGGCTTAATATGCTGCTGTATGGAACAAAGGAACAAACAAATAATTGGCCACTTCTGTAGGTGCTATGGGATACCTCAAACCATGGAAGTATCAAAGAAAGCTTCCTATGGTTGATAGAATCCTGTTTTAAAGCATAAATGAATTAGCTGGGATTATATGGGGAAAGGCTTCAGGGCACAGCACCTGGCTCATGCAAGAGCAGGTAAAGACTATTTGGGGGAACTGTCACTGTGGCTGGAGCAGAGAGGGCAGGGCAAAGCTGGGTATGAAACTGAAGGGGCACCCAGGGGCTGCACTGCAAAAACTTCCTGCACCACAAGAGTGAGTCTGGTCTTGACCCTAAGGGCACTGGAGAGTGGCTGAGGAGTAGGGGCTCCTGCTGGGAAATAGACGAGCTTCTTTCTTGGTCCTCAGCCTCTGACACAGGGCGAGTTTATACAGTGTCCCTCAACACTGAGGGAGCTATGGGAAACTCAGTAGACTTCTCAACAGTCCAAACCAGGTTTTGTTTCACAATAGTGAGACCAGAAGCTTCGGGTGGCTTAGTAGATGAAGAACCCAGACAAAAACAAAACCCCATAAAAATATTTAATATATTTTGGCTTGAGGTTAGGACAAACATTTCCAATAATTTCCAAAATGACACCGAATGTAATGCCATTCTGTACTTGGTGTTTGTGTGAAGCAGGGTTCTCAGCATTGATGTTGATAAAATCAAGACATGATGAACCCTGCCAAGCATTAACGATGCTCTGTATACTAAAGTATCAAAAACTCAGCCCACATTTAATTATTTATGTAAAAATAAACAGGCACATCCATCTCATTAATATGCAAATTTCATCTTTAACAGACAAAAATCTTGATTGCTGAAATTCATACAATAATAGAAACTGAAGTAACTGGGCATCCAACAGATGCAGGGAAGCCAAAGGAGAGACAAAGATGAGTAAAATAAAATTCAAGACCTTACTTAAAAACCCAGATGAGAATGAGGTGCCAGTAAGGCAAGGCGGAACTGCCTTGACCCTTGTTGACTCTTGGGGGCCTACCCATGCATGGGCCAAAGTAGCAACACAATCCCCAATCCCCATCCCCATCAACCTGGTGGAGCTGTGGTGTAGAGGACCTAACAGGCGCAGCATTAGTGATTATAGTCTGTGCAGCCAATGTTGAGGTGCCAGAATCCAAAGAAACAAATAAACAGACAAATGCCAAAGACACAAAGAAAAAACAACATGGGAAAAGCTCATAATAAATCCACACCAAACTCTACCAACCCTACAGAAGATTCCTACAATGAGATCTCTGAGGAAAGAAGCCAAGACACCAACCTTAGAAGGACAACTGTAGACATATTCAAAGAAATTAGAGAACTAAGGGAAGAGAATGAAAAACTCAAGAAGGACCTAGAGGGAGACAATAACAAAT
The DNA here is from genome assembly GCA_009823505.1 of Rhizomys pruinosus. Taxonomy (NCBI): domain Eukaryota; kingdom Metazoa; phylum Chordata; class Mammalia; order Rodentia; family Spalacidae; genus Rhizomys; species Rhizomys pruinosus. The sequence goes on along the minus strand of VZQC01013236.1, from coordinate 1,115,249 downwards.
GTTGGAAAGAACTAAAGGGAGAAAATGACAAACTCTGGAAGGAAGTGGAAATTCTGAAAAGATCCCAGGCTGAAATGAAAAAAGAAAATGACCAATGAACCAAGGAGCTACAAGATGAGAATGACAGGCTCCAGAGGGAAGTGGAAAAATCTAAAGAAATCACAGGATGAAATGAAAAAGGAAGTTGAACATTCATCCAATCACCAGGAAAGGATGGGAAAAAGCCTCAGAAGCAGAATGGAAGAAGCAGAAAAAAGAATATCAGACCTGCAGGATAATATGGAGCAACTAGAAAACTCAAGTAAAGATTATGAAAAATTAGAAAAAAAAAACAAAAGAGTGGAACAACCAGGAAATGTGGGACACTATGAAAAGATCAAACCTCCACATCATAGGAATAGAGGAAGGAGAAGAATCCCAAGACAACACTATTGACCAGATCTTCAACAGGATAATAGAGGGAAATTTCCCCAAACTGAAAAAAGACAATCCTATACAAATACAAGAAGTACATAGAACACCAAATAGACAGAACCAGAAAAGAAACTCCCCATGCCATATAACTGTTAAAATACTAGATTCTCAAAACAAAGACAAAATACTGAAAGCCACAAGAGAAAAACAACAAGTTACGTATAAGGGGAAACCCATCAGAATCACATCTGACTTCTCAGTACAAACTATGAAAGCTAGAATAACATGGACCAAAGTATTCCCTGTGCTAAACAACTTTAGATGCCAGCCCAGACAACTATATCCAGCAAAAAAGTCAGTTATAGGTGAAGGAGAAAGAAAAATCTTTCACAACATGAACAAGATGAAAGAATACATGTCTAAGAAACCAACTCTTCAGAAAATCCTCTGAAGCAATCCAAAGAACAGAAGAAAGGAGCAACTATCCCTAAACAATTAAAGAGAGAAATCAACAAAAGCATAACAGAGTAAATACAAACCAAGACCAAGAATCCAAACAAAAATAAGGTGAAAGGAAGCAACACACATCTCTCAATAGTAACTTTAAATACCAATGGTCTAAACTCCCCAATCAAATGGATTAGGAAACAGAATCCTTCTATATACTGTCTACAAGAAACCCATCTCACCCTCAAAGACAGACACCACCTTAGAGTGAAAGGATGGATGTGCTGGATAGCTTTGGTGTCAACTTGACACACCTGGGTTGAGGGAGCCTCAGTTGGGGAATTAGCTCCATTGGATTGGCCTGTGGCCACATCTGTGGAGTATTGTCTTGATGGTTGAGCAGTGTGGGAGGGCCTGGCCCACAATGAGTAGTGCCTCCCTGGGCAGCTGGTTGTGTATGGTATAAGGCGGTGGGCTGGGCATGAGCCTAGGAAGCAAGCCAGTGAACGGCATTCCTCCATGGCCTGTGCTTCAGCTCCTGCCTCCAGGTTCCTGCCCTGAGTTCCTGCCTTGGGCTCCCTGAGTGATGAACTGTGACCCAGGAGATGTAAGCTGAATAAACCCTCTCCTCCCCAAGTTGGTGTCAGTCAGAGTGTTTTGTCACAGCAATGGAAGACAAACTATGACAATGGAAAAAAATATTTCAAGCAAATGGTACCAAGAAACAAGCCAGAGTGGCTATTCTAATATCAGACAAAATAGATATCAAAGTAAAACTAATCAGAAGAGACAAAGAGGCCCATTACATCCTTGTCAAAGGAATAATTAACTATAAAGACTTCACAATCCTAAATGTCTAAGCACCAAACTCTGGTGCACATAACTTTATAAACACTACTCTGCAGGACCTCAAGACACAGATTAATCCTAACACACTAATAGTGGGAGACTTCAACACCCCACTGAACCCCTCGGATAGATTAACTGGACAAAAATAAACAGAGAGGCATCAGAACTGAACAATACAATACACCAAATGGACCTCACAGACATCTACAGAATATTCCACCCAAACACCAGAGAATATACTTTCTACTCAGAACCTCATGGAACATTCTCCAAAATTGACAACATACTGGGACACAAAATAAATCTAAACAAATACAAAAGAATTGAAATTATTCCATGCATTCTATCAGACCACAGTGTAATAAAGCTCAATATGAAAACTGGAATAAGCCCAACTAGCTACAAGAACACATAGAGACTAAACAACACATGCTGAATAAAGAATGGGTCAGGGAAGAAATAAAGAGTGAAATAAAATTATTCATGGAACTGAACGAAAAAGACAATACAACAAAACAAAACTTGTGGGATACTTTAAAAACAGTCTTGAGAGGGAAATTTATAGCCCTAAGTGCCTACATCAAAAAAAATATGGGAACAAATAAACGATCTAACACTGCAGCTAAAAACATTTGAGAGACAACAACAAATTAACCCTAAACCCAAAAGACAGGAAGAAATCACAAAAACCAGAGCAGAAATCAATGAAATAGAAACAAAGAAAACAATACATCAATCATTGAATCCAAAAGTTGGTTCTTTGAAAAGATAAACAAGATAGACAGACCTCTAGCCCAGTTAACCAAAAAAAAAAAAAAAAAGAAAAAGATACTCCAAATCAATAGAATTCGTGATGAAAGGGGAAACATCACAATAGACAAAGAAAAGATCCAGATGACCATACAGGAATACTTCAAAAACCTATACTCCACTAAATTTGAAAACCTAAGAGAAATGGATAAATATGTGAAATCCTGGGAGCCAACAAAGCTTAACCAAGAAGAGATTGAGAGTTTATAGAGACCCATAATATTTGAGGAAATTAAGGATGTAATAAAAAAACCTCCCTAAAAAAACCCTTCCAAGTAAAAAAAAGCCCAGGCCCAGATAGATTCACAGCAGAATTTTATAAAACATTTAATGAGGTCTTACAACAATTACTACTCAATCTGTTCAGAAGGATACAACAGAGGGAATTCTCCCAAATTCCTTCTATGAAGCCACCATCACCCTAATACCAAAATCAGGCAAAGATACAACCAAAAATGAAAGCTACAGACCCATCTCATTAATGAACACAGATACAGAAATTCTCAACAAAATATTTGCAAATCACATACAGACCCACATCAAAAAGATCATCCATCATGATGAATTGTTGGATTCATACCAGAAATGCAGGGATGATTCAACATGTATAAATCAATAAATATCATAAAACACATAAATGGACTGAAAGACAAAAACCACACAATCATCTCAACTGATGCAGAAAAAGCCTTTGACAAGATCCAGCATCCCTTCATGTTTAAAGTCCTAAAAGGGAATCAGACTGAAGGGAACATCCCTCAACATGATCAAAGCCATGTATAGTAAACCCACTACCAACATCATCCTAAATGGAGAAAAATTGGAAACATTTCCCTTAAAGGTGGGAACCCAGCAAGGCTGCCCGTTATCTGTACAGTAAAAGAAACAATAAAGGAAGTGAAGAGAAAACCCACAGAGTGAGAAGCAATCTTCACCAGTGATTCATCTGACAGAGAATTAAGGTCAAGAATATATAGCCTACTCAAAAAACAAAGAAGAAAACAAATGACCTACTCAAAAGATGAAGTAAAGAGCTGAACAGAGACTTCACCAGTGAGGAAGTAAAGATGGCTGAGAAACATCTTAAAAAGTGTTCAACATCATTAATAATTAAGGAAATGCAAGTTAAAACCACTCTCAGATATCATCTCACTCTGATACAACTGGCTAAGATCAAGAACACAAAAGACACCAAATGCTGGAGAGGTTGTGGGGAAAGGGGAACACTCATCCACTGCTGGTGGGAATGTAAACTTGTACAACCATTATGGAATGCAGTGTGGAGAACCCTTAAAAGACTCAAAATGAACTTACCACCTGACCCAGCCATACCACTCCTGGGTATAGACCCACAAGACTCATCCTACCACAAATATACATGTACATCCATGTTTATTGCAGCTCTCTTCACAATAACGAAGAGCTGGAACCAACCCAAATGCCCCTCAACACAATGGATGACAAAAATGTGGTACATCTACACAATGGAGTACTACTCAGCGGTAAAGAAAGATGAGATCACGAACTTTGCAGGTAAATGGATAGAACTTGAAGCCATTATGCTAAGTGAAGTAACACAGTCCCAGAAAAACAAGTGGTGAATGGTCTCCCTCATTTGTGTGGATGCTAACACCAAATCCCTATATAAAATGCAAGGTGAACAACATTATTGTTATATTTCTGTTTATCTGAAAGCAACTATGTTGTTATAATGTAAATTTCTTAATGGGCTCTAGAATCGACCCACCACTTAGTTTCAGACTCTGTAATTACTGTATATGAGTGGAAAGTATGTATGCATATTTTAGAGTAATATAAAATTAAAGGAGGAAAATGTGAATTCCTGTCACAGGGTGTGGTGGTGTGTGCCTTTAATCCTAGCACTTGGCAGGCGGATCTTGGTGAGTTCAAGTCCAGCCTGGTCTACGGAGTGAGTTCCAGGACAGCTGGGGCTACAGGGAGACCCTATCTTGAAAAGCCCCCCCCCAAAAAAAAAATAAGAAAGGAAAAAAAGAAAATGTGAATTCCTAAACAACAACAACAACAACAACAACAAAAAGACTGAGAAAGATGCAGGATAGTTATCGCAGAGTCCATGATCTGGGTGGAATGGGGGGAAGGGAAGGGGAATATGTCTAAACTGAACTGAGAAATGATGTCTGAAATACACAAAACATCAATAAAAGCATTATAAAAAACATTAATGCGTGGTTAGAATTTCTGAAGTAATATATCTCACATCATTGAAGTAAATAGTGTTTTTCAACAAAAACAACAATTTTTGTGGAAAAAAAACCCCAGATGAGCTGACACAGTAAATAGACATAATGGCTCCATGTAGGTGTAGGGTAAGGGGGTACAGGAAAGAAGGGGATACATTTGGGCTACCTAGAGATACAGGAAATTGACCAGTGTAAAAGGACTGAACGGCTTTACCTGTGAAGCATGAATAAAAATGCCTAGGGAAAAAAAAGCAGAAATGAAGACTATTGTAGGCACATGTGTATATGAAATAGTCTGTTTTTGTTATGAAAGTACAGATAATTTGATGATGAGGAAGGAAGAAAAGATTGTTAAGGAATGAGTATGGGTGAGAAATAGGAGCTGAGTCTCGGGGCTTTGATGGGAGTGGGGGCTGGGTAGATGTGGTGTGTACGCCATTTGAGAAAAGAAAACCATGGAATAAATGACACCTTTTCCTGCCTATAAATTGAGGAGTAGCATACAGCACTAACATATGTACGTCTAAGATTAGGGTGACTGTTATCCTAAACAATACTTTAGGTTTCTAAACAAGGAAGGTTTCAGATCATGTAGGGCAGGTTTGTCATCTTACACAAAGTGAATCCCTCCCTTTCCAGGAATATATATGTCATGCAGCCCCCACCTAGATCAAGTCCCAGGAAGGTCCCTCTTGTAAGTAACCTCTTATTATGCTTGGATAGGACATGTCCCTCTCAAAGGTTCATTTATTGAATCGACATGTGGGTCTCCAAAAGATGGTGCTATCTGGGGAGGTGCTGGGAACTGTGGGAGCTGGGGCCTAGCTGGGCAAATAAGTGCTAACTAGAGGCATGCCCTTGGAGGCTCTGTCTTGTCCCAGGCTCCTCTCTGTCTCTCTGTTTGCTTCCTGTCTCCCATAAGCTAAGTAGTACCAGCATGTATGTCACCATTGAGGTTCTGAATGACCACGAGCCCAGAGCCAATGGAATCAAGGATTATGGACAAAACCCTGAAACCTGAGCTAAAATACATCTTTCTTCCTTTTAAGTTGGCCTATGAGGTAACTTGTCACAGCAATGAAAAGTCCAAGATAAGATTATTCTTTTTTTCTTTTAAATTTTATTTATTTCTGTATGTGTATGAATGTACTGTCTGCATGCAAGTTTGTGCACCCGTGTCGTGCAAAGCCGCGGAGGTCAGAAGAGGGTGTCAGATTCCCCTGGAACTGGAGATTCCCCTGGAACTGGAGTTCTCCTGGAATTGGAGTTTCGGACGCTTCTCGGCCTCCATGTGGGTGCTGGGGATCGAACCCGGGTCCTCTGCAAGAGCGGTCGGCGCTCTTAACTGCTAGGCCATTTCTCCAGCCCCAAGATTATTCTAATCATTTTACCATAGGCTAGTTTTGCTTGCTTTTAAACTCCATATAAATAGATTTATGAAATATCTTTTATTTATAAATTTTTATTTTACCTGTATGAGTAGTATGTTGCATGGATGTAAGTATACTCATGTTGTGCAGTGCCCATGGAAACCAGAAGACAGTATTGGATCCCTTGGAATTGCAGTTATGGACAGTTGTTAGCAGCCATGAGGATTCTGGGAATCAAACTCGGGTCTTCTGTAAGAGCAGCCAGTACTCAATCATTGAGCCATCTCTTCAGCCCCAAAATATCTTGAGTTTAGCTTTTTTCACTCAGTTTTATGTCTTTGAGATATTGCTATAATTAATTCTCTGCTTCCCAAATTATACATTTTATGTTTTCAACAGCAATTAGAAGATTTTATTTTGTTTGCAGAACTGAGGATTTAATCTAGGGCCTCATATTTGCAAAGCAAAGTGTTCTTGTTTCCCCACATTGATGTCGACATCTATTATTCTCTTTCTTATATTTTTACCATTATTCTCCATGTGAAGTCATACCTGGTTATTTTAATTTTCATTTCCCTAATAACTAAGGATATTGAGAATCTTTGTTAGCTATTCATAAATCTCTTGCTAAATATGGGCTGTGCTTTCTGTCCATTTAAAAATTGAGTTGTGAGGGATGGAGAGTTGGCTCAGTGGTTAAGAGCACTGGCTGCTCTTACAGAAGACCTGGGTTCAATTCCCAGCACTCACATGGTGGCTAGCAACTGTCCTAACTCCAGTTCCAGGGGATCTGACACTGTCTTCTGACTTTTGCAGGCATTGCATGACATGTTGCACTTATACACATACAGGCAATATATTCATGCACATAAAAATTAAATACATTTTAAAATTGAGTTATTTGCTTTTCATTCTTATTAAGAAGTTATATTTGTAAGTTCTTGAAACAGTCCTTTGTCACATACATTACAAGTATTTTCTCTTAGCTTGTGCCTTGCCTTTTCATTTTGTTTTTCTTTTCTTTTTTTAAATTAAAAATTTAAATAATTTTTTAAATAAAAAATTTAAATAAAAAAATTAAATGGGTGTTATGCCTTCAGGTATGTAAGTGTACCACATGCATGTGAATGCAGTGCCTGTGGAGGAAAGAAGAGGGCACTGGAGTTGGATGTCTTGGAACTGGAGTTATAGTGAGGTGACAGCCACCATGTGGGAACCAAACCAGTATCCTCTGCAAGAGCAGTCAGTGCTCTTAACTGCTGAGCCATTTCTCTAGCTCCTCCTCCTCCTTCTCCTCCTTTTCCTCCTTGTGATCCTCTTCCTCCTCCTCCTTCTCTTCCTTCTACCTCCTTCTCCTCCTTCTCTTCTTTCTACCTCCTTCTACCTCCTCCTCCTCTTCTCTTCTGATGGCTCAGTGGTTAAGAACTCTAATTACTTATCCAGAAGACCTGGGTTTGGTTCTCACCACCCACACGATAGTAACAGTCTGTAACTCCAAGCATTTCATATACCCAGGACCAGCCTGGTATACATAGTAAGTTCCAGGGCAGCTAGGGCTACAGGGAGACCCTGTATTAAACAACAACATCAACAAAAATAAATAAGTATAATTAAAAACTACCTTATGGACTGGAGAGATGGCCTAGCGGTTAAGAGCGCTGACTGCTCTTGCAGAGGACTGGGGTTCGATCCCCAGCACCCACATGGCGGCTGAGAGCCGTCTTTAACTCCAGATCCAGGGGAATCTGATGCCCTCTTCTGACCTCCACAGCATTGCACGACACGGGTGCACAGACCTGCATGCAGACAGTACATTCATACACATAAAGAATAATAATAATAAAAAAACTACCTTAGTAAATAACCAAGAAGAGATTGACAGTTTATTTTTGTCTTTCTTTTTAAAAATTTATTTATTATATTTTTATGTGTATGAGTGTACTGTCTGCATGTAGGTTGGGGGACCCGTGTTGTGCAATGCTGTGGAGGTCAGAAGAGGGCGTTGGATTCCCCTGGAACTGTAGTTAAAGATGATTCATAGCCACCATGTGGGTGCTGGGAATCGAACCTGGGTCCTCTGCAAGAGCAGTTGGTGCTCTTAACCCCTGAGCCATCTCTCCAGCCCAGAGATTGACAGTTTAAACAGACCCATAATATTTGAGGAAATTGAAGATGTAATAAAAAGCCTCCCAACTAAAAAAAGCCCAGGCCCAGATGGTTTCACAGAAGAATTCTATAAAACATTTAAAGAGGTCTTACAACCATTACTACTCAAACTGTTCAGAAGGATACAAACAGAGGAAAATCTCCCAAATTCCTTCTATGAGGCCAGCATCACTAATACCAAAACCAGGCAAAGGCACAACCAAAAAAGAAAACTATAGACCCATCTGATTAATGAACACAGATACAAAAATTCTCAACAAAATACTTGCAAATCGCATACAGACCCACATCAAAAAGATCATCCATCATGATCCAGTTGGATTCACACTAGAGATGCAGGGATGGTTCAACATATGTAAATCAATAAATATCATAAAACACATAAATGGACTGAAAGACAAAAACCACACGATCATCTCAACTGATGCAGAAAAAGCCTTTGACAAGATCCAGCATCCCTTCATGTTTAAAGTTCTAGAGGGACTTGGACTGAAGGGAACATTCCTCAATGTAATCAAAGCCATATATAACAAACACACAGCCAACATCATCCTAAATGGAGAAGAGTTAGAAGCATTCCCCTTAAAGGCAGGAACCCAACAAGGCTGAACCCATCATCACCCCCTCTTCAACAAGAAAGGGAAAATAAAGGAGTCCTAATTGGAAAAGAGGAAGTCAAACGGGATACCTTTTTGCAGATGATATGATAGTTTACCTAAGTGATGCTAAAAACTCCACAGAAAACTCCTAGAAATGATTAAGAGTTTCTAGCTGGGCATGGTGGTGCATGCCTTTAATCCTAGCACTCAGGAGACAGAGGCAGAGGCAGGCAGATCTTTGTGAGTTCAAGGCCAGCCTGGTCTACAGAGTGAGTTCCAGGATAGCTGGGACTACAGGGAGACCCTGTCTCAAAAAGACCAAAAAAAAAAAAAAAGAAAAAAGAAAAAGAAAAAGAGTTTCAGTAAAGTGGTGGGATACAAAATTAACAGAAAAATCAGTAGCCTTTCTTTACACAAACTACAAGCAACTGGAGAAGGAATATAAGGAGACCTTCCCACTCACAATAGCCTCAAAATAAAGCCTGGGAACAAGCCTAACAAAAGACACCAAAGATCTCTACAATGAAAAATTTAAAACCCTGAAGAAGGAGATTGAAGATGACATTGAAAGAAGTAAAAACTTCCCATGCTCATGGATTGGAAAAATTAATATAATAAAAATGTCCATTCTACCCAAATTAATATACAGATTCAGTACAATCCCAATTAAAATCCCCATGAGTTTCTTCACAGACTTGGAAAAAAATCCTTAAATTCATATGGAAAAACAAAAGTCCCCAAATAGCTAAAGCAAACGAGTGAAAAATGTAATACAGGGGGATCACCTTACCAGACTTCAAGCTATATTACAGGGCTATAGTCATAAAGACAGACTGGTACTGGCAGAAAAACAGACCTGTTGACCAATGGAACAAAACTGAATATCCAAACTTGAGCTCATACAATTTCAGCCACCTCATATTCCATAAAGGGGCCAAAAAAGCTCAATGGAGGAAAGACAGCATTTTCAGCAAGTGGTGCTGGCAAAATTGGATCACCATATGTAGAAGAAGAAAATTAAACCCTTACCTCTCATCCTGTACAAAAATCAACTCCAAGTGGATCAAAGACCTCAACTTCAAACCCAAAACTCTGAAGGCGATAGAAGAAAATGTTGGTAACAACCTACAAGACACAGGTGTAGGAAAAGACTTTCATTTTTTTATTTCTTATTTATTTTTAAGGGATTCTACAATATAAGAGCACAGTTGTTTTCAGATCACATTGATGTTGCTCAGTTTGCCATACCATTAGGTAATTGGTGCTAGCATCCATAGATGAGGGATACCATTGTTATTTGTTTTTCTGGGACTGTTACTTCACTCAGCATGATATCTTTAGCTCCATCCATTTACCTGCAAAGTTCATGATGTCATCTTTCTTTACTGTGGCATAGAACTCCATTGTGTAGATGTACTACGTTTTCTCTATCCACTCATCAGTTGAGGAGCACTTGGGTTGGTTCCAGCTCCTTGCTATTGTGAAGAGAGCTGCAATAAACATGGCCGTGCATGTATCTCTGCAGTAAGGTGAGTCTTGTGGGTACATGCCCAGGAGTGGTATGGCTTGGGTCAGGTGGCAAGTTCATTCCAAGTCTTCCAAGGGTTCTCTACACTGCTTTCTATAGTGGCTGTACCAGTTTACATTCCCACTAGCAGTGGATGAGTGTTCCCCTTTCCCTACAAACTCTCTAGCACTTGGTATCATTTGTTTTCTTGATCCTAGCCAGTCTTATTGGAGTAAGATGATATCTTAAAGTGGTTTTAATTTGCATTTCCATAATTATTAATGATATTGAACACTTTTTAAAAAATTTTTTAATTAATTTTTATTTATTTCTGTATATGTGTGAATGTACTGTCTGCATGCAAGTTTGTGCACCCGTGTCGTGCAATGCCGCGGAGGTCAGAAGAGGGTGTCGGATTCCCCTGGAACTGGAGTTAAAGACAGTTCTCAGCCGCCATGTGGGTGCTGGGGATCGAACCCGGGTCCTCGGCAAGAGCAGTCGGTGCTCTTAACCACTAGGCCATCTCTCCAGCCCGAAATCTGTATTTTTTTAAAAAGGGCAATTCATGGAGCCAGATGTGTTGGTACATGCCTTTAATCCTACAATGCAAGTTCTAGGACAGATGGGGCCACAGGGAGACCTTATCTCAAAAAGACCAAAAAAAAAGAAGGGAGGGGGCAGCTCATTAGCTGTTTCTCACAAGAAAGAATGTACGAGTAGAACTGAGCATGAAACACATTAGCAAAGGGACACAGATAATTCTGTTTCAGAAAAGCAAAAAACTATTCCCCACTATGGTTTGAGTATGCTTTGTCTCCTGTGAAACACATGCTGAAATCTAAATCTCAAAGTGGTGCTTTGAAAGTCGGACCTTTTTTTTTTTTTTTTTTTTTTTTNAAAAAAAAAAAAAAAAAAAAAAAAAAAAAGAAAAAAGATATCATCTCACTCCAATAAGACTGGCTAAGATCAAGAAAATAAAAGGCACCAAATGCTTGAGAGGTTGTGGGGAAAGGGGAATACTCATCCACTGATGGTGGCAATGTAAACTCATACAACCACTATGGAAAGCAGTGTGGAGGACACTTAAAAGACTCAAAATGAGCCTACCACCTGACCCAGCCATACCACTCTTGGGTATATACTCACAAAACTCATCCTACAGGAAAGATAAATGCACATCTATGTTTATTGCAGCTCTCTTCACAATAGAGAAGAGATGCAACCAACCCAAATGCCCCTCAACTGATGAGTGGATAACAAAAATGTGGTACATCTATACAATGCAGTTCTATGCAGCAGTAAAGATGACATCATGAACTTTGCAGGTAAATGGATGGAACCAGAAGATATTATGCTAAGTGAAGTAATACAGACCTAGAAAAACAAACAAGTAATGGTTTCCTCATTTGTGGATCCTAGCACCAAATCCCCCAGTTGAAAAGGAAACTGAGTAATGTTATTGTTATATATATTTTTATCTGAAAGCAACTGTGCTGTTATAATGTGAATTTCTTAATTAACTTACCACTTATTTTCAAACATTTTAATGACCATATATGGGTGGAAGGTATGTATTCATATTTTAGAGTAATATAAAATTAAAAGGGAAAAATGTGAATTCCTAAACATATTTTGGAATTAACATACAGTTAATTTCTGGAAGTCATAATTTTAGTACATATGTATTGTTTATATAGGCATATTTTAGAGCAATACAAATGGCAGGCAACAACATAAAGACTGGGTCAAGTACTGACTGATACAGTTAAATTCTGCCCCCAACAATCAACCTCTGTAGAGAAAAACTTTAAAAAGACTGAGAGAAAGATGTATGATATGTATGGCAGAATGCATGAACTGGGGTGGGTTGAGGGACAGGGAAAGGGGAATATGTCTAAATTGAACTGAAAAATTATGTATGAAATACACAAAACATCAATAAAAGTATTTTATTTTTAAAAACTACCTTAGTAAGTAAACATTTTAAAAAGATTTTATTTATTTATTTATTTATTTATGTATGTATGTATCTGTGTGTGTATAAACCATGTGTTGTCCATGGAGGCTAAAAGAGGGTGTGGAATCTCCTAGAGTTACAGGTTGTTGTGAGCTGCCCAGTGTGAGTGCTGGGAACTGAACCTCAGACCCTCTGTAAGAGCAGCAAGCACTCTTGACCATGGAGTTATCTCCCCATCTCAAACGTTTTTTTTTTTTTGGTCTTTTTGAGACAGGGTCTCCCTGTAGCCCCAGCTGTCCTAGAACTTGCTCTGTAGACCAGGCTGGCCTTGAACTCACAAAGATCCGTCTGCCTCTGTCTCCCAAGTGCTAGGATTAATGGTGTGCGCCACCACGCTCGGTTCAAACGGTTTTTAAAAGTTATTTATTATTTTTATTTTATGTGTATGAGCATATTGCCTGCATGTCTATGAGTGCACCCACTGTGTGCAATGCCCACAGAGATCAGAAGAGGGTGTCAGATTGTCTGGAACTGGAGTTGGTGGACAGTTGTTAGCCACCATGTGAGTGCTGAGAACCAAACCTGAACTGGGTCCTCTCCAAGAGCAGCAAGTGCCAAGTGCTGTCAACTGCTGGACCATCTCTCCAGGCCCTCAACAATCTATAGTATTTTTTTGAAAAATAGAAGGCAGAGTTTTAGTTTAGAGATACAATAATCAATTTTTCCTATTACTGAGTATTTTTGAGCCTTTTATGAATGATTACCTAACATCTGGATATGTAAATACTCATTTTCTTCTAGAACCTTTATGTTTTCTCTTTTGCATTTAGACACATGATCTATTTTTTTTTGGGGGGGGGCCTTTTCGAGGCAGGGTCTCCCTGTAGTCCCAGCTGTCCTGGAACTCACTCTGTAGACCAGGCTGGCCTTGAACTCACAAAGATCAGCCTGCCTCTGCCTCCTGAGTGCTGGGATTAAAGGTGTGCGCCACCACGCCCGGCGATACATGGTCTATTTTAAATGAATTTTTACTATGATTTTCAACCAAGATTGAGATTCACTTTTCCTCCCAGGTAGTGTGTTGTTTCTATGTAACCTGTGTATAACTGAATTACCCTGGAGCTTTCATAAAAAACTCAGTTGATCATACTTGTGTGGATCTACTTATAGACTCTAATAGGTTATTGACCTTTTTTTTTTTTTTATTTGTTTTTACTGGCTGTTTTGAGAAGGGTCTCCCTGTAGCCCCCAGTCGTCCTGGAACTCACTTCTGTGACACTGGCCTCACCTTAGACCAGGCTGGCTCTTGAACTCACAAAATCGCAGCCCTGCCTCCCGAGTGACTAGGATTAAAGCGCCGTGCGCGCCACACACTGGTTAGACTTTAAGGTAATTCACAAGCCAATTGCACTCATCATGATTTCTAAAAATCAATTTTAAAAATGATTTTTCAACATTTTTTTTTTTTTTTTTTTTTGTCTTTTCGAGACAGGGTCTCCCTGTAGCCCAGCTTGTCCTGGAACTTGCTCTGTAGACCAGGCCTTGCTTGAACTCACAAAGATCCGCCTGCCTACTGCCTCCCAAGTCGCCAATTTTATTTTAAAAACTGCTCAGGTGACTTTTTTGTTTTTGCTTTCTTGATTTTTTATTTGACCAGTTAGTACCCATAGGCAATAAACATAAAGAGTATCAATGTAAATCCATGTAAAACCAATCAGCAACATCTGAGTCCAGTTCTTGTACAACCCAGGGTCCCAATCCAGTTGAAGAGTATTTATTTATTTATTTATTTATTAGTGTATTTATTTATTTTTAATCAAATCTAGAACCATGGTCCCCCACCTATCCGTCCCCACCACCCACAGAGCTCATGCAATTCGTGCCGCCAAACATGCTTTTCATCTCTTTCTCCAGTCTTTCTCAACATTCTCATCATGTGGGAAGGTTGACATGATAATGTGCAGACGAAGTTCACTGTTATTCAGTCAGTTCTTTGATCGCATCCTTTCTGTTGTTTTACTTGTTGTGTTGTAATTAATCACAAAAAATATGCATCACTCCCAACTGCTTGGACAAAGGCTCAAGGAAGCCTCTGTAACAAAGAATACTCTAAACTAGAGGTAATTGGCACACTAGCACTGCCCACAGTATGAGGGATACAATTTGTTCGTTTGTCTTTCGTAGGGGACTGTCGCTTACTTCACCGTCAACATGTAGACCTCTAGCTCAGCGCAATTTTCCTGGCAAAGCTGCTGATGTAGCGTTCTTTACAGCTGCATTAGAACATCTATTCGTGAGGTGTACCAGCCGTGTTGGATGCACGTCCTCAGGCTCAGTTGAGGCGAGCATTTCGGTTGGTCCAGCTCGTTGCTTATTCATGTGCAGAGAGCTGCAATAAACACTGGCGTGTGAGTATCTCTTGCCGGTGCATGGTGAGTCTTTGAGAGCAGTAGCGACATGCCCAGGAGGTTTAGCTGGGGGGATCGTGGTGCAACGTTCATTTCCAAGTCTTTTCAAGAGTTCTCCACATCTGCTTCTAGTGACTGTACGAGTTGTACACTTCCCACCCCGGCAGTGGCATTGAGTAGAGTCCCCTTTTCCCACAACCGTCTCCAGCACGTAGTATCATTTGTTTCTGCTTGTGATCTAGCCAGCTTATTAAGTAGAGATCGATATCTTGACAGTGTTTTTGATTTGATTTCCTTTACATGGATCTAGTGACTGTTCGAACACTTCTTAGTGTTCTCAGCATCTCTATTCTCACTTGTGAGTCTCTTTTCAGCTACCTTTGCATATCTCATCTATTGAGAATAACTGAGAGTCATTTGATTGTATTATCTATACTTAAGTTAACATTATTATTAGTCGCATAAGTGTAATACCATATAGTTATGTTCGATAATGAATCGACTTATGTACAGACACAGTCTCTGACACCTGCTGTGCCAAGCTGGATATCCCCAACTATCTCGCACGGTGTATACTTCACAGGTATCTACCAGCATTGCTACAAATTTGTATCCATGCTACCACCTAATAGCTTGTGCTTCCGAGGTTTGCATGCATCTCCCCCGGCACCCGCATTTAGTCAATCTGATCGATCCTGTATAGATTCTTGCAGTAGCCGACTCACTTGATTTAGGCGTCAAATTTCCTCACTAGCCTACACTCTGAGTCTGCTATGCCCCAATTTACGACGCGCCATTGAGAGTTGCCTCTTCCTGAACTTATTGTGTGTATATCCCCAAGCTCACCCAAGGCCGATTTCTGATGTAGCAGCACTTTCAATATCCGAATACCATAATACACTGAGAGAGTGAATGCTTTTTGTACAGTGCTAAGTCGAAGAGATAACCTGCGCGCTACTGTATCATAATAATACAAAGCCCCAGCCCGACCGTTCATGTGCAGAAGTCTAGTGTGAAATCAGTATTGCCATACCCCACTCTGCTGAAGCACTTTGAGATGCCTCTTATCTCACTAATAGTGTGAACTTATACGGTTAGAAGATCCCAGATGCGGGAATTCCACATATTCCCTTCTGAAATTCCCATATTTTGGTATCTGCATTCTATTGTGTCTATTATACCTTCGAACTACCGAGCATATAGTAGCATGAACCGTAGAAAGGAGAACTATGTATTGACACACCATCTGCCGCTCTCTACACGAACAATGCATGCCAAAAGATTCTATGAATCCTTGCAATTGCGTGTAACAGATCTGTTGAGTTGCTACACTGACACAGGGCTGTATTCTATTATCGAAGAACCTATAGACCTTTAGTCACATTCGTGTAGCAAGATTGGTATCTTGTCAGTCTACAGAGGAGTGCACCCCCTTTGTAGCTCATTGTCAGGTGTCTAGGGTTGTTTTGAGCATATATTTGGATGGAATAATCGTATATGTGTACCAATATGTACACACTTAAGGACACTTTCATGTAGATCCTGGAAGTGCCTGACGACGAAAAACTCTATGAGACGCATTATCTCGATTGTTGGATTGTGTGTATGAGATCTATGACAAGAAAGCGTTTTGGTAGGCAAAATCCAGCAGGTCCATTTTTACAATTTAATTTTCCCAGCTATACCCATGATGCCCTTAGAGGAGGTTGAGTATTCCTCTAGTCATTCGTGGGGTATCTTCTTTCAATTTCTTTAAGCCGGTTTTAAAATTTTTGTTGTTAGAGATCTTTTGGTGTCTTTGGGTTAGGTTTGTTCCCCTGTATTTTTATGTCTTTCTTTTGACGGCTCTTGTACGTGGGAAGTTCTTCACCACGATATCTCTCATTCTCCAGAGTATGCACATTGCTCGGTGTTTGTAAAGAAAGCCGACCCACTGAATTTTATTTCATCAGGCTATAATCTTGTGAACTTATATCAAGGCTACACCACACTTTGCTTTCACACACGCTGTACATCGTTTCCTATGCTTGAGCCTATCTCGGCTGGCCAATTTTTAGATCCCACTATCATTCCATTGTGAAAGCATATTGCAAATACACAGCACAAGAGCCAATAGGGATAGTGACTAAACCCTACAAATGTCGAGAAAGTTAGTAAGGATGTAACTTTACACTTTTGGAATTAAGATGGCGCGACTAGTATAATTGCCATCTTTAATCAAGCTATTCAATTATCCCAGTCCCACTCTATTGTAGATTGAAGAATGTGTAGAGGTTACATGTTAGGTCTAAGGGAAAGTGACGCTATTATGGTTTTCTCCGCATCCCTGGTATCACCCACCCGAAAGGAACCCTCCTCGAAGCCGCCTCCCTTAGTTTCTCGCAGGGCCGTCCCCCGTGGTTTTTTCAGTCGCCTCCGTTTCTTCGGTTTGGTCTAAGCTCCCGGTCCTACAAAAGTGAAGCGACTTGCGTGCAGAATCCTCCACACCTGAAGCACACCCATCCTATCCCTTTTTCTGGCCCCATCTCCGCGCCTCTAATTGTCTTCTTCGCGCCAGGCCTTGCTCCTTCTTTTTTTTTGTTTGACGTTAGTCTCCCCTTTAGGTACCTCATTTAGCGCGATTTGATATTGGCTGTGGGTTTTCCTTCTGTTTTATATGGATTTAGGCTTTATTCATCCCCCCTTTCGACGCAACCACCCATCGATCCCCCCTACCCCACATCTAACTTTCTATTACGGACTTTTAGCACCTGCCAACGGCCGCTGCTTGGCTGCGATTTTGCAAAAGCTCTTTTTCAGCATACATATGAGAGATGTTTGGTTTTTGTCTTTCATTCCATTTACATATTTGATGATCTTTTTGATTTTCATATGTTTAACCCTCCCTGCATCTCTGCTATTGTGTTGAATCCAAACTTGGTCATGAATGGATGATCTTTTGATGTGTGTCTTGTATGATATTTTGCAGAGTATCTGTTTGTTGGAATTCTGTCGTGTTCATTACATGAGCAGGGTCTGTATTCTCCTTTTTGGTTGTATCTTGTCCTGTTTTGGTATTAGAGTGATGGTTGGCTTCAATAGAAGGAATTTGGGAGAATACCCTCTGGTCTATCTCTAACAAGTGTTGAGTATGTAATTGTATGTTAAGGTACTTATGAAATTTTTATTAGAATTCTGCCTGAAACTGTATCTGGGCCTGGGGCTTTTTTTGGAGGTTTTTTGGGAGGTTTTATTACATCTCAAATTTCTTTCAGTCATTATGGGTCGTCATTAAGACCTCTCAATCTCTTCTTGGTTGAAGCTTTGTGCTTCCCCAGGATTTCAATATTTCTCCATTTCTTCTTAGGTTTGTCATTATGAGTATAGTCCTTAGTATTCTGGTGGTTGTCTGGATCTTTTCCTTGTCTGATTGTGATAGTTTCCCTTTTGCATCGAATGTTATTTCTATGATTATGGAGTTTATTTGTCCTTTTCTTTTTTTATTTTTTGGTAACTGGGATAGAGGTTTCTTGTCTTCTTGTTTGATCTTTTCAAGAACACTCACTTTGGATTCACTGATTTCTATGTATTGTTTTCTTTGTTTCTTCATTATTTCATTGCTCGTTGCTCTGGATTTTTGTTTTGTCTGTCTCTCTGTGCACTTATGGGTTTAGGGTAATGTTGTTTGCTGCTCAAGTGCTTTTAGCTGCGCAGTGTTAGATTCAGGTTCATTTGTCTCATCTGTTTTTTTAATGTAGCGCACCCTAGGGCTATGAAATTACCCTCTTCAGACTGATTGTTAAGTTATACCAAGTGTGTTGTTGTGTTGTTTGTCGTTGTTCGTTCATGTTCCAGTGAATCATTTTTTTTTTTCTTTATCTTCTTCCTTGACCTTCTTATTTCACAGATTGTTGTTGTTTAGTCTCCATGTTGTTCTTGTAGGCAGCTATGGCTTAAATCCAGGTTTTCATATTGAGCTGTATTTCACCTGTGGTCGTGATACAATGCATGGAATAATTTCAGATCTTTTGATATTTGTTGTATTTTTTTGTGTCCCCAGTAATGTTGTCGAATTTTTGGAGAATGTTCCGAGGGTGCTGAGTAGAAGTGTATTATCTGGTATTGATGGAATATGGTTGTAGAGGCTTATAGGGTCTCCCATTTTGGTGTATAATCTTAATGTTCGTTCTGATGCTTCTCTGTTTATTTTTTTGTCATTCAATGTCCAAAGGACTTAGTTGGGTATTGCAGTCCCCAACTATGAGTGTTCTGGGGTAAATGTGTGATTGCAGTCCTGGATCGGAATTGTCTTTATGAAATTGGCTGCCCCAGAGTTTGGTGCATTTTATATTCAAATTGTGAAATCTCTTGGTGAACTTGTTCCTTTGATTAAAATGTATGGCATTCTTTGTCTCTCCTGATTTCTTTTTCTTGAAGTCTCTTTGGTCTGATATAAAATAGCAATACCTGCTTCTTTTTTGGTTACCATTTTTTGAAATATTTTTTTCCATCCTTCACTTTCAGTTGGTGCCTGTCCTTGGAATGGTTATTTAAGATGTGTTTCCTGTAGACAGCTTAGCTGTCTTCTGTTTCCTAATCCAAATCTCCAGTCTATGTCTTTGCTTGGGGAATTTAGTACTCATTACCATTTAAGTTATGACTGATAGGTTTGTGTTTCTTCCTTTTGCCCTATTATCCTTTTTCTGGTTCTTCGATTAGGTTTTTCTCTGCAGTTATGCTTTTATTGATTTTCCTTTCTAGGTGCCTGGGGAGGGATGGTTGCTCCTTTCTTCTGTCTTTGAATTACTTCAGAACTCTGAAGGGTTGTTTTTTGGACATATATTCTTTCATCTTGTTTATGTCATGGAAGGTTCTTTCTCTCTCCTTCAACTATAATCGAAATTTTTGCTGGGTAAAGTAAACCTGGGTTGGCATCTATTTTCCTTTAACACTTGGCGGAATGTTTTGCTCCCCGTTCTTCTTGCTTTCATAGTTTGCATGAGAAGTCAGTTGTACTTCTGATAGGTTCCCCTTATAGGTCACTTTTGTTTTTTCTCTTGCTGCTTTCAAGGATTTGTCTGTCTTTGTTTTGGGGTCGAGCATTTTTAACTATGATGTGGTGTTGGAGAGTTTCTTTTTGGATCTTGTCTGTTTGGAGTTCTGTGGTCTTATTTGTATTTTGTATTTGTTTGACGGGTTGTTAGTTTGTGGGCAGGTGTTCATCGATGATTCTAGTGAAGAGTCTGATGCAGATACCCTGCGCTGGGGGATGCGGTCTCCTTGCCGCTAGGCCGATGACTGTGGCGGTTTGTTGATCTGTCCATAGGGCCCACAGTTCCTGGTTGTTCCACTTTTGTGTATTTTTAAATTGTTTCATAATCTTCCTTAAGGTTTTCAGTTGTTCTGTGTTTATCTCTCCAGGTCTGATATTCTTTGTTGCTTCCTCCATTCTGCTTCTGATGCTTTTTCTGTTCCTTTCCTCTTGATTGGTATAGTTTTTGATTTCCTTTTTCATTCTCTCTTCTGATTCTTTAGTATTTCTCCTTCCTCGGAAACTTCTCCAATATCTTCCTGTAGCTCTTTTCTTTGGGTGGTTTCCTTTTTTTTTTTTTTTTATTAATTTTATTTATTTATGTATGTGTATGAATGTACTGTCTGCATGCAAGTTTGTGCACCCGTGTCGTGCAATGCCCCGGAGGTCAGAAGACGGTCGTGCAATGCCCCGGAGGTCAGAAGACGGTCTCGGATTCCCCTGGAACTGGAGTTCTCCTGGAATTGGAGTTTCAGACGGTTCTCGGCCGCCATGTGGGTGCTGGGGATCGAACCTGGGTCCTCTGTAAGAGCGGTTGGCACTCTTAACCGCTAGGCCATCTCTCCAGCCCCCTGGTTGGTTTCCTTATCTTTCTCAGCATGGGATCTTTTCAGTGTTTCTACTTCCTTCTGGAGTTTGTCATTCTCTCTCTCTAGGTCCTTCTTGAGTTATTCATTCTCTTTTCTTAGTTCTTTGATTTGCTCTTTATAATCTTGTAGTTTTTTAAAGTATGTTCACAATTGTGTTTCTGATATCTGTGTCCTGGGCCATCCCCAGGGGGATCCCACTGTAGGAATCTTCCATAGGGCTGGTAGAGCTTGGTGCGGGATTATTCTGCCCCTTTCCCATGTTGTTTCTTCTTCATGTTCCTGGCATATGGGCTTCTCCTTGCCTGTATTCCAATGTGAGTCGCAAATGCCTCTTCATTGTGTTGAAGGCTTGCTTTGCTTGCCTCCTTCAGATGCCTTTGTAATCCCAGTTGGCAGGGGGTGGGGGGGAGGTGTGCTCTTTAGCTGGTACCTGTGCTTCAGCTGGTCTTGGGAGATCTCAGATCTCAAGACTCACACAACCCTGCCTTTTATACCAGCTGGGAGGATAACTCCGCCCCCACAGCCACAAAAGCCAATTAAGCCAAAGATGCCTGGATTAACTAGATTAGGTCAAACAACAATCAGCGTTTGTGAAGCACCCAGCTCCTACCTACCTTTCTGTGCTTCAGCTGGTCTTGGGAGATCTCAGATGACTTTATATTTTGTACATGCCTAAGTAAAAGTTAAAATTTTAGTAATTTTTATAAAAAGCCCTGCTGGAAATTTTATTGGAATTGCATTTCATCTGTACATTAATTTGGGAAAAATCACATCCTAAAAATAACTGTTGAGTCTTCCAGTCCATAAATTTGGTATATCTTCATAGGTGAATATTTTAATATAAATTCTATGGAATCTGATAAAATAATCAGGGAAAAGAATCATTAAAAAGTAGAAGTTTGAACAATATAATTAGGAAACTTCCCCTAATTGAATAGTGCACCAAAACAATTTTAGAATACATTCTTGTCTATTGCATGTGAATCATTTGCCAAACACTGTGTCAGGTTATAGAGCAAAGAGACATCAGTGTAGAGCCTAGAGATACTAGAACAAAGTGAGACTATATTTTGAACAAATTCTTGCTAAGGTTTTGCTATTTGGAAGACATTTTCGAATTTATTATTTTATATATATGAGTGTATTACCTGCATGTGTATAAGTGGACATATGTTATGCAGTGCCTATGGGGGTCAGAAGAAGGTCTTGGATTCCCTGGAACTGGAGTTACAGTTGCTAGCTGCTGTGTAGGTGCTGAGAATCAAACCCAGGTCCTTTCCAAGAGCAGCCAGTGCTCTTAACTGCTGAGCCATCTCTAGTCCCAAGAGTGAAGAAATCAGCAGGCCCAGGATACCTCAATGATATCAGAACAGGATAAACCATTAACTTGTGGAGGTGGCAGTGGGATTGTACAAAGCACAAAAGCACTTATTTTGCAAAGTGAACATATAAGGCTGGAAAATGAAGTTTCTACGTTAAAGCAGCAAAACGAGCAGTTAATAAAGCAAAAGAACAA
Organism: Rhizomys pruinosus; assembly: GCA_009823505.1. Taxonomy (NCBI): domain Eukaryota; kingdom Metazoa; phylum Chordata; class Mammalia; order Rodentia; family Spalacidae; genus Rhizomys; species Rhizomys pruinosus. Next base: position 1,093,104 of record VZQC01013236.1, on the reverse strand, counting down.
ACTATTGAGTGAAAACCATCATCTTTCCAAGGAGGCTAAAAGTTGGAAAGAAAGAATGTTTAAAAGAGGCACTTATAAGGAACCAGCTTGTGAAAATTCTCCAAAGTCTCCTAAAGTGACTGGACCTGATTCTAAATGGAGACAGAACACACCTCAATGCCGGGACCAGAATATACAGGACCCTGTGCCAAAGGACTCACCAAAATCTTGGTTTTTTGATAACCGATCAAAGTCTTTACCAGCACCTCATCCGATTCGCTATTTTGATAACTCTAGTTTAGGACTGTGCCCAGAGGAACAAGTGGCAGAAGCAGAGAATGTGGATCCTAAGACAGATCTTTGGCAGCCCTTGACAGGAAAAGATGTGCCCGAGTGCAAAATGCAGTAGAGTCCCCTCACACCTTTCAGAAGACTTGGGATCCTCTGTTCTTTATTTTATATATTTTTAAAAAATAACAAAAAAAAAAAAAAGGGAAAAAAATAAAAAAAAAAAAAAAAAAAAAAAAAAAAAAAGAGTACTTACTCTTTGTTAATGTGTGGTGCTGGGGATTGAACCCAGGGACTTGCATATGCTAAGAAAGTGTTCTATCATTAGGATGAAATAATTTAGGCAAATGTAAAGGTAACTTAGACAACAAAGTGGTAATAAGTGGATTGAAGAAAGAATCAAATGAAAGATAGTAAAAGAAAGATGAACCAAGGCTCAACAATGAGGAGATATTAGAAAGCACTGATTTAAAAAGTTATTGAATGTCATGTCCTGTCTTGGCTATAATAGTTACCAACATAGATATAACCCATATTTTAGTAATAATGCTCACCTGTGATTAATATTAGAGCCAGAAGCTGCATCCAAGAGGCTTAGCTCTAGTTCTAGATACAGCATAGTTACCAGCAGTGACCTCTGTTACATGACTTGCTTTTAACTGGTACATCTGATATCAGTACAAACTATCCTCATATCTGCCTTTTTGAGCCATTGTGATGCCAAAGTCCTTCCAGGCAGCAATTATTGATTTCAACATTTATAAGATCAAGCTGAACCTTCATAAATTTTCTTGGTTTGGCTCAAAGTCATAGACACCAGAAGACGGCTATTCCAAAAATCAATGTGCTTTCTTTTTAAAACAGAGCTGGGTTTTTGTCATAGTGTCATCTCCAGTCTGTTCAGCTTTAACACCTTTTGCCTGAAATAGGGCAGGCTAAGGTTTGGCTAAACAGCGTTCTCGAGCCATTTTAATCACTTTGTCAAAAGCAAAAAAATATGTGAAACCTGGCACTCTGGATTCATCTGGTTTGTTTTTAATTCTTTCTCTGGAACTTTGGGATTTTGGAGTAGAAACATTTTGGAAAGAAAGAAAGCAAAACTCAGAGCAATAGGGTAGTGTGCAGTCATGTGGCTGCTTTTACACAGACCTGGGACTGGAGCGCTTTTATCTCTCACGTCAGTGAACCAGCCACAGCATTGAGAGCCAGGCAGCCAACTCTTTACTGTTTTATATTTTGGGAAAAAAATAACTTGAGTTTTTCTCTAAAGGACCATTTTTGGTCCAATCTACTCTTTTTCCTCACATCTGTGTCAGCTCTTTACCATTATTTCCAGCTGAAGAAAATGTGTAATCTGAGGTACACAAAACAGAAGGTAGTTAGTATTCGGGGGTGATTTCAAGGTTCCAAGGAAAGACTTTTCCATATACTTTTAGATACATAAAGTTCCAAAGATTAACCTCTTCATTTATAAATTATGATTATTTTTATTTTATTTTTAAAATATTTTTATGTGTATGAATGTAGTGTCTGCATGTAGGTTGGTGCACTGGTATCATACAATGCTGTGGAGGTCAGAAGTGGGTGTCGGATTCCCCTGGAACTGGAGTCAAAGACAGTTCTTAGCCTCCATGTAAGTGCTGGTAATCGAACCTGGTTCCTCTGCAAGAGCAGTCAGTGCTCTTAACCACTGAGCCATCTCACCAGCTCCAAACCTCTTTATTTATAAGGATAGCTGAGACTTGTAGTGCAAGAGCAATATGATGCTTCAGCTGATGCTGAATAGGAAAAAAAAAATGACCTTGAATCTCTCCCAATAGCACATTTTGATAGTCAGAAGAGAATACAGTAGACTAGGGCACCTGGAGCCTTCGAAAGAATTGGAGAAATTTACAATCTAGAATAAAGGAAAAGAGTAAATATGTAGTTTGGAGGGAGAATTGGATGTGGGATGGAAGCAGGAGTTTTCCATGGCAAAATTTTTTTGTGGCATCAATGCTTCATCACAGGGTGATCAAGACTTGACCCTGCCTATCAGTCTGAGGTGCCTGTAAACACACACTGCTATCCTGGGTGCCAGCAAACAAGAACTGCAGGGGAAGGGAATGCCATTAAGCCAGTGAGCACCCATCCTGCCATGCTCCAAAGAATCCTCAATCCACCGAAGGACTAGGGCAGTGAAGCTATTTCACACAGTCCTGCAGTAGTGGATGCACATTGTTAAACCAAACCCACATTTGTCCGACACCAGCCATGAACACTAGTGTTAGCTATGGACTTCAATTGGCAATTGTAAACCAGTGAAATTCCTCATTGGCAGCCATACCCCATTGGAGTCAGGGTGTCCATTAGGGAGAGGAGATGCATGTGTGGGAGGGGGATTATGGGAAACTTGTGAACTAAAGTTTGCTATACACCTAAAAAATGTTCAAAAATAGTCTATTAAAAAACCCAATATTATGTGTGTTGTGCCTTGAAGACTGGCTGCTGGGAGTTCTCTTAGGAGGTTGAAGACAAGTTAGTCCAGTGGGAAGTCTCAAAGGCTCAGTGGGAAGCCTGGGCTCTGACCCAGGCTCCATCAGTAACTGAGGGTCTGGACTCTCAGCTTCTCATCTATAAATGAGAGAGAGAGGACTGGTTGCTTTTAGAATAACACTCTTATTGCCTTCAAGGAAGATTCTATCTTCTTAAGAGAACTGCTGTGCTTTGGACTAAAGGGATTGATGGGTCTTGGAAGGGATCCTGTTTCTTCCACTAACACCCTCCAGGAGTCATGGTCTAGAAGTACCTACAGCATCCAGCCAAGCTCAGCCTGGATCTGAGGAGGCTTCTGAGTTCAGAGGCCTTCAGAGTAAGTGATAAGACTGCTCAGTGGGCAGTAAAACCCAATCCTGCCCCACATCCCAAAGAACCACTTCTTCCCTGAAGAGAGAGTTGGTTCATGGAGCTCTATGATCTGGACAGGAGGTAGGTGTTGACATTCAGGCCCCGAAGGTGGCCTCACCTCTGGTCTATTTGGTTGTCCCTCCTCTTGTCCTTACTCATTAGGTCTACCCAGATGCTAGCCTGCATTAGGGTGAGTTTTTGAGATATTTGCCTTTTTTTCCAGCTCCCAGCAAATAAGAATCCTACCCAGAGCAGAATGTTATTTTTAAACTCAGCCCTGGGTTCTCAGTCTCTCACCTTTTGCTCTGGGTCTTAGGCTTGTCCCCATTTGTTTGTCAGATTGCAGGGTCTGACCCTCCTCAAGAGAATGAAGAGGGTAGCCTGGGTTATGATTTCCAGATCAGGTCTTTCATACCCTTTGAATTCTGGGAAGTGTTTTGCTGGTCTCCTGTACCAGACCCATTTGGCATTTGATAGAGGAATTTAAAAATTCTGGCAGCCTGTAAGCCTTTAATCAGCAATATCATCTGATGGAAATTTTCAAGGTTTCCCTCTTGCTTATGTAGCAGAACATCAAGCTGGCCCTTCCATTCTGGACTTAGACTTAATGCTGAATGTTCTGAGTCACTGCTTACAACAGGGGACAAGCCCATCTACTTGGGGCCCCAGGTCGTTGCTGGAGTGATTTATTTCCCTTTAAAACAACTACCCACATCTTTCTTTCCTTCTAAGTATTTTCACAGCTTTGTCCCCTCTTCAAAGTTTAGCAATGTGGGTTTGGGCACAACTGCTTGCAAATTGGTTTTACATGAAGGATGCTTGTACTCACAAATTATCACTTATTGTTAAAAAAATGAAAACAAAACAAAACAAAAAAGCAGAGAAAGATGCAGAAAACTTACGGCAGAATGCATGATCTGGGATGGGTAGGGGTGGGGTGGGGGGAAGGGAAGGGGATATATGCCTGAACTGAATTGGAAAATGATGTATGAAATACACAAAGCATCAATAAAAAAAAATGTTTTACGTGAAATGCACAAAAATTCAATAAAAATATATATCAAAGGAAAAAAAAGTTTAGCAATCTTTTCATCTTTTGTGTCCTGTTAAAACACTTACCTTAAAGGCTAATCCTCAGATAATGAGGTGACTGATGTCAATGCAAGAGGTTCAAGTCGGACCAGCTTATTGTAAGAACTCCTCACCCTGTCCACTCACCCCTACCACAATGGCATCTGCAGGATGGGTGAGTCCAGCCACTGGGTCTTAAGAGAAAGGAAATGCAAGTTCCTTCCTTTCCATCTGGCTCAGTGTGCTCTGGGTCTTTCTAGATGTCTGTGGCTTTGGTGGGTAGATGTTGAAAACGATCTAGTAAAAGGAAAAGAAGAAGTCTTCTATCCAACTTAGGGGAGAGATTGCTGTATGCATAAAAACAAGAAGAGAAATGTGTGAGCTAGGCCTCGTCTTTGATCTCAGTTCCTGGCCTGAGCTGGCAGCGGTTGTTTTCCTATGCTCACTGGAGACTGGCAGGCCCTTGGCGGCACAGCTCTAGGGCACTAGGTGAATCGAAGGGGCCATGCCATCTGCGTGGTCATTTTCCTCTCTGCTCTATTCTCTGTGATGGGAAACACAAGATCTCTAATGCAACATCCATTTAAAAGAGGGCCCATTGGCTAGAGATGAATTAGCAGAACTATGAGGTGTGTGTGCACCTTCACGCATGCATGTCTGTGTTTGGTCTGTGCCTGTGTATGTTTGTTCTAAGTATACGTATTTGCCTTTGAAAGAATGCCTGCGTTGGGCTGGAGAGATAGCCTAGTGGTTAAGAGCACCGACTGCTCTTGCAGAGGACCCGGGTTTGATCCCCAGCACCCATATGGCAGCTGAGAACCGTCTGTAATTCCAATTCCAGGAGAACTCCAGTTCCAGGGGAATCCGAGACACTCTTCTGACCTCCGTGGCATTGCACGACACGGGTGCACAAACCTACATGCAGACAGTACATTCATACACATACAAATATAAATTAAAAAAAAGAAAAAAAATGCCTGGGACATTTGTGGTTTTCTTTAAGGTTGATGGAATATATCCAAACATTCTCTTTGTTCAATCTCATACACTGACAAGTCCATGGATACTCAATCACACACACACATTTGCTGCAAAGAAAAAGTACTTCTTTTTGACATATAGCAAATAGCCTCCAAGGGTCTCTAGTCCAAGGCCTTATTTCCCTTAAAATTCAGGACAGAAGGTTCTACAGCATCAGAGCATGCTTCCTTCTCTGTAACTTCTCCTCCCCTACTATCCCCCCCAAGGAGCCATGAAAGAGAGGATGATTCAGCTGAAAGAGAGTTCATCCTGGAGTCAGGAGCTCTACCTGATCACCCTAGGCCGAGGCTGGCTGGGGGAGGGACAGCTGGGGCAAGTTTACTTCCCAGGAAAAAGTCTTTTCTTTGCCCAGACAAGGCAAAATGGTGGCATCATTTGGAATGATCTTAGGTATTATCAGCCCCCAGCCTTGGCCTCTGCATGGTATTCTGAACCTTCATTTCGTGCCCTCAGTCAGCAAAACAGTGCTTAGGAAATCAATCATTTCTAACCTAGCATGAATTTAAGCCCATGTTTTATCTCTTCTAGGGCATTTACATTGTAAGCCTTAACACTGATTTCTAAGTGAAAACTATTTCCACTTACAAAGGAATAGTACACATTAACCCACAGATAGGGGAGAAATTTCAGGGGCAGGATTATCTTTTGGACTTTGGAATTTTATTCCAACTGCCATCTTGTTCAGAGGAGAAATGGTGTAATCCATCCAAGGATGCCTGTTTATGTTGGAAACCTCTCCTCCACTTGCCTGAAAATTTTACGGTTTATATCTGAAGGCAGAAGCATTTGTCTTAAAACTCACTGTTTCCAGAACAGGGATCCAGGGGAGGGGAATGCACAGCTGAGAAAGTCAAATTCATGTTCACATGCTAGACCTTGTAGACCTAGGACACAGCATGGCCTAGTTTCATGTTCACATGCTAGACCTTGTAGACCTAGGACACAGCATGGCCTAGTTTCAATGGGCAGAAAAAGAAAGAAACATGATGTGGAGGATGGAAGCTTGCATTTAAATCCAGGAGACCTGAGTCCTTTAATAGCTAAATGGTCTTGAGAAAACAGTTTATCCTTAATACACTCATTTATAAAAGAGTTCAGTTTTTTTTTTTACAGAACAGTTGTGAGATGAAGTGGGAGAGAGAGAGAGAGAGAGAGAGAGAGAGAGAGAGAGAGAGAGAAACTTTTAAGATGGTAAGCCTCCTCATAAACATATAAGCCATGAAAGTATTTGATTTTGTGATGCATCCCACCTTTCTTACAAGTACTGGTAGCTGGTAGCATTCAACAATTGCTTAGAGGTCGTGCATGCCAAGATCAAGGCTTGGCTAGCACCCACCCCCTTTGCAATAAACATGAACTTTATTTGCTCCACACCAGGCACCTGGGACTAGGCATCTGTTCCTTTTTAGTACCTTCCATGCCTTGGAAGTGGTTAAAGAGCCCAAGAGGTTGTGTTTTTAATAAATCAAGTCATGGACTCTTCCTAATGTCATGTAATAAGTTGAGTTTAGTTACAGCCCCCAAATAAGTCTGCCAATGCCATTCTTACCTGGACTTCTTCCATCTTGGGTGAGCATGTATTTGGGGCTTGAGAGGTCAAAAGCAGAAGAATCCACAAAGTTATTTCCCTACTAGTTTATTTACGTATAGATACGTACATAGATCTATGTGCCACTGTGTTCTAAAGTGGACCATTTCAAACTGTATCTTTCCAAAGCTTATTGTTGCAAACATCTGCTGGTGTTCCCAGCATTATAAGCAAAACAGAACACAAACACTGCCTTAGTAGAGCTTAAAGTGCAGTGGGAAAACATATTACTCACCAGATCACACCAACAGCTCCATAATCACAAACTATGAGACGCACAATCAGGGAATGCCCAGGGATCCACAGAGAAGTGGTGTGATGGTTCCTCTTGACCATCAGCCTGACTAGGTTGAGAAATACCAAGGAAATAAAGCTTGCTTTTGGGTGTGTCTGTGAGGGTGTTTGCATACAGGATTGGATCATTGGGCTTTGACCTATGAATGGCATAATCCAACAATTAATTCAAACTTTGAGTAGATTATTTGGAGGTGGTAGAATAATAGAAGGGGAGGGGGAGGGGAGGGGATTGGGAGGAGTAGGTCACTAAGGGAATGTCCATGCCCTGCCCCTTCCTGTCATTGCACGCTGTACTTCCTGTGCACTGTGAGGTAAATAGCCATCTCTTCTCCCATAAGTTCCTCTACCAGGTGTTTTGCCTTCTGCTACACAGTAGACACAAAGGACTAAAGCCTCTGAAACCATAAACCAAGTAAACCCTTCCCTTAAGCCATGCTCTGGTCACAGTGACAATAAAACTACTGTGTGAGAGCTCATGTAAAATGGTTGGTAAAAGGTAATTGTTAAATTTCTACCAAGGTTATAAAGTCGGTTGTTAAATACACTATTAAAAATTAAAATAGACTTACTGTTAATACTAAAAGCAAGGTAACAAGCATTTAAATCTCATCACTTCTTAACTATTATTATGCTGTTGAAACTATTTTTATCTTCTGTATCTGCGTGGGTAACAAGAAACATTATAGAAAAGTGAGTTCCTGTCATCTGTTCTCACCTCCATGGGAAAACATGTTGGTAGCTTGAAATCAGCCATGCTGGTTGCGTTTACACCATGGATAGCAGCAAATGCTATGTTTGTCTCAAAGATCTGGGCATGAAAACATTTTCTAGCATACCACCACCTGAGGCCAATTAGCAGGGAGCTGGGCTCTAAGCTGGAAATAGAAGTGCAGAGATAAGCAAAGAAGGCGAAGCAGAAGCCTCCAGCTCCTGTCTAGTGATGCTGCTCTTGAAGCCCAGCACTGTTTTGTCATGGAAACCTACTGGCTCAGCTATAAAACTACATATCCCAGCCTGCCTTGATGCTTGGAGTTGGAGTCACTAGAGAGCCCATGACACAGAAGTGAAAAATCTACTGTGGATTTCCTAGAAAAGTTTTGTTTCTCGGTACGGGCAACTTCTCTTCCTCCTCATTTCTTCTTTCTTCATCTTCCTTCTGGGAGTGATGGGCTAGAGGGAGAGTGAGGATGAAACACGCCAAGAACAGCCAAGCACAGGAGGCAGCGGAAGCTAGAAGCTCTCTCTGTGTTTGAGAAATAATCCCTGTTTGGCCAAACTATCCGTGGGTGTTTTTATATGTAGCCTAATGCAGTCTCTTACTAGGATAGAAAACTCATCTGTCAAGGATGATGTCTGAATGGATTTGACAGGAGGACACGAGCTAAAACATCAGCTAAATAGAGCATTTACTTTATGCCAAGTAAGCGGGTTGACTACGTAGCACGGCTCTCAGAGCCACACTCCCGAAGCTCTTTCCCGCTAAAAACGCCTGGGATTTGCCGGGTGAAAGGGGAGACTCTAGTGATGCTGCAGAGCCTGGCAGTATAATGTCTCTGTGGGATTCAGTCTGTGGATGATGCTGCAGAGGCTGGACAGTATTATGTCTCTGTGGGATTCAGTCTGTGGATGATGCTGCAGAGGCTGGACAGTATTATGTCTCTATGGGCGCCAGTCTGTGGATTCATCAGGGGGCAATGTGGGCTTCTGTGTAGCAGACTGCAAGATGGATTGAGGTGGGAGCCAGCCAATCTGGTGCTGAAGCTGCAGTCCCTCTTCCTGCCTCTCATCGCTCTTCTCCAAGATGGCTTTCAGATCTTATCTCCAAATGCTCATGTCCTGGTCCTAGACAGACTGGCCAGCTCTTTCATGCCTGCCTTGAAGCTGCTTTCTCAGGGAGAGGTTGTTAGAATTGAAGTACAGAAAAATCCTCAAATTAAAAAAAAAAATAAACCTTCAGTTGCTCGCTGGCATTTTATGTATCCTGCCTACCCTGCTTTCCTATGAGAGATCTTCGTCTCTATAGAAACAGCCACGTCGGTGTTCTGTACAGCAGTAACTAGAGCCAGGCTGCTTTCTGTAGAGCAGGTCTCCTGTCAGCTCCTCACCGACACATGTGACTGGACCAGGAGGAAAGAGGACCCTGAAGCCATCTTTGGCTCTAAATGTTTCTCTCCATCTCCTCTCTCTCTCTGCTCTTTCCCTCCTTTCTTCACCTATCCCTTTTCTTCCCTCTGTACTGCAAACAGAAAGCATTTTCAGTCACACAAGAACATTTTCCTGTCCTGTATTTCCACTTTCCTTCTTACCCGAGGGAAGGTTACAACGTTGCTATCACATCTACCACATCGCATCCACATACCCACTCTCACCTACACACACACACACACACACACACACACACGTGCACGCACGCGAGTGCGCACGCGCACACACATACACATACATTTATATACGCACACCTATACACACAAACTATATACACAACCTATACACACATCTATACACACATATCTATACACACCCCCATACAAGTATACACACACCTATAATATAGAGCTATATACACATCTATACACCCATTCACACACCTCACACACCTATACACATACACCCACCTACAAATATATCTGCCCATACACACCTCTACACACATTTCTATACACACACACCCACATCTATACATGTACATGCACATATACACATGTACCTACACACACACACACACACACACACTCACACACACACACTTGCACTGCACACTCTGTTCCTGTGCAGTAAGTGGCAGTTAGAAAATATAGAAGGGGCTCATTTCATGGAACTCTTGAGAATTCAACATTGTTCAGGAAGACTCAAGGCTTTCTCAGGCCAGCCTTTCCCTCAAATCACTCCAAGAGAAGTCCATGTTGAGGGACTTGGGATTATAGGAAGCCCCCTTACTGTCTTAGAGAGTAATGCAAGGTCACATATAAGAGGAAGGTCTATTCTCTAGGCAAAATTATTATTCTGCTACACTAAACTATAGGTAGCCTTTGCTTGTAAATGGAAAGTCTTAGAACTTATCCTCCAAATCAGAGCAAAGCATCTATGAGTTCCTCTCATAGATGCTTTGCTCTGATTTAGTATTTATATTGGGACCATTCTGATACAGCAGGATTTTGTGAGCCACTAAAATTTTCAGTGCTTCACTCTGAATTTACAAGCACATGCTGTCCAAACAGTGCACCCTAGACAATGGCTTCCAGCACCCTGTCCTCCTCTAAAGGTCCCTCTTCTGGAATTGGGCTCAGAAGTGAAGAAAGGAATTAGTGAAAGAAGGTCTCAGAATTTTCCAGAAGATCCTTGTCTCTGGGTTATTTCGTACCAGTGTACCTGAAGAGCAGTCACCTGCCTGTCAGCTGCCTGTCTCAGGACCCCTTCCCAACACAGTTTTTCCCCGGAGCCAGTCTCACAGAGTTCCTGCAGAGCTGAGTCATCCTCCTGTGTCTAGCTCCCCCTGCTTTGTACACAAAAGCCAGACTTTTGTCTCCTCATAAATTCAGTGCCAGCTCGATGAGGACAAGCACAGAAGCTTCAGATCACCCCAGGCCTCTGTGTGAGGATGCCACAGTCACAGACCAGGAACTGCCACCTCTAACAAGTCACAGACCAGGAACCACCACCTCTAACAAGTCACAGACTCACAGAAGGCAAAGCTCCTAGCGCCTAATTGTGCTTGTCAATCTGTCCAAGCAAGCTGTAGCATCAGATAAGCCTTTTACTTATTTTTGAAATGTTATTTAAAAATATTAACAGCAAGATTCATTTAAGAGGACATAATATGTTGCTAAGTTCTCCTGTTTCTGATTGTGAACATAAACTGCTTCAGCTTTCAATTTGCTTAAAGGTTCTTTCTTGATAGTTTTTGTTGTTGTTTTGTTTTGTCTTTGGAGGCAAATGTTGTTTAATTCAATAAAAACTTTAAAAAATAAGAGCTGAGTATGGTGCTGTATGCCTTTAATCCTGGCACTTGGGAAGCAGAGGCAGGTAGATCTCTGTGAGATCCAGACCACTCTGGTCTATATAGACAGTTCCAGGCTAACAGGGGCTACAGAGAGACTGTCTCAAAACAAAACAAAACAAAACAAAACACATAAAAAGACATTGTCTCCTTATATTGTCTAGGTTACTTCGAACAGATAATCCTCCTACCTTAGCATCTTGAGTATTAATACAAATTCTTTTGAATTACAATTCTGAATTAATCTGACAGTATCTTTAACGCTGGGCAGATGACAAGAGCATCAGAGGTATAGGAAAAGAGGCCCAAGAACCTACAGAGAAGCTTAGAATAGTTCATTTCACATCACTGCTAATAGGATACTCAAATCCTGAAACTGCAAACATTCTCTATCAACTGCAGTATTGAAAATCAAGGGTAAAGTAGCCATCTGTGTGCTGCAATAGTAACTGGGTAACACTGACTGGGAAGGAGACAGGATTCCAGTGTGGAGACCCGGGCTAGAGCATTAGCACTGATGCTGACTTGCTCCATCAACTTCAAACACTTGACTTAGTTTCTCTTATTCCCCCCCCCATCTGTAATGTGGACTGATTAATGCTCTTATGTTCTATCCAAAACCGTTATGAGGATCAAATGGAATCTTTTGAGATAGGGTCTCCTTGTAAAGCCCAGCTGGCCTGGAACTCACTATGTAGACCAGGCTGACCTTGAACTCACAGAAATCTGCCTGCCTCTGCATCCTGAGTGCTATGACTAAGGGTATGTACCACCATCTCTGGTTTGGAATCACATATATATTTTTAAATTTTATTTATTTTTTATGTGTATGAATGTACTGTCTGCATGTAGGTTTGTGTACCCATGTCGTGCAATGCCACGGAGGTCAGAAGAGGGTGTCGGATTCCCCTGGAATTGGAGTTAAAGACGGTTCTCAGCCGCCATGTGGGTGCTGGGGATCAAACCCGGGTCCTCTGCAAGAGCAGTCGGTGCTCTTTACCAGTAGGTCATCTCTCCAGCCCATGGAATCACATAAATTTTTATGTTTGAAAACTATACAGTATCTATGAGCTATAAAATGTTTTCAAAAGTGAAATGTCATTATTATACTTTTTTCTAATGGAGAATTCTATTTTAGGTTATAAATACCCAACCTGCAGTTTTTGAAATCTAACATATCTTTGAATTAAGGATTCTTGCAGACAGCAAGAACTCATGCCTACATTTTCCATATTACTTCAAGAAAGAAACTCAGTCATGGCGAGGAACCTTTAAAGATTAATAAACAGATGACTACCTGGGCAGAGGTTCTGGGAACTTTGAAGCAATGCACATATAGAGCGCTTTTCATTTCAATGAAATCTAGTAGGACACGAAAGCTTAGACTCTTCTACAAAGGATCTCTCCCTTTTTGGGGCTTCGAGAACTCCTTTCTTGTCAGAATCACAGGGGGCAGAATGGCTCAGTAAATAAGCCCCAGTGTTTGCCAGTCTGCAGCTGCACATTTGGATGGGCAGAACATCTGCCTAACCCATGAAGGGCAGACCCAGATGATCCAAGATAAATGAAGTCCAGTAGGAAGTGTACAAGAAATGGAGGATTTAAAAAACATAGTAAAATTTACTTGCTGGACTAAATGATCTTTCGACAGTTTCCCAGTTCTCTCCAACAAACCCAGGATGGTCTTGTGACTTCCCATGAGCCCAGCAAAGGGCTAGTCAATAGTGGTCTCTTCATACTTTGGAAAGGGTACCTTGATTTCTTTAAAACGGAAAACCTTCATCAGGCTTAGGGGCAGGGATTAAGGTATGGTGTGGCTTCACTGTCTACTTACAGTTCATTAAAAAAAAAAATGTATCCCAGTACTTGGGAGGCAGAGGCAGGCAGATCTCTGTGAGTTCAAGGCCAGCCTGGTCTACATATTGAGCTCCAGGCCAGCTGGGACTAAAGGGAGACCCTATATTGAAAATACAAAAAAAAAGTTCTGTTATTAAAATGTCATTAACAGTGTTCCCAAATTTTTGCAAACATAGGGATGTGATCCATGAATCAGAAGCAGAGACAGACAGTACCAATCTGTGGGAACTCAAGCATAGCTTGTGAGCTATAAACACAAGTTTTGTTTTGGAGGGTTTTTCTCTTTTTTGGTCTTTTTTGAGACAGGGTCTCCCTTAAGTCCCAGCTGGCCTGGAGCTCACTGTGTAGACCAGCTAGACTTGAATTCATAGATCTGCCTGCCTCAGCCTCCAGAGTGCTGGGATTAAAGGTGTGTCCCACCACACCCAACCAAATCCAAGTTTATTTGTTTTTTTCCAAACCCAAGTTTTAAAAATATAAGTAAACAATTTCAATTGGAATAAGACATATTTAATAGTAAAATAGAATAGAAGCATAAAAATAGTCTACACACAATTATCTTCAAGCCTGCCCCCCCCCCCCCCCGCTTCCTCTCACTGCTGTTGCTGCTGGGGACTGAACTCTGTGTCTCACACATACTAGACAAGTGATCTACCACATGCCATCCTTCATATTTCCCCCCTAACTATTTTGTGAATTCACATCTATTCTGTTACAAGTTAGAGAAGGAGCATAATATGTACTTCATATTAAATACTTGTCTAAATATGTGAGTGAATTCATTTAGTTAACCCAATCATCTTAAGATGTAGGTTATCCCCATGTTGTGGATATGTAAATCAAGGTCCAAACATGTTCTCAGAAGACTAGTAAAGGTAGACCAGGAAGCCAAAAGGGCCAGCTGATCCTTAAGTGTATGCTCTGACCACCACACAGAAGGGTTACCATTTCTGAACAGTATTGAGATTGTTGATTCATAGTACTCTGGGTTCCAGGAGAGGAGTATTAGGTCTGGGTTTCCCAGAATCCCAAGGGACACACAGATGTCCACTTCCTCCAGAGGCTGTCAATCTTATGACCTCTTCCCCTTTAACTGAGGTCCCGCCCAGCCCACTGGCTATAACGGGTGTTCCTCAGCCGCCATGTTGCTGGCTGCCATGCCCTGACAATTCCTGAAGTATATATGTTCCCAGAGGGACCTTAAGACTCCTGTGCCTGTCTTTTGTTTGGGGTTTGCACCGCTATAGATCTAACAAGGAGGTGGCACTGCTACGTAGACGCATGTAGAGTGCAGAGCTTGAGGGACCATGGTCGTGCCACTCTGATCAAGGTACTTAAGCCTATGACTCTTAATTTTCTTGCTCTTAAGCAAAATGCTTGCCCAGCTGAGCTCACAGACATATGAAATCAATTAGGATGAAAGTGTTTACTAGATTGTAAACTGCAATCATCAAGCATTATAAGCACTTTTTTTTTTCAAAGTTAGAATTTTCCAAATATCTGAATTTCAATAAAAATGTTGCTAAACTGTCTCACGTGCTTGCTTCCTTCTCCAGAGAGCTTAAGGCTGGTCCTTGGTGGCTCCATTTCACCCTGTAGGTAAAGTGTTATTTGCCCCCCCACAAAAGCCCCAGATTCTCGTGTCTGATTCTTTGGTTTACCTTGTTCCATGTGGGAGGGTAGCGGTGGGAGGGCAGAGCTGAGGAGTCCCAGCTCTCCACCTGTTATCTTCACTCCGCAGGCAGGACTCCTATTTTTAGATTACTATCATGAATCTACTGTGGATGGGGAGATGATGGACACACTGTCAGAATCATGCCTAAAGAAGCTAAGTAGTTTCCAAACAAGGACCTTATCATTCTGATTAAAATTCACAAGTGTCATTGTTTAAATGACTTATTTGACAGTCATGAGACTTTTGCTGGTTGATAGATGGGATTCCTGTTAAATGATGTGAGCTATAAACCTGGTTTAAATGTGTGCTGACGATATAGATTTTTGAAAGATTGTTTTGAAAAACCTTATAATCAACTTTTTTTTTTTGTCTTTTTTGTGACAGGGTCTCCCTTTAGTCCCAGCTGGCCTGGAGCTCACTATGTAGACTAGGCAGGCCTTGAACTCACAGAGATCCACCTGCCTCTGCCTCCCAAGTGCTAGGATTAAAGGCGTGTGCCACCACACCCAGCTTTATAATCAACTTTTATATTTGTCTCTTTTTGCTGTTATAGCAAAATATCTGAGGCTAAGTGATATATGAAAGGAAGACATTTATTTCACTCACTATTTTACACTCAATGTTGGGTGGTGCATCTGCTAAGACTGTGGTGAGGGCCTCTGGCTACCTCACAAGATGGCAGATGGCATCATAGACAGGAAACAAGAGATTCAGGGGAGGTGCCTGTTTCTCTCATAACAATCTTATCTCAGGGCAACTAGCCAGAAGAACTATGTCAATCCAATTGTAGTGCCTTGTGGCATAATTAATGCCACTGAGCTCTGTGGTTTAACGCTTGTACCTCTTCTCAGCACAGCAGCCCAGAAGATCATGTCCTAGTTCACGAATCTTTGGAGAGACACTTAAACGATATGTGAACTATAGCAACTCCAGACTCCTTACTGCCTGAGCTGCATGCAGATTCTGATGCCAGAGGACAATTGTGGGTATTACTGCATGACCTTCCTTCCTTCCTTCCTTCCTTCCTTCCTTCCTTCCTTCCTTCCTTCCTTCCTTCCTGCTGCACCCTCTTCCCTTCCACAGGAATGGGTCCTAGAGGCCATATCTATTCTCTGTGATACCTGCCACCAGCTTTCAGGTGTATATAAGGAGTTCCAGGTCAGCTGGGGCTACAGGGAGACAGACCCTGTCTCAAAAAGACAAAAAATAAAATAAAAATAAGACCTTGAAAAAAGCCAGATGGTGTCACATGCTTTTAATCCTAGCACTAGGAGGCAGAGGCAGGTGGATCTCTCTGAGTTGGAGGGTGGATGAATCTATGCTTCATTCCTTCAAGAACACTTGGACACATGTGTTAGGAGAAATGGCTCTTACATATAATAGCAAAAGACTCAAGACAACCCAGTGCCCTATCACCAGGAGAATGAGTAATGTTCTGTTACATTTTTTTCATACAGCATGATGTTATACGGCACTGAAAGTTGATGCACAAAATCTATAGGTAGCACTATAGCTGTGTTTTAAAAACTGGAAGAATGGGCTGGAGAGATGGCCTAGCGGTTAAGAGCGCCGACCGCTCTTACAGAGGACCCGGGTTCGATCCCCAGCACCCACATGGTGGCTAAGAACCGTCTGAAACTCCAATTCCAGGAGAACTCCAGTTCCAGGGGAATCCAACACCCTCTTCTGACCTCCGCAGCATTGCACGACACGGGTGCACAGACCTGCATGCAGACAGTATATTGATACACATACAGAAATAAATAAAATTAAAAAAAATAAAAACTGGAAGAAAATGACACGTATGATTTAAAAAGGAAGTTGTTATATAAATACTTATTTGAAGCTTAAATGTATGCAGGCAAGATCCTATTTTGCTAATATCTATACATTTGTAGTAAAAGACAAGCACGTGGAAGAGTGCACAGTGATCACCACTTTGGGGTACGTGTTAACTCTGTGACTTACACAGCCGGTGGGTTTTTTTCCTTGAATTGGGTATATGTATTAGTTATTTCACTGATGCTGTGATAAACACCATGACCAAGGCAACTTATAGAAGGAAGAGTTTATTTGCCTTATAGTTCCAGAGGGATGAGCGTCCATCACGGTGAGCGAGGCACGGCAGCCACACAGAGAGGTGAGAGCTCACAACGTAAGCAGGCACAGGATGCAGACAAACTGCAGGTGGGATGGAGATATGAACTCTCGAGGCCCATCCTGAATCACGTGCTTCCTCCAGACCGCACCACCAGCTGGGAAGGAACCAGGTGTTCACAGGCCTATTGGGAATATTCCTCATTCAAACCACCACAGTAAATAAATATAAATGCTTATTATATTATCTACACTTTATAAGAAAAATTATAACTATGTAAGTAAAAAAGAAAGAAAAATACAACAAAATATCAGTAGCAGTCAATTCTGAGGAAGGGGATTATAGTTAAGATTCTTTTACTCCCCTTTAAAATGTCCTTCAATCTGTCCATTATTATAGTTGGTTGGTTTTTTTTCCTTTTTAAAAACTTTTTTAAATTTTTTATTTTTATTTTTTGCCAGAAGAAATACTTGAATTTCATGTCAGATTACAAACAAAAGGAATCAAATCCACATGCCAAAAACACAAAGAAAAATCAACAACATGGGAAAAGCAAATAAGAAATCCCCACCAAACACTGTCAGTCCTATAGAGGACTCCCACAATGAGTGAGATCTCTCTGGAGGCAACCCAGGACACAGATGTCTATATATATATGTGTGTGTGTGTGTGTGTGGATAGATAGATATTCATTCTATTTATTCTGTTTTTTTTCTCTCTCTGATTCATCCTGAAGCCAGGTCCTTTGCTCTCTGATCCGTCCTGGAGATGGGTCCTTTGCTCTCTGATCCGTCCTGGAGATGGGTCCTTTACTCACTGGTCCATCCTGGAGATGGGTCCTTTGCTCTCTGATCCATCCTGGAGGTGGGTCCTTTGCTCTCTGATCCGTCCTGGAGGTGGGTCCTTTGCTCTCTGATCTGTTTTGGAGACGGGTCCTTTGCTCTCTGATCCATCCTGGAGATGGGTTCTTTACTCACTGGTCCATCCTGGAGATGGATCCTTTGCTCTCTGATCTGTCTTGGAGGTGGGTCCTTTGCTCTCTGATCCATCCTGGAGGTGGGTCCTTTGCTCTCTGATCCATCATTGAGGTGGGTCCTTTGCTCCTATAATTGTTTTATGACAGAAAAAGGATCATTGACATTTAAGAAGGATTCATGTCTGAAAAATGTTTAATAATGCACAAAACATCCCCCCAATGAGGGGCAAAGATGAATAGTACACATACTGTATGTGGAGTTAATATACTGTATATGCAGTATATAAGTGTATATATACTGCATGTATGCATAGGCTCAGTGTGTAATAATATATGGAGAGTCATACTAGCTACACTTCTTACTAAGATGTAAATGATTGAACATGACTTAGGAGCAGCTGCCAATGAAGAAGGAAGAATAATCTAGAAGACAGTGGGGCACGGGGGAGAATGGTGTGAAGGTGAAGAGGAAGGCAAGGAAAGAAAGCCATCAGAATTACGATAAAATTGGAGAATCCAAGATAAAGTGTATGCTACTACATGTGACTCAGAAGCCCAGGGACCCCACTCACAGGCTCAGGGCCTTCTGTATAGCCATAGAGAGTGTTGGCTGAGTCCCTGAGGGTGTCACCTTTCAGTGAAGGGCTGGGTTTGCTGTGCTGCCCTTTGCCTCCCACACTGATTTGCATCTGAACTCTGCATGCTGTTCAGCCTGCCTGAGGCCTGTGCCATCTCACCAGGACCTATCTGGTTCTCTGGAATCCTTTGGAACAAACGTCTATTCTATGCTGATCACTTGGCTTTTAATTAATGGAAGAGCTGCATTTCTTGAATACATACAGAGGTAAAAGATTGATTTATGTCTTTTGCACACACATAGAGACAGCTTAATTCAATGGATCTGAAGGGGGGTGGGAGGGGGTCTGAGCAGGCCCCATCTGGCCCCACTCCTGTTTATCACGGATCATTTCCCACGATGACAGAGATGCTAATTGTGAGTACTACTTCCAAACACCATAGGATGTGGTGTAATTACACTGTTCATAAAAGACTCCAAACTGGGCTCTGTTTTGAATTTGATGGAACATAATGAGGAATCTCTGTGGCAGATGACAGCATTCTTCTTTCAATTAATGGGCTACTTGCTTGAGTCATCCCTAAAACCATTAGGCACCTATTAGAGAGATTTAGGGCTCCGAAAGGACCCCAAACAAACATTCTCCAAGTAGGAAGTGCAGCAAAACTATCTCTTTTGAGGACATTTGGGCATTCACTCATTTAAATGAAATATGTGTACTCTGAGGAATTTTCTAGAATACTTTCCATCCAAATCGAAAGTCAGATTACCCCAAAGCAAATCTTATAAGGCCATTTTATGGAGCATTTCATTTGTTTTCTATTTAGTCATTCATTCATAAAAATCATCCAACAGGTAAGTATGAAACATTACTGAGAGCAAACTATAGGATTTTACTGGATTAAACTCCAATAATAAGTCAGAATGGGATTTTCTTACAAGAGGACTGTGCACCTTGGAAAGAGAACAGATAAGAAACTAGTTATGTGACTTTGGACAAATGATTTAACCTCTCTGTGTCCCAGAGTCCTAAAAATAGGAATAAGTAATTCCTGCCTACCAAACTTCATAGAATTTCTCTTAGTAAAACAATGCACACTGATCATAGATTACTGCATAGGTAGAAGAGGCTATTGATATTAAAACACTTACTGTCCAGGCGGGGAGATTTAAAGCATACAAAAATGCCTATTGTACAGGCAAAAGGCCAATTCTATTTTGATGGAGGTCCATATTTATTCATTGGCTCCAGACATCTTGTGAGCACTAATAAGGTTTAGATAATGTGCACAAATGAGGTACAAATGAGTTTAGAAGAGGAATATATATATAATATAATATATATATATATATATATATATATATCCATATATGCCGTTCTTTAAATGCCTATACCGTCCCTCCAGTTATCAACGAGGTTCTCGTTCTAGTGGCTATTATGATCTTTCTTGTACACAGTTTGATCTCACTTCATAGCAAAGTTCTACCATTGCTCTGAAAACAATCTTCTCCCAGACTTCTGCCTCTCTTTCTTCTTCCTCTCGCTTGAAGAAGGTAACTCAGAAAGTTTTTTGAGTCCAGGCACACTGACCTTCCTGAACTCTGACTTCCAAATTGGAGGAGCTGAGTAAGTTACCTGACATCTCTGAGGCTTGACAGTCCCTTTGCTCTGTATGGTGTGGAGAATTACACCAACCTATGCTGTCCTTGTGGGATGAAAGCAGCTTTCCTAAAGCCTCTGGCATATTGAATAATGGCAATTTCAGCCATTATTTTCATAACAAAGGCCATCTTAATCCATCTGCCTCACTTCCTCCATTCATGTAATGACTTGGGTTTTGAGAAGGGATTTGATTCAACAGAGTTACATTTTCTTTTTTCCCATATTGATCTGAGAGGAGAAAAATGAGCACTGTTAAAAATGTTCAGCCTTCAAGCCAGTTATTCAGACGATATGGACAGAAAACAGACTGATGCAGGTGGAGTGTTGGCTTCTGCTCCTTCATGGGCCTTAGACTCTCACAGCTAGCGTCCTCTCTCCGGAAGCCATCAGACTTAGGTTTTGGCATCTTTTACATCTTTCCCACCAAATGCAAAGATGTCACCTTTTTGGTCTGATCCCTCTGGATTTAATAATCCACTTTATAATTATTTATTTATTTATTTATTTATTTATTTATTTATTTATGTATTTTTGAGACAGGGTCTCCCTTTAGTCCCAGCTGGCCTGGAATTCTCTATGTAGATAGGTTGGCCTTGAACTCACAGAGATCTGCCTGGCTCTGCTTTCCAAGTTCTGAGATTAAAGGTGTGTGCCACCACGCCCAGCACTAAAAACAGTTCTTAGTCACCATGTGGGTGCTTGGAATTGAACTCAGGTCCTCTGCAAGAGCAGTCAGTGCTCTTAACTGCTGAGCCATCTCCCCAGCTCCAATTATGTCATATTTTTAGCACATAATTAGATGGGAGCAGAAAACCATCTAAATGTGAAAAGAACACTAAATACTTTGACTTAGCTTACTCAAGACCTTCCTCTTTCTGGGCGGTTAAATATACATTCCAGTTATCAAACATTAGAAATAATTATTTCTTTTATTTTCTGTTTACTATAGAAAAATGCTTTCCAAAGACAAACACCAATCAAATGGATGGTGTAAGAGTCTTGGGTAGAAGAGGCCACAGGGAGAGACCACAGTGAAGAGTTGTCCTGTGAAACCCATTCTTCATAATGACCTCTGATTCTCTTCCCTAAAGTGTGCAGTGCTGTGCAAGGTTGTGAGCAGTACCTCTTGAGACCCACAGCCAGTCTTAGAACCTTGGCGAGGAGTTGAGAGCGTACCTTTCTCCAAGTAGCAGAACAAATGTCTTCAAGATCCAGGCAGTATTACCAGTACCCGGTGGGGTTGTGGGGACTGGTAGGCAGGGAGGATTGTCCCTTGGGTGGGAGAATACTCTGTCTGGTTGTCCTTTGCGGCTTCGTGTGGGGTGGAGGGATGCATGTGTGTGTATGTGTTCCAGTGGGTGTGTACATATGTACATGCAGGTATGGAGGCCAGAGGTTGATGCTGGATGTCTTCCTCAATTGCTCTCCACCTTATTTTCCAAGATAGGCTCTATCAGGGAACCTGGAACTTGTCTATTCAACTAGACTGGCTGGGCAATAAGCTCCAGAGATTCACCCATCTCCACTCTTCCCGTGCTGTGGTTACTGAGGTCCCTATTCATATCCTTGTGCTTGCCTGACAGGTGCTTTACCTACTAAAGTGATCTCCTCAGCCCATTCTTTGAGCTTTATGTCATTTACTCCAGCAGATGTAAGTCATTTACTTACATGCTTATATGTATCTGTTGGTGTCCACCCATCCATCACAGTTTATTTACGGCTCTGCCCAATAGGTGGAAGGATATATCTGCTAGGGCTCAACACCAGAATTCTGCCTTTGTCAGTGGGTAGGAGAAGGGCAGCCGCAATGCTTGCTGTAGAGTTTGTAGAAAGAGAGGCATCAGGATTAACATATGAAGGGAGCCACCAGCAGAGAGAGACTGGAAACCCCTCCCCACCAGGGCTGTTGGGAACAAAATGGCATGAGCTTGAAAAAGCCTGTGAATTCTTCCAAGAAGGAAGGCAGGTGCTATGTAAATGACCTATGAAGGGTCATGAAGTTCAAGCAGAGCTTTGGGTCTTGAAACTGTTCAGGTTCTCTAGTCTGCTTCCATTCTTTCTCTTCCTTAATAATATCTCTCTCTCTCTCTCTCTCTCTCTCTCTCTCTCTCTCTCTCTCTCTCTCTCTGTTTCTGGTCCAGTTGTTTTGTTATGGGACACAAGAACCTGGAAATCTCAGTGCCCTCTGATTCAAAAGAATAACAAAAATTCTACCCAGTATGTTGGGACTGGGAAAGAAATTCCCAAGAGAAAGCACAATGATCACAGATCTGGTGTGTATACTATTCCTATAGACACAGATCAGAAAAGCAAAAGAACACCATTTCTTCTCTCTCTAGGGACTGGGATTGAGGCCTTGAACAATCTATCTGTCCCTTCTTATCATCCCTGGGAAGAAAGGTCTGCACAGTATCTCCCAGGACAACCCCAAAGAAAGCCTCTGGGAATGATCCCTTATAAGGCTAAGCCACCTTGACAATACACATCTCAATTTTTTTTTTTTCTAACATCCTTTGCATTTGGACCCAAGACTTTCCTGATCAGCCTAAGCTCAATTCAAATCTGTTTGTTTACCAGGCCTAGGCTTTGGGGTGTAACAACAAAATCTTAGCTGACTGCCAATTTCATTTTAAGAGAGTCTATTTGTCTGTAGGACCCCTGAATGACTAGTTACTTCCTGAATGGGGATCAGCCTGGCCACCTATTACAAATGGCTCTTGGCTTTTTTTTTTTTTTTTTGAGTGGCCTGGAACTCACTGTATAGACCAGGATGGCTTTGATCTCACAGACACCCTTCTTCTGCCTCCTGTTAGATCTGGGCTTCCCAGAATTCCAAGGGGCACACAGATGTCCACTTCCTCCAGAGGCTGTCAATCTTCTGACCTCTTACCCTGTACCTGAGGTCCTGCCCCATGGCTATAAATGGGTGGGCCTTAGGCGCCATCTTGCTCCTGTTCTGCTACTCCACCACGTGCCAATAGGTAGCCCACTCTGGCAGTTCCAATAGAAGTAAATCATGTTCCCGGAGTGACTTAAGTTTCATGTGCCTTTTATCGGGGGTCTGTGTCTTTATAACCTAACACTTCCCAAGCGCTGGGATTAAAGGTATGTGTCACCATACTCAGCTTTTCTTGGCCTGTTAGGTTCATATCAAAGGGACAGCCCAGCACAAAAATATTCAAGACGCTGAGAAAGATAACTCGGGTTTTATTTTAGGGCTTGGGACCCGTGTCTGGCTCAGAAGCAGGACAGTCTGAATGTGGGCAGCAGCATCCCAGGGCTGGGGTGCCGGGCTGAATGTGGGCAGCGGCATCCCAGGGCTGGGGTGCAGGGCCGAATGTGGGCAGCGGCATCCCAGTGCTGGGGTGCCGGGCCGAATGTGGGCAGCGGCATCCAAGGGCTGGGGTGCTGGGCCGAATGGAGAGGAAAAGGAAGCCGAGGAGCTCCAAAGTTCCCATCTGCTTCCTGGTCTCCTGAGAGGTAAACAGTCCATCTCAGGCTCCTGCTACAGTGTCCTTCCTGTCATGATGGACTATACCTCTTCAAAAACCATGAGCCTAAATAAATCCTTTCTTCCTTCAGCCACTTCTTGTTGGGTCTTTGGTCACAGCATTGAGAAAAGTAATAAAGCTGGCACCAAAATACTTATACAGGTAATCACAGTCTTGCAGAATGTGTAGGGGCCCTATTGACTTGGGACATCCTTTTTTAGGGTATTTGTCATTTGTTCACACATAAAATCTCCTTTTCTCTCATAATCAGTTTTCAAGTAGGACATATTTATAGCTTTTTTCCCCCCCAAATTCTGCGTTGACTCACAGTTAGCAGATTCTCTTATTCTGTGAACATTTGTTAAGTTTTGCTCACTTACAGAATACCATGATAGCTTCTGAAACTAGATACTGGAAATTGTTGGTCCTTCATATGGTGGAATTCAATGATACCTAACCTGGGCACTGTCTCCATCTGTTCTTACCAATGAATGCACATCCACTAAAACGATTCCCGTTGTCTTGTTCAGAGGGAACAGGTTCTGGCATCAAGGCATGAGCTGACCCACAAAGATGACTCCATCAGACAGAAAATCACTGTGTGCTTGTGTCACTGTATTCTGATAAAAAGAGCAGGTGAAGGATTTAATATATTTCTCACATATGGGTAACACCCACTGATTTTTATAGAAAAAAAATTCTTCAAGTTACTTACACCCTTGAGGAAACTAATGGAATGAGCCATGTCCCATAAAATGTCAGGGTCAGGACTCAGAGTAAAGAAGCAGTGGGAAGGAGGCTATTTTGCTAAAGCTATGTACACTTAAGCTTGGCTAGAATCAAGGGCAAGAGTAAAGATTAGCAAAAGCTTTCTTGCCATTCAGCATTGCACATTGTTGAGGCTGATGCTGGCTCACCTGACCTCGTGATGGAAAGGTGGGCTTTTCATTAACTGTGCTTGGCTGCTGCCATCAACCTCGCTAGCCTTTATGGCCCAGTGCCCTCACACCACTGTCATGAGCCTCTGTGCATATCCTGCTGCTCTTAGGCCTTAAGCCTCCCTGTCTAATCTTTTCTCTTCCACCCCTGCCCACAAAGCAAATGGTCTTAGGTCCTCTTATAACTTACGGAGTTCATCCTTCCTTTCCAGTGTTGCTTTCTATTCAGTAAGCTAATGCTTGCTAGTATACTATGGCTCTAGGTCCCTTACTCATTCATCCAGTCACAGTACGTGCAGCTCTATCATAGGCTCTAGACAGACAGAAATAAAAGACAGTTTCTGCCTGCATGTAATCATAGGCCAGTAAGGAAGACAGACAAATAGAACAAATACTACATTATAATCAATTCAATTCTGGCCAACCAGCTGCTCACCAAATTCCTAATTATTTCAAGAGACTTTTTGATAAGATGACTTAATCCAAGTTATGACCTTCATTGGAAGTTCAGGCAAAGAGAAAGCTATATGAAAAATAAAATTTAAATGTATTATAAACCACTCTTATTAGCTAGCATTATGGAGCATACAAGTTGGCCCAGTCAAAGCCATTGCTGTTGCTAACAGTACTTCAGCTCCCTTGGGAACAAGTAGAGAGAAGGGAAATGCAATTTAATCTGGGCTTCCAGACAACCACTTCTCAATAGTTGAATAATATTCTTCATCAAAGAGTCTTGTGCTTTTCTGGGTCTGAAGAAGCACTAGTTGGTGGTGACAGATAAAAGAAAGATAGACCTGAAGAGTTAATTACTCAGACCTTGCTTGTATCCATTCCCTTTGTCTATGATGGCAGAGAAGGAGCACATCTCTCAGGGACACACCTTTACCTGGTGACGCACCAAATGCAGGGGCAGGAAGACGGGTAAGGAGTCTTTCTTCCATCCATTAACGTGAGCTGTAAAGTTCCATGTATTAATAATGTCTTTTCATGAAATTCCCATGAAGCTCAAGGGGAGTGTTGTCTTTGGTGGGCTCAGAGAGATGGGTAAGAGATGAGATTTGAGCCAATCTCCATCCAGTCAAGATTCAAAACTGCAGCTTCAATTATTATCCTCTATTACTCAGAAGGAAAATTTCCAAATCATGACAGAGAATAAGAATTCCATCTGACAAGTGTAAGAGCTTTCACTGAAGTTAATAGAGCTTGGACTTATCGAGACACTGAAAATAGCTCTGCACCAAAGGTTTCTTCCATGGCAGTTACTTGTGTTTCCTTGCATTTCTGAAAATGTTCAGAAGATGGGTATCTGAAAGCCTCCCATGTTTACTCCCCATCCTGTAGTGGGGGATTTGTTTATTTTTGTTTGTTTGTTTGCTTACTGGGTGTGGTGGTTTGAATGAGTGTCCCCCATAGGCTCTAGGTATTCAGACGTTTGTCTCCAGTTGGTGGCGCTGTTTTTGGAGGTCTTAGAAGGTTGTGGCTGTGCTGGAGGAAGTGCATTGTTGGGGGCAGGCTTAGTGAGCTTAACAAGCCTCGTGGTCTACAGTTGCTCTCTCTCTGCTTCCTGTGCTCTTTGCAAGATGTGACCCTCGGTTTGCTGCTCCAGATCCAGCCGCCATGCCTCCCACCACGATGGACTCTAATTCCCTGGAACCATCAATCGTAAGCTCAAATAAACTTCCTTTTATAAGTTCCTTGGTCATGGTGCTTTATCATAGCAACAGAAAAGTGACTAATACACTGGGAGAATTTTGTCATTCTCTGTGTCCTCCTGTGCCACACTGGATCATTAAAGAACATGAAATCAGAGGTGGGTGTAGTGACACATGCCTTTAATCCCAGCACGGGGGAGCAGAGTGAGTGGATCTGTGTGAGATCCAGGCCAGCTTGGTCTCCATATCGAGTTCCAGGCTACCTGGGGCTACAGGGAGACTCTGTCTCAAAAAGACACCCCCCAAAAGAATGCAATCTGAATAAAATAAAATAAATAAATCTAGTGGGAATTTTAGTGAAGGAAGGGACTGAGGACAGGGCTGGAGGAGGTTAGGCAGAAGGAGACTTCAGACTCCTGTGTGGAGTTGATGCAGCACCTGGAACACCAGAAAGGGTTGAGTAGGAGGGGGTCTAGAGGCAGTCAATCTCTGGTTCCTGGCCAAGCCAGCAGGGAGCCCCTGAGCAAAGATTCCCAGTAGATGCTGAGTCAGGTAGGCATGGCTCTGCTCTAGTACTCCACCATGCTAAGGAGGGGCGCCCTGCCGAGTTCCGTCCAGGTATGCAAGCTGGAAGTCCCAGATCTACTCTCAGAGCAGGTTCTCTCAAGAGATCTGAGTGGAACCCTCCAGGACTGCCACATCTTCTGGTGCCACGCAGATCCTAATGGAAGCCTCCAGGACTGCCACATCTCCGGTGCCACGCAGATCCTAATGGAAGCCTCCAGGACTGCCACATCTCCTGGTGCCACACAGATCCAAGTGGAAGCCTCCAGGACTGCCACATCTCCTGGTGCCATGCAGATCCGAGTGAAACCCTCCAGGACTGCCACATCTCCTGGTGCCACGCAGATCCTAATGGAAGCCTCCAGGACTGCCACATCTCCTGGTGCCACACAGATCCAAGTGGAAGCCTCCAGGACTGCCAAATCTCCTGGTGCCACGCAGATCCGAGTGGAACCCTCCAGGACTGCCACATCTCCTGCTGCCACGCAGATCCGAGTGGAACCCTCCAGGACTGCCACATCTCCTCCTGGTGCCACGCAGATCCGTTTCTCCACATGCTCTTCAAGCAGCTCTCTTCAGGTCCTGTGAGCTTCTCTTTCTGGGAGAAACTGGGAGGTTAGCTGGGTGAAGCCAGCCTCATCGTGCAGTTAATTACTCTCTCCATCTTCCCTCTCATTCTGATGCCTCCTGACACTCAGTGTCACCTCAGCTCCCGAAATCATCCAATGGTTTGACCCTATAATCTCATTCCCAAATGGTCTGGATCCCTAGTACATCTGGGGAAGAAGACCAAAAGGCATCTAGTTGGTTTTCCTGAGTTTTACCCCTATTCTTCCCTGTCACCATTCTGCAAAGCAGCCTCCTTTCTTCCTGCTAACCAGGGACAACTATTTCTGTCAAATAGATGTCACGGAGACTCGAGTGTGCAGAGCTTAGATCAGGGCCTTCCCAGGACCACCTGAAGCACAGGTAAATGTATAGAACTGGAAGATATTATGTTAAGTGAAGTAACACGGTACTAGAAAAACAAACAATGAATGGTATCCCTCATCTGTGGATGCTAGCGCCAATTACCTAGATGTAAGTACTTCTTGTGCATGGGCCCCTTGAGCTTTTGTTCAAGTAGTTGGGAGTGATGCATATTGGAAAGAACAACAACAACAACAACAACAACAACAACAAAAACAACAGAAAAGACTGTGTCAAAGAACTGACCAAAATGGTGGACTTCTGCTCAAAACAGTCAACTTCCACATCAAGAATTTTGAGAAAGACTGAGAAAAAGATGAAAAACATGTTTGGCAGAATGCATGAGCTCTGGTGGGGTAGGGGGGTAGGATGGGGGACATGGGTCTAGATTTGATTAGTAACATAATCTTGTACAAAATCATATAATAAAAAATGGCAAAAAAATGATGTCACCTCTTTACCTGCTGCTCTCTTGGCAACAGCTGTCCAAGGTTCCCAGGTGGCCACTCTAACCTGCAGCTCAATAGGACATATGGTGAAGAGCCTCTAACCTTGTGCTGGAGAGCTTTGATGTCAACTTGACACACCTGGGTTGAGGGATCCTCAATTGGGGAATTGCCTCCATTGGCCTGGTCTGTGGCCACATCTGTGGGGAATTTTCTTGATTGCTGAGTGGTGTGGGAAGGCCTAGCCCTCTGGGCAGGTGGTCCTGTATTGTATAAGAAAGCAGGCTGAGCACCGGGCAGGGGAGCAAGCCAGTAAGCAGTTCTCCATGGCCTGTGCTTCAGCTCCTGCTCCCAGATTCCTGCCCTGAGTTCCTGCCTTGGGATCCCTAAGTTATGAACTGTGACCTGTGAGATATAAGACAAATAAACCCTTTCTTCCCCAAGTTGGTATTGAGTAGTGTTTTGTCACAGCAGTGGAGAAGCAAACCAGAACATCCTTACAAAGCTTGTAATTGTGAGGTAAAGTACAAAGTTGTGTGTGGGACATTGGGAGTAAGAGGGGTCATTCTTGCTTTTAGTCCCTGATTCCTGGATTGTTCAGATCAAGTTAGGCTGTTATAACAATGAGTAGGACAGTTACCATAGTGCTGAGGCAAAACTGAATAAATACTGCTATCTGCTCCATGTGAATGCATATCATCTCCAATCCCAGTTTTTAGTTGGAATAGACAATGCCATAGACTAGATGAGAACCAATAACCACATACTACACATCTGAAGTTTTGTTAAATGCTGTAACAAGATACTATGTCCAACGCAGCATTATAATCAGGTCCTCAGCCTAATTTTGCTTACGGTAGCTTACAGTCATTCTCCATGGTCCATCTTGTGTCTTAGGCGGCCTGACTAATGAATCAAATGGAGATATGGAAAACAACAGACCTTGCACTCAATACTATTTGTATTTACTGTATTTCCCAGGAGGTCACCTTCAGAGGCTTCTAGTTGGCCTTTTCTTTTATGTTAATTCTTACCCACCCCACAGGCCAGGAATCTATTCTGAGAGTGATTCCAAATACTAAGCATGGGTCTCTGAGATCAAAAAACAGTAAGCCAGAACTACAAGATTCTCTCATTCATTAGGGGCTATGGGAACATACTGAAGGCAATGTCAGCTCAGACCCTGTATCTAATATTTCTTGGAATGTCTCAGTATTACTTTTTCCTAGTATACAGTTACCCATATAAGTGGTCATAGGTACTGGAGGAAAAGCTGAGGGGCTCATCTCATGAATATTTGCCATGGTGATGCAGGGCTCTTCTTCCTAGAGAACTAGCCATGTTACTCATCAGTGGGTTTCAGATCGGAAAACGTGCTACTCATCAGTGGGTTTCAGATCGGAAAACGTGCTTAAGTGAGTATGACCTTTGACTGAAGTAACCACCTTGAGCCTCCTCCTATGTCCTTGCCTTCTGACCACATTAAGCTCTTGGGTCCCCAGCTCCTGACCATTTTACATTGACCATAGCCATAATTTCCTATGCTCAAGAGCCTTTGGCTGCCCTCCCTCTGACACTGCAGTTGTGGTCATTGCTGCCACCTTGCCTTGACGACCACAGAGACTTGTTGTCCCCTTGCTGTGTATTAGCATAGCTCTCCACGCCATCACTGGTTTTCAGCAGCACGTTCCCATTGCCCCTAGCAAATACCCTTTCTTCTGGGCTCTCTTAAAGCACTTTAGTTCTCAGGGAGGTCTTCTGAGCTCACATACAACACTGACTACAGCCTTTTCGTCTCCGTTGGCCTTCCTTCCTCTACCACCTGCCAGGAAAGTGCACTTTCAGTGTTAATCTTTACTTTCTTCAGCCTTTTAAGAGTGACCTCAGCCATGAATTTCTCCCATATGCTGAGGTTCTTGCCTGTAAAATGTAGCAAGTCGAATGAATTGCCCACAGCTATTTCTTACCTTCTCTAGTCTCAGGGCCTATCAGCTCACCAGCTAGACCCAGCTCCTGCGAAGGGGAAGCAGGTGCCTAGCAGCTTTACAGAAGGCTGCTGGAGCGTCTAGAGTTGTCCAGGCTGCTCCTTTGGTGTGAACTTCTGTTTCAGCTGGTTGGCCTAGTCTCTGTGTCCTAAAAGCTTGCCAAACGTGCTTTTAAAATGAAACATAGGAGCCACCTCTTTAGATTAAGATCACAGGTTATGCCTTAAATCTCAGCACTCAAAAGGCAGAGGCAGATGGATCTCTGGGAGTTCCAGGCCAGCCCGGTCTATGTAGTGGGTTCCAGGCCACCTGGGGCTACAGGGAGACCCCGTCTCAAAAACACCAAAAGAAAAAAACCCACAGGTTACAAGGCAGCCTCATTACTCTCCTCCCTAAAGCATTTACCCAAACCAATCCAGACCTCTGGAATCCCATGCACGACCGGTAATCAAATCAATCCTGCTTTGCACAGAAATGAAATACAGCTCTCGGGGGTTTCTGCCAGGGCTGTTTTTCAGTTCGCTCAGAACATTTTGGCCTATAGGGAGTTGCAAACACCATAGATCATTTCCTAAACAGGTGGCTCCCCTAGCTGAGAACTTCTGCACCAGGGTAGGAGGATGGCCCATGGGGAATAGAGAGGAAGGATGATATTCCGAGCCGCTTTCTAAGTCAGGGAGAAACTTGTGATGACAGTGCTTCAATTTAGCATGCCAGAATTTTATTTATACACCTGATGTATGGTCCAGAATTAACCTTCACAAGGACGGGGATATTTTTGTCTATTTGTATATGCTCTGTCCTGGAATAGTGCCTGATCTATAGCAGATACTTAGCATTTTCTTGTTTTTATTTTAAGAATTAAGCAATAATTTTTATGTGCTAAAATACAAAGATCTCAGGTATAGAATGAACTTGGGACAAATGTATATGCTCACCTAATCCAAACCCAAATAGAAATGTAGAGTATTTCCATCACCCCAAAAGTTTGTCTCCATAGATTAGTATGGAGTTATATAAATGGAACCATGCACTACGGACCCTTTTACACGTGACTTTGGTTAACCTGATGCTTTGGAGTTTCATCCATTGTGCTAGATTTCAAGGACTCATTTCTTACTGCCGAGAGGGCTACATTTATGGAAGCATCACAGTTTGTCTGTTCTGTTGGTAGGCAGTAGTTTCCTGATTTATTTTATCATGACTAAAGGAGCTATGAATTTCCTTGAATAAGTATTTTCTTTCCTCTGAGTAAATACATAGGTATAGATTTCCTGGCTTCAGGCTAGATGTATATTTAATTTGATGAGAAAAGGCCAAGCAATTTTTAAAAAGCAATTATCAATATTTATTCTCTCTAATATGTGGTGATGTTTATCCTCCTAATTTTAACCCTTTTAGAAGATGTGAAGTCTATTCACTGCTTTCAAAAAATATTTTATTTATGGGCCGGGCGTGGTGGCGCGCGCCTTTAATCCTAGCACTTGGGAGGCAGAGGCAGGCGGATCTTTGTGAGTTCAAGGCCAGCCTGGTCTACAGAGTGAGTTCCAGGCCAGCTGGGGCTACAGGGAGACCCTGTCTCGAAAGGACAAAAAAAAAAAAAAAAAAAAAAAAAAACAAATACTTTTATTTATTATTTGTTATCTTTGTGTATGAGTATATTGTCTGCATGTGTGTGGGTGCACCTGTGTCATGCAATGCCTACAGAGGTCAGAAGAGGGTGTCGGATTCCTTGGAACTGGAGTTACAGAGGGTTAGCTGACATGTGGGTGCTGGGAATCGAACCCAGGTCCTCTGCATGAACAGCCAGTGCTCTTAACCTCTGAGCTATCTCACTGGTCCTTCACTGTGGTTTTACCTAGTATTCTGTGATAACCAATGATATTGGGACTATTTCAATATCATTAATAATTAGGAAAATGCAAATTAAAAACCACTTTAAATCTCAGTCTGTATTAGTCCACTTTTCTGTTGCTGTGATAAAGCCACCATGGACCCAAAGGAACTTATAAAATGAGAGTTTATTGAGCTTACGATTGCCGGTTCCAGGCAATTAGAGTCCAATGTGGCGGGGAGGCTTGTGGCAGCTGTATCTGGAGCAGCAAAACGAGGGTCACATCTCGCAAAGAGCACAGGGAACAGAGAGGGCAATTGTAGACCACAGAGGCTTGTTAAAACTCACAAGCCTGCACCAGTGACACACTTCCCCCCAGCCTGGCCACCACCTTCTAAGACCTCCAAAAACAGCGCCACAACTGGAGAAAAATGTCTGACTACTTACACCTATAGGGGACACTCATGCAAACCACCACATTCATCTCTCCAATTAAGACTGGGCTGGGATCAAGAAAACAAATGATACCACGG